>OX393550.1:65198729-65759743 GCA_947650365.1 Chamaelirium japonicum
GGTGCGTGCGATGCACACAACGGTGCATCAGGCGGCTGTGGTGCGACACCGCACGCACCGCACACCGCATCTTAACACGCCCCTATATATATCTATATATATAAGGGGCATGCTATAATGTGGCATGCGGTACGTGCGGCATTGCACCGCAGCCGTTTAATGCATGTGTGCATCGTATGGACGCTGCGGTGCATTAGACAGCTACGGTGCAGTGCTGCACTTACCACATGCCGTATTATATCATTTCTCTCTCTCTCTCTCTCTCTCTATCTATATATATATATATATATATATATATATATATATATATATATATATATATATATATATATATATATATATATATATATATATATAGGGGCATGCTATAATGCAGCATGCGGTACGTGTGGCACCGCACCGCAGCCGTCTGATGCACGTGCTGCGTGCATCGCATGCACGCAGCGGTGCATCAGACGGCTGCGGTGGCGTACCGCACTTACCACATTATAGCATTTCTCTCTCTCTCTCTCTTTGTATATATATATATATATATATATATATATATATATATATATATATATATATATAGAGAGAGAGAGAGAGAGAGAGGGAGAGAGGCATGTTAGGCTGCGACGTGTGCTGCCCGGCCTGACAAATGCGCTACCAATTTCTGGCCGTTCGATCGCGCGGATCGGCTGCGAACCGCGCTGAAATCCCCCGCCCGTCCCCTGCCCTTCTGATCCACTGGACCGACCGTCTGATCCCGTGCACGCACAGCCGCCCCGACGTGTTTTATGGGTCGTTCGATTGCCAACCGTTGGATCGATGGGAATCGAATGAACCAAAACAAATTCTTTGTTACTGTAGCGGTTACAGTAACAACGGAAAATGTTTTGGTCCGTTCGATTCCCATTGATCCAACGGATGGGAATCAAATTAACACACAATTGGTCCGGGTGATTCCCATCCGTTGGATCGATGGGAATCGAATGGACTAAAACGTTTTTCACTGTTACTGTAGCCGCTACAGTAACAACGAATTTTTTTTGGTCTGTTCGATTCCCATCGATCCAACGGATGGGAATCGAATGACCCACCAAACACGACGGGGCGGCTATGCGTGCATGGGATCAGACGGTCGGTCTAGTGGATCAAACGGGCGGGGATTTCAGTGCGGTTCGTAGCTGATCCACGCGATCGAACGGCCAGAAATTGGCAGCGCAAGCCACATTTTATCATTCTTTTTTCTCTCTCTCTCTCTCTCTCTATATATATATATATATATATATATATATATAGGGGCGGGGAGCCTGCACCCGAGGTGCAGTAACAATGCTGCACTACCCCCTTGTTTTACCTATCTAGAAGTTTTGGAATTGGATGAAATTTGGTGAGGGTGTTGTCTAGGGTAAGTTGATCATCCTCACAAATTTTCATCAAATTCCAAAACTTCTAGAGGGTTCAAATGGTCGAAGCAAAATCTGCAGATTTTAACGGTGACTACGGACGGCTGATTTTGCTTCGACCATTTGAGCTCCCTAGAAGTTTTGGAATTTGATGAAATTTTGTGAGTATGATCACCTTACCCTAGACAACACCCTCACCAAGTTGCATCCAATTCCAAAACTTCTAGGTAGGTAAAACAAGGGGACGATGCAGCGTTGTTGCTGCACCTCGAGTGCAGGCTCCCCGCCCCATATATATATATATATATATATATATATATATATATATATATATATATATATATATATATATATATATATATATATATATATATATATATATATATATATATATATATATATATATATATATATATATATATATATATGGGTCGGGATCCAGAAACACACTACTTTGCCACAGAGTTAGACACACATCATCAAAATCGTTTGATAGTGGTTTCAGAATTTTTTGATTTTTTGTAAGGATGATCAAATTCCCTTAGATATCACATCCATAAAAAATCAGCACATTCTAAACCCTTTAGGTCCATCAAATCTAAAAATCTTTATCGACCGTTCATTTTAACTGTTAAATTGAAGGGAATATTTGAGTAGTCTATAGGTTTTAGAATGCGTTGATTTTTTGCTGATGTGTTATCTAAGGCATGGTTATCATCCTCCTAAAAAATCAATAAATTGTGAAACATCTATCTAGGATTTTGAAGATGCGTGTCTAACTCTGTGGCAAAGTAGCGTGTTTTTGGATCCTAACCTATATATATATATATATATATATATATATATATATATATATATATATATATATATATATATATATATATATATATGGGAAAAGGGATGCTGGACCTGAGGTGCAGCGTCGTTGCTGCACCTCAGGCATTGTTTTACCTACCTAGAAGTTTTAGAATTTGATGAAATTTGGTGAGGGTGTTGTCTAGGGTAAGATGATCATTCTCACAAATTTTTATCAAATTCCAAAACTTCTAGAGGGGTCAAATGGTCGAAGCAAAATCAGCCATCCGCAGTCACCGTTAAAATCTGCAGATTTTGCTTCGACCATTTGACCCCCCTAGAAGTTTTGGAATTTGATGAAAATTTGTGAGGATGATCATCTTACCCTAGAAAACACTCATACCAAATTTCATCAAATTCCAAAACTTCTAGGTAGGTAAACAAGCGAGAGGTGCAGCGTTGTTGCTGCACCTCGGGTGCAGGCTCCCCGTACCCTATATATATATATATATATATATATATATATATATATAAAATTTCAAGGTAACTAAAATTTGTTACAAAATTTAATTCAACACATCCTTCTACAATTTAGCTTGCTCTCCATTCTTCTCAAGCATTGCAACATTCATTGATTCTATATGTTGTACTCACCTGTGGCAACATAACAAGAGGACATAGATCCGATGATATTCATGAATCCCATTGCTATCATTTCCTTGTTCCCATCGAGTTGGTAGCCTCTTACAGAAGAGAAAGATCGGCCAACAGCAACAGCCTCCTGAAATATTTTCGTATGATCATTGAGTTCTGTTCACACTAATTAATATTTAGGCACTAATTGTCGTTAAAAACTGGACGACATACTGCAAGAGCTATTATTGCACAGATGAAACCAATTTTCACAGAGCCTCCAACATATGGTCCAGTGAACTGTAGCAGTTTTACTGAACTTGGGTTCGGGCCTCCTTTAACGTGCTGTATCGTCTTCACACCATGTTTATCTGCCCTCGTCGCAAAGACCAATAGTGTCGAAAGAACGACAGATAGCAAAGGTGCAATTGCCGGCAACCAGAAAAGCTTCCTATTCCTCCTGCCCTGAAATTTGTATTGGAGATTTATGTGTCTGAAATAGATAGATATCGCCAATATTTGAGAGACTGAAATATAGATTACTTACTATGAATCGAGTGATCAGGATGAATATGAGGAAGGAACATCCGAGTATAAAATTTTCTGGATGCCACTATATTTCGAAAATTGTAGAAATGGTAGGAGTTAGAAGATGGCTGTATGCTTCATAAATATGAAAGTAACACAACCCCATGAAACAATAATGAATGTAATGAGTTGTAATGAGTTTTGTGTTCTTCTTCCTGGTCGGTTCGCAGTTATCAATTCGGCCAACAAAGAAGAAATCAGAGATAAAACCTAGTGAAACCCGATTTTATCTTCAGCATGTATCAACAAAGGTTTATCGGCTATCGATAAACCTTTGTCAATACTCCCCCTTTAGGGGTTTGAGAGATTGGCCTATTGCCTGCTCCTTGTTTTGGCCTACTTTTTCTTCCCAGATCTCCTGTGAGAGTTGCAAGTGATTGTCCCATAATTTTGTTGTATGAGTTGGTAATTCTCTAACTTTTTACTCTTGTTCTTGTCATTAGTGGATCTCTCACGTCGATGGATGTAGCTTCGACTACGGTGGACTGTGTTAGGGCATGTTTGGATACAGTGCAAATGCTGGGCGCGCATTTCTTTGCACATGGATGTTTTTAGGTTAAACTTTATTTGCATGACTTTATGTCCAAAAGCAATACAAATTTGGCCTGGTTTGAATTCTATTTGCACACCTCGCACTCCATTAGCCAAACAACTCTAATCTGTTTGCACGCTTGTTTTCAAAAACACAGAGCAACCATTGGTGTGCTTGTCTCTTTCCGGATTTTCTATTTATTTCATTGTTTCTTGTGTTCTCCATGCGTATGATCACTGCAATTCGGTCTTGACCATGTGTTGGGTTTCCTACGTGCTTGATCTGGAGAGCTTTCTCATCACGAATTAAACCGCGCAACTATTTTCAAAAATCTTGTACAACCGACCTTTCAAGTTGCGATTAGCACATTATAGTGTCAAAGAATGAAATTTCCATTGTTCCGAAATAGAAGAGCCCAATTATGATGACTTCAAGGTAATGGAGCCCTAAATAATGCAAGGTAATGGTTCTAACTTTGGTAGAAATCTGAGTTTCCTTCTCATTCAACTAAATTTTTTAACAGAATGCATACAAAAATCTTTCTTGCTACTAATACAATTTCGGTGTCAGAGAACTTACAGGTTGATGAACTCCAACCCAGACAGACCTGATGACAGAAACCACATCTGTGTTGTTTGTGAAGTGAGTGATCCCAAGTAGCCCTTTCAGTTGTTGGAGTCCAATGACAGTGGCTGCCCCTCCCATGAAACCAACAATGGCAGCATGGGGTAAAAATTCCACTAGGAAACCCAATCTGAAGTGGAAATGGAAAGAGCTCATCAATATGAAACCTGAATCAAGGTATGAAAGAAGAGAAGACCCACCTCAAGAACCCAAAGGCAGCTTCGAAGACACCAGCGAAAAAGGTCGAAGTGAAGACGAGCTTTCTGTAGGCGATCGGATCAACTGATGGATCCACTAGCTTCTGAATCATGGAGGACATAAGCAGAGAGATAACAGCGACCGGACCGATGGCTAGCTCTCTCGATGTCCCCATGGCGGTATAGATCAAAGGCGGTACAACGCTCGTATCTAGTTAAAACCAATGGTGTTCCGCGTTAGGACCTACCAACATCACAAGCTTAAAGGAAATCTAGGAGAGAATATCACTGATTCATGGCTAGATGTTTAAGTCTTACAAAGGCCGTACTGCGGATCGAGTTTCGCTAAATTGGCATATCCAATGCTCTGCAGAACACTCAAAATAGAATTAGAAACCCAATATACTGCTCGGAAAACAGGCAATTTAGATGGTTGATAACCATGATGTTACCAACCTGTGGAATTCCAAGGCCTGCGATAGTTAAACCCGCCATTAAGTCGCTCCTAAAGGACTTTGCATCGTAGTTACTTCCCCATGTTAGGACCGGAAAAAGACCGTGGAAGACTGAGACGACACGACCGAGTAGTGAGAGGGGCTTGTTTCCATTAGAAAAAGCCGTCTCTCTGATCGCCCCGGTGAGCTCGTGCCAAAGCGAAGGGGGCTCGGGAGCATTCAGCACAGATAAAACCAGCTCGGATCGATTTGGTTCTTCGAGTCCATGCTCTGCCTCAGAGGTCGACTCATTTGCTGAGGACCTCATGGCTCCTTGAAGTGTTTGGGAGAACTGTGAGTTCTCTCTCTCAAGCTGGAAAGGCTGATGTCTTGATAGAGATTCTTCCATGTGCATGGACCATCACAGAGCTTTCAGGCAATGGATTAGATTGTGTCCATGGCTGTGAAATGAAGACCCAAAGAAACTCTGCAGATTGGAGAATGCATGAAAGAGATGGTGGAGGTGGTGAGGTTCAAGGAGGTGATGTGTTAGATATAAGGTCTGCTCCTTTGGCATCTGTGGATAGTGATAGTGTCATAGCATGGATTTTGTGTGGGGTTTACATAGTTGACCTAGTGAGTAAGGTGCTGCTGGCTTGATGATTGACAGGTTGACCACTGTTGATATTGGATCATCTTCTCTGATTTTTCATTTTCTTTACTGAAGTGGTGTTCTTGGTTCATCAAGGATTCAGAACCTGCACCACATTCATGGAATGTATCGGCACCATTTTTGAGCCTTTGCAATCACTTTGAACCAACGGCCATTAATGCTCGGTGTCTATTCATTAATGGAAGATCATATATTTTTCTCATCATGGAATGATGATTTGCCCAAGTCTCCATCAATGGTACTGTGAGTCTTAAGCCATTGGAAGTCTGCAGAATTCTTAAATCAAGGATGTGAGGTAGGTAGAGTGCATGATCTATGAGAAAGGGTGTTCCTGTGGAAATGCCATTAAGATCACCATCCAATTGTTACTCCTTCAATCAGGGACCTCTCTAAGTGGATGAATCAGCACTACCTTTAAGCATTTGAATCCCATTATCATAAATTAATACTTACTTTAGTAAAAGGGGGGCAAGGGGGGGGGGGGGGGGGGGGGGGGGGGGGTTTCTTTCCTGAGAATTATATTGATGTACCATCTTAATTTGTGTGTGCATTATATATGGTGTCTTGATGCCTTCCCATAAATGATAACCACTTTGAGATTACTACAAAATTCCTGTGGACCTAGTGAAAAAATTGGCTTAATTTTTGGGCTAATTACACAAACATCCCCTAAGATTTGCCTAAATTACACGGATCTTCCCTACACTTCTAGTATGTACATTGACCTCCCCTCTGCTTTAGTTGTCGGTAACAGATTACTTAAACCCCCCCCAGTTAGTGAGCCGTTAGTTTCTCACAACATAAATGCTAGCGTATGCAATAATTATTTTAGAAAACCAAAAAATACCTTCCAGAAAATTAAATTTTAGGCTAAATTATACATAGACCCCACATAGTTGGACCGATTATCACTTACACCCCCTTATGTTTAAAACCCTACAAATGCCCCCATATAGTTTGAAAAACACATCACTTGCACCCCTCCAGAGGGCCTCCAAAGGGGGTCTATGTGTATGGTTTGTCAAACTATAGGGGGGCATTTGTAGGGTTTTAATCATGAGGGGCATGTGTCAGTGATAATTGTGGGGGAAAAATCTTCGTGTCGTTCCGAAGACTTCACCTCACCAGTCAATCGAAGTTGAAGTTGAAGATCGTTGTTCGATCTGTTGATTGGAAGGTATGTTTGAAGGCTGGTGCCTTAGTGACTTTGAGTTAGCTCTTTCAGTAAGCAAACAGAGAGAGAGGCAATCAGAGAGAGTTTAATACGAGAGGTGATCTCGGAGTTCAGCCGAAGCCATACGTCTCCGTGCTATAGGGAGCAACCCGAATTCACTAACACTTTTCTTGAAGTGACCTCGATAGGCCGAGTGTCACTGTAGTCTCTCCGATCTCTTCAGGGACAAGAAGATCAAGGAGAGTTGAAGGGATGAAAACTGGAATTCCAGAGCTCTGGTTTTGAAACTAAAATCTGGATCTCAAAACTTTGATCCCCTTTTCTTCAGAAGGCTCTGCTATTTATAGAATTTCTGAGGAGTGAATCTGGGGGTAAATGGCGGTTTCTGGTCGCTTCTGGAAGAATCTTCAGACAGGGCTGGTAGGTCCCGCGGCTGTCTACTGGGGATTCCACAGGCAGGGCCGGTGGGTCCCGCGGTAGTCCTCGTGGGCCCACCAGGCAGGGCCGGTGGGTCCCGCGGTAGTCCTCGTGGGCCCACCAGGCAGGGCCGGTGGGTCCCGCGGTTTGTAGACCTCTCTGCCAAAATTTGCACCCACAGTTACCCCCTCCAAGTTAGCTAGAGGCCACCCTGGTTGGCTTGGATTCTTGGTGCAAAACTAGCAACCCCCTGTTCGGGAGTGCAAAGGAGAAGAGAAAACTCGAATTATGGCATTTAATGGACTGATCGGTCAAAGTTGACCGATCGGTCAAGTTTGACCGATCGGTTAAGTTCAACCGTTCGAGATTGAAGTGATCGGTCAAAAACCCTTGGTTTTTGCCCGATTCAGTAGAAATTCGACCGATCGGTTGAACTTGACCGATCGGTCGAACTTGATCGATCGGTAAGTTCAACCGGTCGAGATTGAAGTGATCGGTCAAAAACCCTTGGTTTTTGCCCGATTCAGTAGAAATTCGACCGATCGGTTGAACTTGACCGATCGGTCAATTTTGACCGATCGGTTAAGTTCAACCGGTCGAGGTTGAAGTGATCGGTCAAAAACCCTTGGTTTTTGTCCGATTCAGTAGAAATTCGACCGATCGGTTGAACTTGACCGATCGGTCAATTTTGACCGATCGGTTAAGTTCAACCGGTCAAGGTTGAAGTGATCGGTCAAAAACCTTTGGTTTTTGCCCGATTCAGTAGAAATTCGACCGATCGGTTGAACTTGACCGATCGGTCAAGTTTGATCGATTGGTTAAGTTCAACCGGTTGAGGTTGAAGTGATCGGTCAAAAACCCTTGGTTTTTGCCGATTCAGTAGAAATTCGACTGATGACCGATCGGTTAAGTTCAACCGGTCGAGGTTGAAGTGATCGGTCAAAACCTTTGGTTTTTGCCCGATTCAGTAGAAATTCGACCAATCGGTTGAACTCGACCGATCGGTCAATTTTGACCGATCGGTTAAGTTCAACTGGTCGAGGTTGAAGTGATCGGTCAAAAACCCTTGGGTTTTGCTCGATTCAGTAGAAATTCGACCGACCGGTTGAACTTGACCGATCGGTCAAGTTTGACCGATCGGTTAAGTTCAACCGATCGAGGTTGAAATGATCGGTCAAAAACCCTTGATTTTTACCCGATTCAGTAGAAATTCGACCGATCGGTTGAACTTGACCGATCGGTCAAGTTTGATCGATTGGTTAAGTTCAACCGGTCGAGGTTGAAGTGATCGGTCAAAAACCCTTTGGTTTTTGCCCGATTCAGTAGAAATTCGACCGATCGGTTGAACTTGACCGATCGGTCAAGTTTGACCGATCGGTTAAATTCAACCGGTCGAGGTTGAAGTGATCGGTCAAAAACCCTTGGTTTTTGCCCGATTCAGTAGAAATTCGATCGATCGGTTGAACTTGACCGATCGGTCAAGTTTGACCGATTGGTTGATCCGTCGATGCTGAGGCGATTGGGCAAAAGAGCTTGTATTCTGCCCAATTCTTTGGTAAATTTACCCGATCGTCTGCTTGTCGAATGGGTAAAGTCTTCGAATCGCGCTTTAGGATGATTGCGTTGCTTGAGTTGGCGGTTCATCTGGGCTGGTGATTCTTCTGAACCGGCGGTTCGCTTGGACCGATGGTTCGTATAGACCGGCGGTCCATGTGGTTCGACGCTTCGTCTGGTTCCGATGTTTCGTCTTGAAGAGCGCTTGCTATGGATTAACGCCACGTGTCCCTTCAGAAAACACGGGATTTGACCTGGAGATGCCACGTGTCTCCTCGATCTTCGTGCCAGCTTCTCGGGGAATATAAGCCTTTCTGGATTTCATTTCTGCCTCACGCTTCCAGAATTTTTCGAAGTTCAGAACTCTTTGCTCCCGAATTTCTGTTCTTCACCTTCTCTCGATCGGTCGAAATGACATCTTCTTCTGGCCCCATCAAGATCAAGAACTTGGTTCCATCGAAGAGGAAGGAATCGGGGAGGGCTCCGCAGTCACCAGTGCAGAAAGGTAGGGGCAAAGGCAAAGCCGCGCTTGGTGAGCTTGGCAAGAGGCACAAGGGAGTGGGTTTTGCTACTGCACCATCAAGGCCGGAGCACATCCCCAAGGCAAGATTTGTTCTGGCACCTCTGATGCCGCTGTCCCAGGAGCCTGAGTATGTGTACAACACTGGTGGCAAACTCACCGATGTGAAGAGGGCGAAGTGGTAGAAACTGTTGTCCTTCTTCACGGAGGGGAAGATCCGACCATCTCTTCCTGGAGTCCAATCCGCGTTTGGCATTGACAAGTGGACAATCTTCACTTCCATTGCCAGCAAGGAGCAAGTGATGGGGACGATAGTCACCATCGGCCAGTTGAACTGCGGACTGCGCCTCCCACTGCTGTCGTTCACCGCGAGGTTGCTGAACACCTCTGGACTTTGCCCCGGACAGATTTTCGGGAACACGTGGAGGATCATCTACGCCTTCTGCCGTGTGGAGCCGACTTCCAAGACGAGCTTAGGGCTTGCTACTCCAGCATCCCTGAAGGCGAGGAGGCTAGGATCGAGTTGGGCTATTTCTTCTACCACTATAAGTGGGCTTCGAGGAAGGATAGCCCATTCTTCAATCTGACCGGCATCTCCGCTCTTCGCCCGATCGTCGACACCATCGGCTCCGACAAGCTCTACATTGACTGGCCGATATCGATTTTCGGTGCGTGGACCCCTCTCTCAGTGCCCGAGACTCCCCGAACCGAGGTGCACAAAGAGGTGGCCCTGTACTGCGCTGGGGGAGCTTTTGCTTGGACGTCCGATCGGGTCGGGGCCCTGGACAATCTCTTGGAGCTGACGTGCGGCACGCGTTCGTGGAGGCAATTTTCGAACTGCCCCATTCGTCATGGCAATGCCAACCTTCTCCACCGACTACAGGCCCGGTATAAAGATAATAAGGTCTTGTACTCCGACTATGAGGAGGATCCTCAATCGGGTAAGATCATCAGAAAAGTCCGGGTTGAGCAGAAGGCGTATGGCGCAAGGCGTCGCCTGCCAACGGAGGAGAACCTGGTGATAAATCACAGAGGCCAGGTGAAGAAGAGGAAGGTCCTCATCGAGGAGAAAAAAGAAGAAGAGAAAAAAGAAGAAGAAGAGGAAGAGGGAGGAGAGGAAGAAGAAGAAGGAAAGGGAGAAGAAGAAGAAGAGGGAGGAGAATAAGAAGAGAAGGGAAAAGAAGAAGAAGAAGATGATGACGACGACGATGATGATGATGAGGATGACGACAACGGCGACGACGAAGGGAATGGAGAGGGAGGAAATGGTGGTGAAGGGGGTGGCGAGGAAGAAATTCCTCCCACCCCCATTGGTGGTGGCGCAGAAGAGGGCGATGAAGAGTCGCAACCCATTCCCATCGACGAGGCCAAGGCCCGTCGAATGGAAGCGGTGATGGACGCGGTGGGCGACGGCCAGAAGGTGTTGCCCACCTATCACTTCGACGAGCTAAAGCACCCGACGCGTATTCGGATCAGGTTCTCGGGGAGTGATGGGGTTGCAAGCAACCCCACACCCCTCAACCAATTACCCTCGAGCATCCCTCAGATCGAGGGTGCTTCGGTGAGCAGTGGGATGGAGGTTGAGCAACCTTCTCCCGCCATCCATCGCTCGACTGCGTAGGTGGCTGAGGAGACGGTCGCCCTGATGGCCCGGCTCGAGCAATCCGGCGGGCAGCAAGAAGAAGGGGAGATTACTCCTCTTCGAGGTGTCCCTTCCCCCGCACACATGGAGGGAGGGAGCCGCGTCGAGGCTGGGACTCCCCAACCTCCACCAGAGACAACCCCCGTCAAGGAGAAGTCAACCCCCACGGGTAAGAGCTCCGGTCGGGGGAAGGGTAAAGCCCCTCTAGTCGAGGCCACAGGTATATCATTGCTGACTTCTCCTTTTGATTGCACTATCTTTGATGTTTGAAATATTCTAACTGTTTGAACTTTTGCATTGATCGCAGATGCTCCTGTTGGCATGGCTCCATTGCTCAAGAACTGGGGTGAGGTTGATATCAATCACCCCACGCCAGTGATTCGGAGGCTCTGCAACCTTCCGGATGCTACAATCGAAGAGGCTTACGATAGGCTAGAAGTAGTGGTAAGTGCATCAGCTTGACTTCATTCTTGTTGTATCTTTAGAAATGTTTCTAACTCTCTTTTGTTTGTTTGCAGAATTCAGCAGTCCTGAAGTTTGCTACCAAGCTCTTCAGGAAGGTCAGAAAGCGGGGGGCTTCATCTAAAGTCTCTCGTTTAACGGCTGAACTGGAGGCTGCTACTGAGGAGAAGGCCAAGCTGAAGGAAGCTCTTTCTGCCAAGAAGGAGGCTCTGAAGGCCAAGAAGGAGGCCCTTAGCAAGGAGAAGGTCGAGAGCAAAAGTTGGCTCGACAGCTACGTTGCTCGAGGCTACGAGCTCGAAGAGTTGAAGAACCGCTTCTTCAAGATAGAGACTCTGTCCGTCGAGTGCGCAGTTGAAATAAAGAAGCTAAAGGCTCAGCTGGCTGCGAAAGAAGCTGCGCTAGCTGCCAAGGAAGCCGCTCTGACTGCTAAGGAGGAAGCCTGGACAAAAGAGTTGGAGCAGGCTCGTGCTGAATGTGAGAGCTTCAGGTCCACGGCAGAGAAAGCGGTTGAAGCTATCAGGATTCACGCTAGCAGCATCCAATCTTCGAAGGCATCTACGGCGAGCAAGGCTCGTGGTGGATCTGAAGGAGAGCGGTCGCGTGCTCCGAGCGTGGCAAAACCTTGATGTACTTTGTGGGTGCAAAAATTGTACCGGACCGGATCAGAGCGGCATGGGCCCGCGCAACGGCCCAAGTGGGTAAGCCCGCCCGGGTTCATGGGCCCACTCTACGGGGCTCGCAGATCAAGCCCTCCCCCTTATTGGGCCCGAACAACAGCCCAATAAGGGCCCAGCAAGGAGGCCCAGAACCAGTGCCACGTCATCAGCGCCCTGTCATCACTGCCATATCGGGTACGTGCCTACGCTATAAAAGGACCCCCAAGGCATCCAGGAAGGGGGTTGGTCATTCGATCAGAGGAAGAGAGGATTCAAAGCCAGAGCTTACTTCTCTCCTTCCAGTTTCTTTTCTTGTTGCTCCGTGCAACCCCCACTGTAAAAAGCTTCTCTCGGCCTGTCGAGAGAACGCTTCCCACCTTTATATCTATTATAGTGGAAACCAGGTGGCACCTCTCGCCCGGAGACGTAGGTCGTAAGACCGAACTTCGACAACAACTCCGTGTGTCATCTCTCTCCTTCTCAACTTTATAATCTCTAACTTTACAAACCATCCTCATTCAATCAAGGCTGTGGGGTGGGGTTCCCGATCAAGGCGGCTCGGAAATTTCCCCCCATAATCTTTGGCGCCGTCTGTGGGATATCGATAGAGGTCATACCCACACCTCTACCGACTCCTATTCAGCTTGTGGTGACGAGCCACAAGTCCTCCTCCAAATCAACCTCAAAGCCTTCATCACGCCGACATCAACACGCTCAATGGTGAAGGCCAGTACCAACCCACCAAAGGCGGGTGCTGATCGGACAATCGACGTGCTAATCGAAGAAGAACAAGAAGTCTCGGTTGCAACAAACCGAAGAAATGTTTATAAGCAACTGGGGCCACAAGGAAGTCATCCGGGAAGCCACAGGAATCGACAAGACCCACCATTCCCGAGGCAACGATCTGGCAAAGAGCACGCTACCCAAGGGGACAACGATCTAACTACATATCAAATTTCGGCTGCTGATTTCCAGCTGTTGAACTTTCTCAAGAGGAACGCAGCCCTCGAGCAAGAGAGGGATTCCCTAAAAAAGGTAGCTGAAAGAGCGGGGGTTGTGGCCCACAACTCTCCAACTACTAATGAAGACCAACCAAGGACTCGCCCAGCCATGATTCATCATCTTGAAGAACCACATGCGCCACGTATCGAGAGGCGTCAAGTATCCACACAAGCACCAAGACAAACGGTGTGGGATCGCCTCAACGTCGACGGTACGCTAAGCTATCACCGAGAAGGATCGCCTCAGTCAATAGGGTCCACTGGATGTTCTATCCCTTCGCACATGAAAGCAACAGATGCCCGCGAGCTGCTCAACCGACTAAGGCATACTGCCGACGTGGGACGCCGCCATCAAGACCGTAGGCAACTAATCACCTCGGTGGGGCCACTGCATCCCAAGGTTCTTGCAACACCATTTCCTATGGGTTGGCGAACACCGAACCTACCAAAGTTCAACTGCATCCAGGGAGACCCTGCTCTCCATATCCTAGCCTACAAGCAGGCCCTGACGCCCTACGAATATGAGAAGCATGTTCTCTGCCGTATGTTTACGGGAAGCCTCGAGGGACCTGCCCTCGACTGGTACTACACACTGCCTACCGGTACGGTGGCCACATTCAAAGAGTTGGCTGAACTCTTCATGGACCATTATCAGCTAAACTTAAAGACGAAAAAGAGGCTGGATACACTCTACCAGCTGAAGATGGGCTCCGACGAGTCTCTAAGGAGCTTCACGATGAGGTTTCGTAATGAGCATTCTGAGCTCACCGATCGCTCCTATAATGAGGAGGCCATCATGCTGGCATTCCAAAATGCTATCCGGCCAGAGCTCCACGTCTACACCGACTTCATCCGGCATCCTCCCAATAACTTGGAAGCGATGTTCAAGCGCGTACAGCGGGAGATAGAGGTGGAAGACAATCAGTGGGCCAGAAGACTACGCGAGCCCCGCGAATCTCGTGACTCCCAACATAAGAAAGATGATGAAGCTCCGAATGAAGCACACTATAAGAAGTCTGCCCATGCCGCGTCCGACCAAAAGGTGCAGGCCAAAAGGTACAATGAAGATCCGAAAGCCCCTCCAGCAGAAAAGAGGCGAACTCTAAGGGAGCAAAGGGTGTTCACTGAGTTGAACACCTCCATTGAAGACATCTTCGTATACTTGCAGAACAAGCCCTTTTGCAAGTGGCCACAGCCTCTCCCTCCAAATTCCGACCAGGCGGGAGATACGACAGCCTACTGTGAGTTTCATCGCAGCCATGGCCACCCAACCTCTACATGTCGGAAGCTAAAGCATCACATCGAAGACCTGATCTAAGAAGGGCGGCTCGATGGCTACCTCGCTAATAAGGAACCAGGTCGAGAGTAGGAGAGGCTGCAGCAGTGGAGAAAAAAAAAGTCAATGTAATACATGGATGCATAATCGTAACGTCCGCTGGGCAACTTATGAAAAAGTGTAACCGCTACTTTGTTGTATTAATAAAGTATCTCTTTTTTCTCAAAATCAAATCTCTCAAAGTTCGATTCCACTATGTTAAGGCATAAAAAAAAAAAAAAGGTTCCTGGCAACCCAGGTCAACCGAAGACCTTCGATTCCGCCCATTCAAATCGGAAGCTCGAAGGCAATTCGGCTACGCCCTGTCGAGGCTAAAGTCCGATAAAAAGGCTCCTGGTAACCTAGGTCAACCAAAGACCTTCGATTCCGCCCATTCAAGTCGGAAGCTCGAAGGTAAGTCGGCTACGCCCTCTCAAGGCTAAAGTCCGATAAAAAGGCTCCTGGCAACCCAAGTCAACCAAAGACCTTCGATTCCGCCCATTCAAGTCGGAAGCTCGAGGGCAATTCGACTACGCCCTTTCGAGGCTAAAGTCCGATAAAAAGGCTCCTGGCAACCCAGGTCAACCAAAGACCTTCGATTCCGCCCATTCAAGTCGGAAGCTCGAAGGCAATTCAGCTATGCCCTTTCGAGGCAAAAGTCCGATAAAAAGGCTCCTGGCAACCCAGGTCAATCAAAGACCTTCGATTCCGCCTATTCAAATCGGAAGCTCGAAGGCAATTCGGCTACGCCCTATCGAGGCTAAAGTCTGATAAAAGGCTCCTGGCAACCCAGGTCAACCAAAGACCTTCCATTCCGCCCGTTCAAGTCGGAAGCTCAAAGGCAATTCGGCTACGCCCTCTCGAGGCTAAAGTCCGATAAAAACCTCCTGGTAACCCAGGTCAACCAAAGACCTTCGATTCCACCCATTCAAGTCGGAAGCTCGAAGGCAATTCGGCTACGCCCTTTCAAGGCGAAAGTCAGATAAAAATGCTCCTGACAATCCAGGTCAAGCTAAACTATCAACTATACTTATCTGAGGCGATGAGAATAAGTCCAAGGCAGACATCGCCACTTTGACATGCACCAAATTCAAGGAGACATCCTTGGCACTCGAAGACAAAGTCCGAGGCGACCAACGCCTTGGCACTCGACAAGCACAAGGACCAGCCCCTGGCACGCGAAGACAAAGTCTGAGGTGACCAATGCCTCGGCACTCTACAAGCCCAAGGCCCAGTCCTTGGAACTCGATGACAAAGTCCGAGGTGAACAATGCCTCAGCACTCTACAAGCCCAAGGCCCAGCCCTTGGCACTCGAAGACAAAGTCCGAGGTGACCAATGCCTCGGCACTCTACAAGCCCAAGGCCCAGCCCTTGGCACTCGAAGACAAAGTCCGAGGTGACCAATGCCTCGGCACTCTACAAGCCCAAGGCCCAGCCCTTGGCACTCGAAGACAAAGTCCGAGGTGACCAACGCCTCGGCACTCTACAAGCCCAAGGCCCAGCCCTTGGCACTCGAACACAAAGTCCGAGGTGACCAATGCCTCGGTAATCTATAAGCCCAAGGCCCTGCCCTTGGTACTCGAAGACATAGGCCGAGGCGACCAATGCCTCAGCACTCTACAAGCCCAAGGCTCAGCCCTTGGCACTCGAAGACAAAGTCCGAGGTGACCAATGCCTCGGCACTCTACAAGCCCAAGGCCCAACCCTTGGCACTCGAAGACAAAGTCCGAGGCAACCAGTGACTCGGTACTCTACAAGCCCAAGGCCCAGCCCTTGGTACTTGAAGACAAAGTTCGAGGCGACCAACGCCTTGGCACTCTACAAGCCCAAGGCCCAGCCCTTGGCATTCGAGGACAAAGTCCGAGACGTCGTCACCGACGTATTGTCATTCGACCAAAAGTCCAAGCTTAGTCTTGTCACTCAGGTCCAAGCATCAGATTGTCACTGGCCATCACCTTTTTTCGACGACTAACGGTTCCAAACTGGTCAGGGGGTGGTTGGTCTGACTCTGTCAGTGCGTGTCTCCATACTGGTGCAATCGACGGTGGGTAACACGGGATAAAATGGTGCTTCCTTGATCCTGGCCAAGTCAACACCCTCACGTGACCGTAGTACCTGGTGAATACAGTAACTAGGTGCAGTAATACATTGGGTAAAGACCGGCTAGCCATCATGCGGTGTCATCCTAGATTATCTGTAAAAAACCCCCTCGAATGTAGCATTGTCCCTCGCCGACATCCCCGTGCACCAGCGTTTTACCGAAAAAGTGTCGGTTTCAAAGGGGGCTGAAATTCGAAAAATACACTATTTTCAATACCGACACTTTTTGGCCTCTTCTAGCAGCCCCAATAATGGAGTGTCGGCACCAACAAGCAGCCCCCCCCTCGGTTTCGCATAAAAACCGAGTGGGAAAGAGGTGACGGCACACCATCAGCAGCACACCCCTCGGTTTCGTCAAAAAACCGAGAGGGGGTGTGTGTCGACATCAACGAGCAACCCCCCCTCGGTTTCGCATAAAAACCGAGTGGGGAGGGGGTGACGGCACACCATCAGCACACCCCTCGGTTTCATCAGAAAACCGAGAGGGGGTGTGTGTCGGCATCAACAAGCAGCCCCCCATCGGTTTCGCACAAAAACCGAGTAGGGAGGGGGTGACGACACACCGTCAACAACACACCCCTTGGTTTCGTCAGAAAACCGAGAGGGGGTGTGTCAGTATCAACAAGCAGACCCCTCCCTCGGTTTCGCACAAAAATCGAGTAGGGAGGGGATGACGACACACCATCAGCAACTCACCTCTCGATTTCGACAGAAAACCGAGAGGGGGGGTGTGTTCGGCATCAATATCAACCCACCCTTTGGTTTCGTCAGAAAACCGAGAAGGGGGGTGCTCGGCGTCATCCAAACCTATTAGTCAACCCGATTCAAGTGTCATCCACATACAATGATCATTCAGGGACGAAGAGTTATCTTCCATTGGGTCGGTTGGATAGCATCTCATCCAACCCTATTGATTTGTTTGTACAAACTTCACAAAAAAAAAAAGAAAAAAAAAATCCCCTTTCTCATAAGGGGTGAGCATGCGGTAACCATCGCGTCATCATTGAGGCCCGACTGTAGTCCCTAGTGAACACAGTAACTAGGTGCAGTGGGGTGTCGGACAGAACGGATGAGTTATCACGTGCCGAGACATCCTTAAGGCGCTAGCCGAAAACCCGGTCGGTGCGTTCTTTAGTCATCACTCTACAAAGGTGAATATCGGAAAGGTTACACGTCAAGGTGTGCAATGTTTCACATCCACTTTGATCGATTTTTCGGCGCCTACACAACGACACCTTATACGCGTTGATCCGACGTGTGTATGAAAAGTTATGACTGTCGGAAGTCTACGAGACTCTTATCTCCGAAGTAAGGCATTGGGAGAGTTACACGTCAACGCACGCCAGGTTTCACGTCCACTTTGACCAATTCTTTGGTGATAGCACAATGCCACCCGTGCACCATCTTCCGGGAGCGGCTCGCGACAGTAGAGGAGGGGGTCGGGCAGACCAAACCTCCGCCCCTCTCTCCACGCGTTCCCCCTACAATGGCCTGCGACTACCCGAGGGGGTGCAGACGGACCCATGGCTCGAATTGATACCGAACGAAGAGCCCCCCATGCGTGCCTCGTCACACAGCAGAGAAGATCAAGGGGGGTCCCGGTTCCTCCTCTCCCATGTACCTTGGTTTCTCACGACGGCCACAAACCCCACGGTTCCCACCGCGCATCCGAACTGCACCCATGCATGTGCCTTCCATCGGGCAAAAAAAGAAGAAGAGAGAGGTGGATCCGATCCCCCCCCTCCGGGCATTATTCCGTCGCTCTCTCCCATGACCACCGGCGCCCGCTGCGAGCCAGCCGGACCCCGCACCCGACTCGGCCCGCACCCGCTGCAACCACCCGCGCCGTCCATACGTCGCTGCTACAGCCGCCGGCCTACTGCGCAGCAGCCTGCCCGCTTGCGCCGGTGATGCCATAGCCCCGGCCGGCTTGTGTTGTGTTGCAGCCGCGCCCGACCTCGGCCTGGACCTCGTGCTCGCCGCCGCTCCACAGCCACCGCCTGCGTCGCCCGTGCCCACCGTTTGGGCCTTGCCTGCGCCGACCTCCGCGCCGTCTCCGTCGCTGTTGTTGTGCCTTCGCGAATAAAAAAGAGAGAGAGAGGGACACTGCTCTCTCTCACGTGAATGAAAAACAGAAAGGAAAGAGAGAAAGGGTTCGCTGCACTCACGTGGATGTAAGCCAGAGAGGAAAGAGAGAGAGAGAAAGGAAAGAGAGAGCGGGGTACGCTGCACTCACGTGAAAGTGAAGCCAAAGAAAGGAAAGAGAGAAGCAAAGAAAGGAAAGAGAGAAAGAAAGAAAGGAAAAAGAAAAAAGCTGTTCTTTCACCAAAAGGGTCTCGGTACCCTCTCGGTACGCTCTCGGTACCCTCTCGGTATCCTCTCGGTCAGGAAACACACTGTTTTTTTGGAAACACCCCCTTGCAAAACCGAGACTTTTTGGCTTGCACCAAAAGAGTCTCGGTACCCTCTCGGTATGCTCTCGGTACCCTCGGTATCCTCTCGGTCAGGAAACACACTATTTTTTCGGAAACACCCCCTTGCAAAACCGAGACTTTTTGGCTTGCACCAAAAGAGTCTCGGTACCCTCTCGGTACCCTCTCGGTATCCTCTCGGTACCCTCTCGGTATCCTCTCGGTCGGAAAACACACTGCTTTTTCTGATACGCCTACTTGCAAAACCGAGACTTTTTGGCTCGCGCCAAAAGGGTCTCGGCATCGGCAGAAGGAGACTCTGCTAATACGAACCGCGGCACCGACGGCCCTTGCCAACCAAGCCAGGATCCTAAGGCGTTTGCACCTTGGAATCCCAGCCGGCCCAGGGGGTCCTGACCCGACTGGGAGGGGGTAACTGTGGGTGCAAAAATTATACCGGACCGGATCAGAGCGGCATGGGCCCGCGCAACGGCCCAAGTGGGTAAGCCCGCCCGGGTTCATGGGCCCACTCTATGGGGCTCGCAGATCAAGCCCTCCCCCTTATTGGGCCCGAACAACGGCCCAATAAGGGCCCAACAAGGAGGCCCAGAACCAGTGCCACGTCATCAGCGCCACATCATCACTGCCATATCGGGCACGTGCCTATGCTATAAAAGGACCCCCAAGGCATCCAGGAAGGGGGTTGGTCATTCGATCAGAGGAGGAGAGGATTCAAAGCCAGAGCTTACTTCTCTCCTTCCAGTTTCTTTTCTTGTTGCTCCGTGCAACCCCCACTGTAAAAAGCTTCTCTCAGCCTGTCGAGAGAACACTTCCCCTCTTTATATTTATTATAGTGGAAACCAGGTGGCACCTCTCACCCGGAGACGTAGGTCGTAAGACCGAACTTCGACAACAACTCCGTGTGTCATCTCTCTCCTTCTCAACTTTATAATCTCTAACTCTACAAACCATCCTCATTCAATTAAGGCTGTGGGGCGGGGTTCCCGATCAAGGCGGCTCGGAAATTTCCCCCCACATACTTTACTTCTTTTCTCTTGTTGTTATATCTGTAAGCTTTGCGCATATAGAAGTTCACTCCTGTACTTGGCAATTTTGAAAAATAAAGATATCTTTTTGTTGTTTGAAATTGCTTGTCTCTTGTGTTGAATATCTTTGAATGTTGTGTTCTGGATGGTCTTTTAATATTTGAATATATATAAACACTTGAATGTAAGGGGCCGAGTCGCAACTCGATCACCTAAACTTGTTAAGTAACTTGAAAATTCAAGGTTGTGTTGTAGCACAACTTGAAATCGTTTAACACTTGTATGTGAGGGGTTGAGTCGCAACTCAAGCACCCAAACCTGTTAGACGATATTAAAATTGAAGGTCATTTAACGATTTATAAGTAAGGGGTAGTGTCGCAACACAAGCTTCCAAACCTGTTAAATTGACCTAGTGACTTGAAGGTTGTTTTGTATTACAACCTGAAACCGTTTAACATCTGCCTGTAAGGGGTTGAGTCGCAACTCAAACACCCAAACTTGTTAAATGACCTGGTAATTGGAATGTAGATAATTTGAAACTGCTTCAGAGCTTGAATTGAAAAGCTGGACATTTGAACACTTGAAAGAGATCTTTATTCATCATGGAATTTACATCACATCATGGATATAACATTTTGAGATGTCTAGCATTCCAAGCCCGAGATAGTCTGTCTCCTTCTGGCGAAATCAGTCGATATGATCCCTTGCCTCCTACTGATTCGACGATGTATGGACCTTCCCAGTTGGGAGCTAGTTTTCCGCTGCTGTGTTCTCTGGTGTTGTAGAAAACTGCTCTGAGGACCAGGCTGCCAATTGGGAACTATCTCTTGTAGACCTTTTGATCGTAGGCTCGTTTGATCCTTTGTTGATACTTGGCAACACGAAGGATTGCTCGATCTCGTAGTTCTTCGGAGAAATCCAGATCATTGACTCGAAGCTCTTCGTTGATTCCTTCTTCGATTGCTCTAGTCTTCAAAGTACTTGATATGTTTTCTATTGGGAGCACTGCTTCAGACCCATAGGTTAGACAGAAGGGTGAGAACCCAATTGATCTTCTCGGAGTTGTTTGATAGCCCCACAGAACTTCTGGCAGGACTTGCTCTCACAATCCTTTCTTGTTATCAAGTTTCTTCTTGAGTATACCCAAAATAGCTCTGTTTGAGGCTTCAGCTTGACCGTTGCACTGAGGGTATCTTAGAGTTGAGTAGAAAAGCTTGATTCCGTTGTTCAGGCAGAACTCCCGGAACTTGTCGGAGTTGAATTGTGCTTCATTGTCAGCAACTAGGACTTGTGCCGTGCCAAACCTCAAGAAGATATTGTGCCTGATGAACTTGATGACTTCATTGTCAGTTTCTCGGAAGAGTGGCACTGCTTCAACCCACTTGGTGAAGTAATCCGTTGCTATGAGTAGATACTTTTTCTTACTTGGTGTTGGTGGGAAAGGACCTAAGAAGTCCAACCCCCATTGATGGAATGACCATGGACTTGTCAACTGATGGAGCTCATCTACAGGGAGATGTATAGCTCGAGCGTGTCGCTGGCAAGGCTCGCATCTTTGAACCACTTGGTGAGCGTCTCTTGCCATTGTTGGCCAGTAGTAACCTTGCAACTTCGTCTTGGCTTCAAGAGATCTTCCTCCCGAATGATTTCCGCAGGCTCCGGAATGGATGTCGACTAAGATCGTCTTTGCTTGCAAAGGACCTATGCATTTGAGTAATATCCAGCGATCTGAAATATAGATCTACTCCTTGAAAGGCATAGCAGGGCAGTTTCCTTTGAAGCCTTCTCGCTTGAAGTGGATCTTCGGGCATTTTGCCATGTTTGAAGAAGTCGAAGATTGGCTGTCTCCAATCTTCGAGTTCATTTGTTGTAGTAGTAAGGTTGGAGGCCAGTTGTTTTCCACCCCCAGACACTACAAGAAAGAGGGTCTTTACCGACGGACATTTTTATCACCATCGGTAATAATACACTTTTTACCGACGGTGACAATAATATCCGTCGGTATTATAACTTCAATTTTTTAAATTTTTTTTGCACATTTATTACCGACGGTCAAATAGTATTCGTCGGTAGAATTATTTATACCGACGGTATATATATGTACCGTCGGTAATATAATTTATACCGACGGCTACATAAAGACCGTCGGTAAAAGGTCACGACGATTCTCAGGGTAAAAACCAAGCCTCTGGGAAAAAATGGAACCATGAGTTCCGTCGGAGATTTTTACCGACGGACGTTATATGTCCGTCGGTATAACTAATTATACCGACGGATCTTTTATGGCCGTCGGTAAGATACCGACGGTAATTAAATATCCGTCGGTAAAATTGTCCCGACGAAACTCAGGGTAAAAACCGAGCCTCTGGAAAAAAAATGGAACCCAAACCCTGAGTTTCGTCGGGACATTATACCGACGGATATTTAATTACCGTCGGTATTCTGCCGACGGACTTATAATATCCGTCGGTAAAAATGTATTATCGTCGTCGAGTTTTACCGACGGAAATTAGTATGCCGTCGGTAAAAAGTATTATCACCGACGGAAGTTAAAATGTCCGTCGGTAAAAACCCTGTTTTATAACAGATTCAGCGATCCCCCCCTTCTATTGTGTTTCGATCTAAACCCCTCCCCGCCCCCCTCTCTCTCTCTCTCTCAATCTCCCCCCCTCCCCGGCCACCCTCCCCCCCTCCCCGGCCTCCCCCCCCCTCCCCGGCCACCCTCCCCCCCTCCCCGGCCTCCCCCCCCTCCCCGGCCTCCCTCCCCCCCTCCGGCCGGCCGGCCACCCCTCCCCTCTCGTGCGCGCCGGCGAGCTCCGCCTCCTCCTCCTCCTGTGGACTCCGGTGAGCTCCTCTCGTGCGCGCCGGCGAGCTCCTCCTCCTCCTCCTCCCCCCGGTGAGCTCCTCCTCCTTGAATGCATGCCCTGGAGTTCATTCATCTTACCCATTGCTGATTTTTTTTTTCATATTTCGATCATGAATGAAGTCTTTCATTTAATTAGACATGCTTTCCCATATTTCAAAATACTCCTCTTACTGATTTCAAATATCTATTTTGTGGATTTTTTTTTCATAGTTAGAGCAATTTAATAGTCTTCACTTAATGGATTTCTATCCATATCCATTTTGCTGACATTGCTGATTTTCACGGATGGTGGATGCTGCTACAATTTCTATAATGTCATGTTAAAAAAGGTTATGGCTGGTTAAAAATCCTATATATTTTGCTTGAATTTGCTTGAATTTTGATTGTGTCTCTTTTCCTTATGTTTTGGGTTTGACCTAATAGATTTGAAGAGTGACATGGATACATTCCCATTCCCCCCACGCACCGTTGCGAATTGGATACATTCCCATTCCCTCCACGCACAATCAATTAGATCAAACCCAAAACTGGAAGAATAAAGTATTCAACCTAATAGATTGGAAGAATAAAGTATTCAACCTAATATTTTTGGTTTGACCTAATAGAATGGGAATGTATCCAGTTATGTTTTGGGTTTGACCTAATTGATTGTGTCTCTTTTCCTTATGTTTTGGGCTTGAAAATACTTTATTCTTCCAGTTATGTTTTGGGTTTTACCGTAGAAAATACTTTATTCGAAGATGGCGACGGTGCGTGGGGGGAATGGGAATGTATCCATTCATACTATTCATTCATATGAGTTATTCCAATTCATTCATATGAGTAATTTTTATCTTATCAAAACTGCTTAATTCCCTCAATTGGTAATTTTTATACTGTTTTAAAACTCGCAGAGTCGACTCTACACTCGGCCGAGTCGACTCTACACTCGGCCGAGTCGACTCGACTCGGCTGAGTTTCGATCCGACTCGATCCAAAACTCGAGTTTCGATCCGACTCGGCTGAGTTTCGATCCGACTCGAGTTTTGTCGGGTTTTAGCCGAGTTGTCGAGTCTACTCGACTCATTAAGGTTTCGAGTCGAGTCGAGTTTTCGTGTTTTAATTAAAACATTGATTTTTTATATCCTATCAAAACTGAATTGAATAGGGGAATGGGGGGCAAAATGTAGTTTTTAGACTAGGGTGAGCGTCGGTTTTGTCGGTCGGTTTCGGTGTCGGTTTTGTCGGTTATATTTTTTTCGGTTTACGAAAAATCAAAACCGAAACCGAAACCGAAACCGAAATGGTCGGTTTTTGTCGGTTCGGTGTGATATGAGGTATGCTAAAGCCGTAAATCTACTCGAGTGACAGAGAGAACCGTCAGACCCCAAGTGTTTACTTGATGAGGCTCCCTGACTTATTGACTTACTATCGCATAACTTTGGTGCTATGCCTAGCATTCGAACTATCAGCAGTTCAAATGCTGGCCACCAACCCTAGGTTTACTATGTGACTAGTCTACTCATCATAATACACCCATCCATTAGGGATGTGGATGGTCTGTAGAAGTTTTGGTTCGGTGTTCCATACTCGGGAACCGAAACCGAAATTGTGCGGAGTCTTATAACATTGTTTGAAATTATATGTCAGGTGTTGTATAGCCAGATAGACGAAGATGTCTTCGATCGATAAGAGTTGGATGCGTAATTCGAATCGCATGAGCCAAGAGTACAGAGAAGGAGTCAGGAAATTTCTGGATTTTGCATTTGAGCGTCTTGCACCGCTTGATGGAAAAATTGTGTGTCCCTGTATAGACTGCGGAAGGGTGATTAGGAAGGTTCGAGAGGAATATGAGGTTGATCTGGTAATGCGTGGCATTGACATTACCTATACCCGTTGGTTCTCGCACGGTGAGGAGCTAGATGCAGTCCCCATGGCAGCTCACGGTGAAACTTCAAACACAGTGATCGCTGATGATAATATTAATACAGACGATGACGATGACATGCAGGGTATGATACATGATTTGCAAGGTGGAATAGGCACGGAAACACCGTCAGGTGATCAGCCCAATATCGAAGCGGACAAGTTCTACAGATTGCTTAAAAATGCCGAACAACCTCTATACCCGGGGTGTGAGAAGTTTTCAAAACTCTCTTTCACTGTAAAGCTTCTTCATTTGAAATGCCTCAATGGTTGGAGTAATAAGTCATTTAATATGTTGGTAGAGTTGCTGAAAGAGGCTTTTCCTATGGGTGAGACAGTACCGAAATCATTCTACGAGGCGAAGAAGATAATTAAAGATCTCGGTCTGGGTTATGAGAAAATTGATGCATGCGTGAACGATTGTATGTTGTACCGGAAAGAGTACGAACATGCGCGGTCATGCCACATATGCGGAGCAACGAGATATAAAAAGACGGATGCCGAGTCTAGTACCAGTCGAAGGAAGAAAAATGTATCTGCAAAGGTTCTCCTATACTTCCCGCTCAGGGACAGGCTTCAGAGGTTGTTTATGTCATCGAAGACTGCTGAGCACATGAGGTGGCATGCACGAGAACGTCCAGATGACGGGATTATGAGACATCCGGCCGACTCTCTGACGTAGAAAGATTTTGATCATACATATCCTGAATTCGCATGTGAAGTTCGCAACGTCAGGTTAGGGCTTGCTAGCGATGGCTTCAATCCCTTTGGGAATATGAGTGTGTCGTACAGCATTTGGCTAGTTGTCCTAGTTCCATACAATTTGCCTCCCTGGATGTGCTTAAAAAAGCCATACACAATGCTCTCCTTGCTCATTCCCGGACCCAGGTCACCTGGTAATGATATTGACATTTACTTGCAGCCGTTGATTGAGGAGTTGAACGAGTTATGGGAAGTTGGGGCCGATACGTATGATGCCTCATTGCGCCAGAATTTTCGGATGCATGCGGCACTTCTATGGACCATCAACGATTTTCCTGCATATGCCAACTTATCCGGGTGGAGTACTAAAGGAAAATTGGCGTGCCCTACATGCAATAAGGAGACAGATTCATTACGGTTGAAGAACGGAGGCAAGTTCTGTTATATGGGCCATCGAAAATTCCTTGTTGACGGCCATAAGTGGAGGCAGAACAAAAGATCTTTCAACGGCAAGAAGGAACTTGCAAAGGCCCCGGAACAGCTTTCGGGGGTAGAAGTCTTATGCGAATTGGATCAGCTTGATGCCGTGGCACTTGGAAAAGGTAAAAAGAAGAGAACGCATGAAGATTCTACGCGTGAGCATAACTGGAAGAAGAAGAGTATTTTCTTTAAACTACCGTACTGGAGCAGCCTACTCTTGCGCATAACTTGGATGTCATGCATATCGAGAAAAATGTGTGTGACAACATTATAGGAACACTGCTGAATCTCGACGGTAAGACGAAGGATAATCTTAAATCTCGTCTCGATCTTAAGGAGTTGGGCATCCGAAAATCACTTCATCCCCAAGAGATTGGGGATAAGAACCCGCTCGCAAGTCCGAAATACGGAATAATTCTAACTTCGAATTATCGGATGCCGATCCGATGACGATCGGATCGAATCCAAACCTATTTCATATCCGAAACACGCTAACTTATAATTTTCCAACACTTAGACTCTAAATCGGTGAATCGGAGCGTAAATTGGTCAAATATCAAAGTAGAACCCGCTCGCAAGTCCGAAATACGGAATAATTCCAAGTTCGAATTATCGGATGCCGATCCGATGATGATCCGATCGAATCCAAACCTATTTCATATCCGAAACACGCTAACTTATGATTTTCCAACACTTAGACTCTAAATCGGTGAATCGGAACGTAAATTGGTCAAATATCCAATTAGAACCCGCTCGCAAGTCCGAAATACGGAATAATTCCAACTTCGAATTATCGGATGCCGATCCGATGACGATCGGATCGAATCCAAACCTATTTCATATCCGAAACACGCTAACTTATGATTTTCCAACACTTAGACTCTAAATCGGTGAATCGGAGCGTAAATTGGTCAAATATCCAATTAGAACCCGCTCGCAAGTTCGAAATACGGAATAATTCCAAGTTCGAATTATCGGATGCCGATCCGATGATGATCCGATCGAATCCAAACCTATTTCATATCCGAAACACGCTAACTTATGATTTTCCAACACTTAGACTCAAAATCGGTGAATCGGAACGTAAATTGGTCAAATATCCAATTAGAACCCGCTCGCAAATCCGAAATACGGAATAATTCCAAGTTCGAATTATCGGATGCCGATCCGATGACGATCCGATCGAATCCAAACCTAGCTATTTCATATCCGAAACACTCTAAGTTATGATTTTTCAACACTTAGACTCTAAATCGGTGAATCGGAGCGTAAATTGGTCAAATATCCAATTAGAACCCGCTCGCAAGTCCGAAATACGGAATAATTCCAAGTTCGAATTATCGGATGTCGATCCGATGACGATCGGATCGAATCCAAACCTATTTCATATCCGAAACACGCTAACTTATGATTTTCCAACACTTAGACTCTAAATCGGTGAATCGGAGCGTAAATTTGTCAAATATCCAATTAGAACCCGCTCGCAAGTCCGAAATACGGAATAATTCCAACTTCGAATTATCGGATGCCGATCCGATCGAATCCAAACCTATTTCAAAACCGAAACACGCTAACTTATCATTTTTTAACGCTTAGACTCAGTTATAGATATAAATCATTTTTTTAACAAATACATGTTAATTGCAGGAGCAGGGCGGTGTCAGGGGATCGATGAGAGCACCAGCGTTGGTGGTGGGTGGGCGTGGTTGAGATAGGGCGACGTCAGGGGATCGATGAGAGCACCAGCGTTGGTGGTGGGCGGGGGTGCGTGGTTGAGATAGGGCATGTATCATCTCTCAGTTCTGGATTGTGTAAATATTATTTTGTAATATGTGGTTATTTTTTGTTCTTGTCTATAATTGTCGGCCGGGAACTGTGGTAATATTTGATAATTTGCTGTAATTTTTTATCAATTTAGGTAATATTTTAAAATTTGCGGTAATATTTTATAAATTGTGGTAATATTTGATAAATTGTGGTAATATATTGTGGTATTGTTGTAAATCACAGGAATTAAATAACATTATTTAGGTAAATTTATTAAAAAAAAAACATACTTATTACCGACGGAAATTAATTATTCTGTCGGTAATAATGTTTTTATTTTTTTTAAATTATAAATAATTTGCCGACGGGATATAAGATCCGTCGGTAATATATATATTATTACCAACGGCAATATATATATGCGTCGGTAATATATATAGTATTACCGACGGTTATTATATATCCGTCGGTAATATATATATTATTACTGACGGTAAATATATATATGCGTCGATAATATATATAGTATTACCGACAGTATATACCATAACCGTCGGTAAAATGCTTATATATTACCGACGGATTATTACGTTTCGTCGGTAATATTATATTATATTAGTTCTTAAGTGATTAAATATGACCGACGGCTTTAATGTTACCGTCGGTATTAATTATTATTACCGACGGTAATATTTGATCCGTCGTATTGTTTTCCCCGACGCCTTCTTTCCCGACAGCCAGCGACGGAAATATCTTCCGTCGCTATAGAACATTACCGACGGAATGTTAATATTACCGACGGATATTGTCCGTCGGTAATAACTGTTTTTTTTGTAGTGAGATCTTTCTATAGTGGCGACGATCTGTTGTTCGGGGGTGGTCTTGGGTGCTTCTTGGTAATCGATTTGTATTTGCCTCCCTCCGAGGGAATCCCCAAGAACCGAGGCAGCATTGGCTAAGGCGTCTGTTTCTCAATTTTCTGCCCTCGGGATTTGAAAGAACTCGGTGCTAGTGAAACGTTGTTGAAGATGTCGCACCAGAATCAAGTAATGCTGCATCCTTTCTTCTCTTGCAGTGTACTCCCCGTTGATTTGTCTTACAATCAGTTGGAAGTCGCTGTAGATGATGAGTCGATCCGCCCCCAGGGATTCAACCATTTCGAGTCCGGAGATGAGTGCTTCGTATTCGGCTTCGTTGTTGGTGGCGTTGAATCCAAGGAGAGTGGCCTTCTGAAGATGATCAAGTTCGGGGGATACTAGGACTATCCCAATTTCTGAACCGATCGCGCTTGAAGCTCCATCAGTGTAAAGTTTCCATTAAGCTGGTGCGGTGGTAGGAGCTTCACGAATTGGATCGGTTTTTGCAGCCGGATTAAGAGGAGGTTCAACTTCATCTTCAAGGCGCATGTTGACATCTTCTTCCCAAGTTATGGGGTCTTCCACTGGAAAGTCGGCTAGAAAATCAGCAATTGCTTGCCCCTTGAGCGAAGTGCGAGATTCGAACTGGATCCCCAGAGCACTCATCTCGATTACCCATTTGGTCATTCGACGTGCTCGACCCGCCTTGTCGATGATATCTTTGAGTGGGTGTTCTGAGATGACTGTGATCTGATGGGAAACAAAATAAGATTGGAGACGACACGATGTGGTGAGCAAGGCCAGTATGACCTTCTCCATCTTTGAGTAGCGAGTCTCGGCCGGGAGAAGCGTATGGCTGATATAGTAGACTGGATGCTTGACACCTTCTCTTCTACTGACCAGGACCGTACTAATTGCTTGATCGGTGACGGCGAGGTAGAGCTAGAGATCTTTTTTTGGAAGTGGAGCCGTTAGGATAGGAGCTCGCACCAGATACGTCTTGACGTCTTGAAAGGCTTCTTCGCACGTTGGACTCCAGCCAGAGGTATCTGCCTTTCGTAGTTTGTCGAAGAGTGGCTTGCATTTGTCTGGAAGACTTCAAGATGAACCGATTGAGGGTTGCTAACCTTCCAGTGAGGCGTTGAACTTCCTTTCGATTTGTAGGTGATGGCATATCCAGAATAGCTCGAATTTGGTCTGGGTTGGCTTCGATGCCTCTCCTAGTTATGAGATGACCTAGAAACTTGCCCGATTGAACTCCGAAAGCACACTTGGCTGGATTGAGCTTCATGCGGTACTTTCGGAGTATTTGGAACATTTCAGTCAGATCGGATAGATGGCTCTTTTGATTAGAGCTTTTGGTGAGAAGGTCATCGACATAGACTTCGACGTTGCGCCCGATTTGATCTTCGAACATCTTTGTGACTAACCTTTAATAGGTAGATCCTGCGTTCTTGAGGCCAAAGGGCATTACGTTGTAGCAGTAAAGTCCCCGATCAGTCACAAAACATGTCTTCTCTTGATCGTCCGAGTGAAGCGGAATTTGATTGTACCCAGAGTATCCATCCATGAAAGATAATAGCTCGTGGCCAGCAGTGGCGTCGATGAGCCTATCTATCCTTGGCATGGGGAATGGATCTTTGGGACAAGCCTTGTTGAGGTTGGTGAAGTCGATGCACACTCTGACCTTCCCGTTCTTCTTTGGGACAACAACTATATTGGAGATCCAAGTAGGGTACTCTACTTCACGAATGAAGCCTGCTGCAAGTAGTTTACTGATCTCGTCTTGAACTGCAACTTGTAGTTCTGGTCGGATTGTGCGTGGCTTTTACTTGACAGGCTTCACTTCTCCTTTGATTATGAGCCGATGGCAAGCGTCATCTGGATTGATCCCAGGCATATCTTCGAAGCACCAGGCGAAGACGTCGATGTTGGACTGAAAGAAGGATACCATGTCTCGTGCTTCTGCGTCGCTGAGACCGGTACCGATGAATGTTTGTTGAGGGAGATCTCCACTGTCGATATTGATTGGAATGATTTCTTCGATTGAAGGTGAAGCCTCCCACTCGATTGGTGGGGGCTCAGTTGGCGGGATCTCCTTTGGTTGCTATTTGGAAGAAGGACCGGCTTCATCTCTGGATCGCTTTGGGAGAGTGATATTTATCTTGCGATCGGTTCTTGCAGCAGCTGCTTCGCAGGAATGCCCGGCTTGCTGATCTCCTCGGATGCATACGATGCCTTCTCCTGTTGCAAATTTGAGGAGTTGATGGTAAGAAGAGGAGATGACATTGATTTGGTGGAGGAATGGCTGGCCGAGGATGATATTGTAATTGGACGTTCCTTCGACGATCGCAAACCTCACCGAGACTCGGGTCTCTCGGCTGAGGTCGAGGGTGAATCTTGATTCGCCCATTGTGATGCTTTGTTCGTCGTTGAAGCCCGTGATCATCGTCGGGACGACTTCAAGACTCGAGTATTTATGTCCCAGACGTTTGAAACAATCCGAGAACATAATATCGATAGAGCTCTCGATGTCGATGAGGATGCGATTGACAGTGCTGCCGTCGATGATGAGCTTCAAGACCAGGGGGTCTCGATGTGGAGTATGAACTCCTTGAAGATCAGCGTCATTGAAAATGAGGGAGGGCCAGGCTAAGTCTTTGACGGGCTTCTCGATCCAGGTATCTTCTTTGTTCGTCGCAGAACGAACATGGAAGATGCTTCGAACTTGCCGATCAACTTCCTTCCCAGTCGGTGCTTGATTGTGCAATGACCCGTGAATGCCAAAGACGTTGGCATTCACAGTGAGAAGTGATCGGTTGGAAGAGATTTGATGGACCCAGCAAGCCTCTTTCCCCTTTGCAGAGGATCGGTGTTGATCTTGTCCGCCCTTGGCGAACTCTTGGAGATGACCTTCTCGCAGGAGGTCTTCAAGATGATATCTCAGCCGATAGCACCGCTCGGTGGAATGGTTGTGACTCTGGTGAAATTCACAGTAGACTGTTTTATCTGCAGTGACCTTGGTATCGGGCTGTAGAGGATTAGGCCTTCGGAGGAACTCCTCGTGTTGAATATGGTCGAGGATTTGCTCGATCGGTAGATTCCACTCGGTGAAAGTGGTCTTCTTCGGGGGAGATCGGCGTCTATCGTTTCTTGACCGCTTGGGTATGGGAGGAACCCCTGCCTCTGTGTTGTGAGCTTTGGCAGCATACTTGGGGGCTTCTCTCTCAGCGGGTCTTCGCTTCGTCTCTTGCCCTTTTCGGGCGACTTAATCATCTTCGACTTCAATCTCCCTTTATATCCGGTCGAACATTGAACCCAGAGAAGGAGGGGGGTTGCGAATGAAGTCGTTATAGATGTGAAGATCAAAACGGAGGGCATTCTGGAAGGCCAACATGATAGCCTCATCGTCCAAATGCCTTTCTGAGAGGGCGGCGTGCTCGATACGGAATCTCCTTGTGAAGCTGCGGAGACTCTCGTCAGCACCCATCCTCAGCCGGTAGAGGGAATCAAGTTTCTTCTCCAGCTTCAAGTTTAGCTGGTAGTGCTGAACAAAATGATTGGCCAAGACACTGAACTAGGTGATGGATCCAGCTCGGAGATTATGGTACCAATCGAGAGATGGCTCATCGAGACTCCCCGCGAAGGTGCGGCAGAGCACGTTGTTTTCCTCCTCGTGCGACGTCAGAGCTTGCTTGAAGGCGAGTATGTAGAGAGTCGGATCTCCCTTGAGGCAATTGAATTTGCGGAGAGTGGGAGTCCTCCATCCCCTTAGAAATGTTGATTAGAAAAGACTTCGATGGAGAGGTCCGACAAAGGAGTATCCCTCCCTCCGACCATGCCCTCGACCTGGATGTAGGTCAAGAGGCAAGATCGCGAGGTCTTGCTCGGGCATTTGAGTGTTTGTCGGTTGTAGTCGGTGACGAAGATCCGTTCCGGCTCCACATTGAAGTGGGATAGACAGAGAGGCTCTGCTCTTTGAGGGCGCCCCTTTCATCTGATGTCTTCTTGATAAGTCGGGCTTTGAAGGTGTCCTTCTGTCGTAGTTGCGACCGGAAGAGGATTGGGAGGACTCATCGTCGATACGATACCAAACACTCTGCTTCCACGGGGCAGCAGAGGGAGTTGGGTCGCGACGAATCCTCTCAAGGGCAGCAGTGCCCATTGGTCTCCGTGGCTCGGAGTGGATCGATTGCCGTGGTAGATCGACCCTCTCATTAGTTGAGGGAATAGGAAGAGCGATCCCGGCTTCGGAGGCTGCCTTCTTGAGAGCATCCCTCTCAGCAGTGAGGGTGGCATTTTGCTTTGCCAATTGTAGTAATTGAAAATCAACCGCTGAGATTTGATAGGTAGATGGCGGGTCTTCAACAGGAGCAGGGGTTGTATGCCCTATTGATTGATGAGGAGGTGGGGCGATCGGTTGATCGACTGATCTTCCGCTGCCTGAGCGAACTCCCATATCGGGGACAGCAAGAGGCTGTCCGAAGTTGAGCCTTTGACTCATTGAACGAGTCTCAGGACGAGCTTGATGTGTATTACTTCCCTCTGAATGATCCTGATGCTTGGTTCTCGCCATTTAAAGGGCGAAGGATGCAACCAAGAGTGCCGACGTCCTAACGGTTGTCTACTCAACCGTAGGGGTTGGAAGTTTTGGCTATCATGATCGGTTGTCTGCTCAACCGATCTGATACATGTTGTAGAGCGGACTTGGCTTCTCGCTCGGATCCCATAAATGGCGCCAAATTGTGGGGGAAAAATCTTCGTGCCGTTCCGAAGACTTCACCTCACCAGTCAATCGAAGTTGAAGTCGAAGATCGTTATTCGATTTTGTTGATTGGAAGGTATGTTTGAAGGCTGGTGCCTTACTGACTTTGAGTTAGCTCTTTCAGTAAGCAAACAGAGAGAGAGGCAATCAGAGAGAGTTTAACACGAGAGGTGATCTCAGAGTTCAGCCGAAGCCTACGTCTCCGTGCTATAGGGAGCAACCCGAATTCACTAGCACTTTTCTTGAAGTGACCTCGATAGGCCGAGTGTCACTGTAGTCTCTCCGATCTCTTCAGGGACAAGAAGATCAAGGAGAGTTGAAGGGATGGAAACTGGAATTCCAGAGCTCTGGTTTTGAAACTGAAATCTGGATCTCAAAACTTTGATCCCCTTTTCTTCAGAAGGCTCTGCTATTTATAGAATTTCTGAGGAGTGAATCTGGGGGTAAATGGTGGTTTCTGGTCGCTTCTGGAAGAATCTTCAGGCAGGGCTGGTGGGTCCCGCGGCTGTCTCCTGGGGATTCCATAGGCAGGGCCGGTGGGTCCCGCGGTAGTCCTCGTGGGCCCACCAGGCAGGGCCAGTAGGTCTCGCGGTAGTCCTCGTGGGCCCACCAGGCAGGGCCGGTGGGTCCTGCGGTAGTCCTCATGGGCCCACTAGGCAGGGCCGGTGGGTCCCGCGGTTTGTAGACCTCTCTGCCAAAATTTGCACCCACAATAATCGGTCAAACTAAAGGGTTCTATGTGTAATTTACCCTAAATTTTATCTTTTATGATCATTTCACAAGAACATGAAGATTTACATGGTTCGGTGAGTTACCTACGTACATGGGCTGAGATGAAGGGGAGATTCTACGAGGTATGGTGATGCTAAAAATGGTTACATAAGGCGGCTAGTGTGGATGCCATTGTTGTGCCGTGCGAAAGCAAGATCACAAACAACCTTAGACCAAATCACACACTGAAAGATCACAAAAATTTGCGAATAAGTTAAAAGAGAGAGAGAGAGAGAGAGAGAGAGAGAGAGAGAGATGAGTATGTCACCTGTGATAGTAATATATCACTATTGATATACATAGGTTAAAATATACCATATTTTACCAGTGCATAATGTATGTCACCAGTGAAATAATCTAATATCATCTCCTAGTAGTGAGTTAAGTCAGAATGATTCCTCAGGAAGAAAGCTAAGACATTATCACCAGTGACATTTAATCACCAGTGACATTCATATATTACCAGTGATATATCACTAGTGAGTATGTCACCAATGACATAGTTAAATCACTGGTGACATAATTGAGTATATCACCCAGTAGCATTAATATATCTCTAGTGATATACATAGGTTAAGATATATCATATTTTGCTAATGCATAAACTATGTCACCAGTGACATAATCTAAGATGATCTTCTGGTTGTGAGCTAAGTCAGAATGATTCGTTAGTCAGAAAGCTATGATATTATCACCAGTGACATTCATATATCACCAGTGACATTAAATTACCAGTGACATTCATATATCACTAGTGAGTATGTCACCAGTGACAGTTAAATCACTGGTGACATAATTATGTCACCAGAGACATGTTACTGACTTATATCACTAGTGACATTAATATATCACAAGTGGCATATATTATATAACCGATAATATGATTACGTCACCAGTGAAATTAATATTTCACTAGTGACATTAATATATTACTATTGACATACATAGGTTAAAATATACCATATTTTGTCAGTGCATAAATTATGTCACCAGTTACATAATATGATATATGTCACCAGTTGCGTTAATATATCACCAGTGACATATTATATAACCAATAACATAAGTATGTCTCCAATGACATTAATATATCACTAGTAATATACAGATGTTAAGATATACCATATTTTTTCAGTGCATAACCTATGTCACCAGTGACATAATCTAAGATGATCTCTTGGTAGTGAGTTAAGTTAGAATGATTCGTCTAGAAAAAATCTATGACATTATCACCAGTGACATTCATATATCACCAACGACATTCAATCACCAGTGACATAGCCAAGGATATACCACTAGTGATATGTCACTGGTGCTATATGAATGTCACTGGTGATAATGTCATAGCTTTCTTTTCGAAATATCATTCTGACTTAACTCACCACCAGATCATATGAGATTATGTCACCGATGACATGGGTTATATATTGGCACAATATGGTGTGGGGGAAAATCTTCGTGCCGACCCGAAGACCTCGCCTCACCAGTCAATTGGAGTTGAAGTTGACGTCGAAGATCGTTGGTCGATCTGTTGATCGAAGTTGAAGTTTTTGATATGTAAGCAGAGAGATGCAATCAGAGAGAGTGTTGACACGAGAAGTGATCTCGGAGTTCAGCCGAAGCCTACGTCTCCGTGGTATAGGGAGCAACCCGAATTCACTAACACTTTTCTCGAAGTAACCTCGACAGGCCGAGTATTACTGAAGCCTCTTTGATCTCTTCAAAGACAAGAAGAAGATCAAGGAGAGGTAGAGGGTAAGAGGAGATAGAGGTTTCTGAGACAGATATCAGATGATGGCACTGATCTGTTTTCAGAGCTCTGGTTTGAGTTCTGGAGTTTCAGGTTTTGAAAATCCGATCTCAGGGTGGAAATCAGAAGTTTTGGGATCCTTTTACATTCGAAGTCTCTGCTATTTATAGGATTCTCTGGTAGTAAATGGCGGTTTTCTGCTGTCGTATCTGGGGATCCTCCAGGTAAGGCTGGTGGGTCCCGCTGTTGTCTTCGGGGGCCCAACAGGCAGGGCTGGTGGGTCCCTCGGAAGCCTTCATGGGCCCACCGGGCAGGGCCAGTGGGTCCCGCGGTAGTCTTCGGGGGCCCACCAGGCAGGGCCGGTGGGTCCCGCTGTGGTCTTCGGGGGGCCCACCAGGCAGGGCCGGTGGGTCCCACTGTGGTACTCGGGGGCCCACCAGGCAGGGCCGGTGGGTCCCGCTGTGGTACTCGGGGGCCCACCAGGCAGGACCGGTGGGTCCCGCTGTTGTCTTCGAGGGCCCACCAGGCAGGGCTGGTGGGTCCCTCGGAAGCCTTCATGGGCCCACCGGGCAGGGCCAGTGGGTCCCGTGGTAGTCTTCGGGGGCCCACCAGGCAGGGCCGGTGGGTCCTGCTGTGGTCTTCGATGGGCCCACCAGGCAGGGCTGGTGGGTCCCGCTGTGGTACTCGGGGGCCCACCAGGCAGGGCCGGTGGGTCCCGCTGTGGTACTCGGGGGGCCCACCAGGCAGGGCCGGTGGGTCCCGCTGTGGTACTCGGGGGGCCCACCAGGCAGGGCCGGTGGGTCCCGCTGTTTGCAGACTTCTTGCCAAAATTTGCACCCACAGTTACCCCCTCCAAGTTAGCTAAGAGGCCACCTTGGCTGGCTTGGATTCGTGGTGCAAAGCTAACGACCCCCTGTAATATATGTAGAGGAGCTTTGTCGAGTGTTAGCGTTTGAAAATAGACTGATCGGTCAATTTTGACTGATCGGTCAAACTTGACTGATCGGTCAAATTTGACTGATCGGTCAATTTTGACTGATCGGTCAATTTTGACTGATCGGTCAAACTTGACTGATCGGTCAAACTTGACTGATCGGTCAATTTTGACTGATCGGTCAATTTTGACTGATCGGTCAAATTTGACTGATCGGTCAAATTTGACTGATCGGTCAAATTTGACTGATCGGTCAATTTTGACTGATCAGTCAAACTTGACTGATCGGTCAAACTTGACTAATCGGTCAAACATGACTGATCGGTCAAACTTGACTGATCGGGCAAATTTGACTGATCGGTCAATTTTGACTGATCGATCAATTTTGACTGATCGGTCAAACTTGACTGATCGGTCAAATTTGACCAATCGGTCAAACTTAACCGATCAGTCAATTTTGACCGATCGGTCGAATTCAACCGGTCAAGGTTGGAGGATCGGTCAAAAAACATCATTTTTTGACCGATCCAGTAGAAAATTGACCGATCGGTTGATTTTGACCGATCGGTCAAGTTTGACCGATCGGTTAAAATCAGCCGGTCAAGGTTTGGGTGATCGGCTAAAAACACAAGTTTTTTGCCAGATCCAGTAGAAAATCGACCGATCGGTTGATTTTAACCGATCGGTCAAGTTTGACCGATCGGCTAAAATCAGCCGGTCAAGGTTTGGGTGATCGGCAAAAAACCTCAGTTTTTTGCCAGATCCAGTAGAAAATCGACTGATCGGTTGATTTTGACCGATCGGTCAAGTTTGACCGATCGGTTAAAATCAGTCGGTCAAGGTTTGGGTGATCGGCAAAAACCTCAGTTTTTTGCCAGATCCAGTAGAAAATCGGCTGATCGGTTGATTTTGACCGATCGGTTAAAATCAACCGGTCAAGGTTTGGGTGATCGGCAAAAAACCTTAGTTTTTTGCCAGATCCAGTAGAAAATCGACCGATCGGTTGATTTTGACCGATCGGTCAAGTTTGATCGATCGGCTAAAATCAGCCGGTCAAGGTTTGGGTGATCGGCAAAAAACCTCAGTTTTTTGCCAGATCCAGTAGAAAATCGACTGATCGGTTGATTTTGACCGATCGGTCAAGTTTGACCGATCGGTTAAAATCAGCCGGTCAAGGTTTGGGTGATCGGCAAAAAACCTCAGTTTTTTGCCAGATCCAGTAGAAAATCGACTGATCGGTTGATTTTGACCGATCGGTCAAGTTTGACCGATTGGTTAAAATCAGCCGGTCAAGGTTTGGGTGATCGGCAAAAAACCTCAGTTTTTTGCCAGATCCAGTAGAAAATTGACTGATCGGTTGATTTTGACCGATCGGTTAAAATCAGCCGGTCAAGGTTTAGGTGATCGGCAAAATCCTCAGTTTTTTGCCAGATCCAGTAGAAAATCGACTGATCGGTTGATTTTGACCGATCGGTCAAGTTTGACCGATCGGTTAAAATCAGCCGATCAAGGTTTGGGTGATCGGCAAAAAACCTCAGTTTTTTGCCAGATCCAATAGAAAATCGACCGATCGGTTGATTTTGACCGATCGGTCAAGTTTGACCGATCGGTTAAAATCAGCCGGTCAAGGTTTGAGTCTTGAACCTGTACTTTTGTCGAAGTGGTATAGCTTGTTCTCCTCCTTTGATCTTCGGGTACTTTTGAAAGTTGATGGAGTTTGATTTTTTCTGCATCAAATCTTCGTTTTGCCCGAATGCGGTTTTGAACCGGCGATCCAGTTCACTCAAACAGGTGGTTTACTTGGACAGTTGGTTCACGTAGACCGGTGGGTCTGACGTTTCGTCTGGTCCGACGGTTCGCCTGATTTTGCGCTTGCTATGGATGGATGCCACGTGTACCTGCGAAAACACACGATTTGATATGGTGAAGACACGTGTCTTCTCGATTTGTGTACCGTTTTTATCCTGGGTATATAAGTCTTTCTCGTCGTCATTTTCGCCTCACGCTCTCAGAATTTTTCGAAGTCCAGAGCCTTTGCTTCCAATCTCTCTTTCTTCATTTCCTCTTGATCGGTCAAATGGCTTCTTCTGGTAGTTCGAAGAAGAGTGCAGTTTCTTCCAAGAGGAAGAGCAAGGAAGTTGTCGAAGTCTCGTCTGCTCCGAAGGGCCGGGGCAAAGGCAAGGCTGAGTTGATCGAGCTTGGCCAACTGGGCAAGAGGCACCAAGGAGTTGGGTTCGCTTCAGCACGATCAAGGCCAGAGCAGATCCCCAAGGCAAAGTTTGTTCTCTGCCCGCAGCTGCCTCTGTCGGCGAAACCGGAGTTTGGATACAACATCGGTGGCAAACTTACAGACGTGAAGAGGGAGAAGTTGCAGAAGTTGATGGCATGTTTTACAGAAGGAAAGGTTCGCCCAGCGCTTCCGGGAGTTCTATCAGCTTTTGGCATTGACAGGCGGACAATCTTTGTCTCTTACGCGAGCAAGGAGCAAGTTATGGGAACCATCGTCACGATCGGCCAGCTCAACTGCGGACTGCGCCTTCCGCTGCCTCCCTTTGCTGCGAGGTTACTGAACATCTCTGGTCTCTGTGCCGGGCAGGTGACTGGAAACGCCTGGAGGATCATCTACGCTTTCTGTCGCGTAGAGTCAGACTTCCAGAAGGAGCTCAGGGAATGCTACTCCAGCCTCCCCGAAGGTGAAGAAGCCCGGATAGAGTTAGGATATTTCTTCTATCACTATCGATGGGCCTGGAGGAAAGATAGCCCCTTCTTCAATCTAACGGGTGTCTCTGCTCTGCGCCCGATCATCGACACCATTGGCTCCGACAAACTTTACACTGACTGGCCGCTGTCAGTGTCTGGTGCCTGGACTCCCATGTCTGTTCCGGAGGTTCCCCGATTCAAGGTGCATGAAGAGACAGACATGTTCAGTGCAGGAGGAGCTCTCGCGTGGTCTTCGGAGCAGGTGGGGGCTGTTGATAATCTCTTTCTGGAGTTGACCTGCAGGACTCGATCTTGGAAGCAATTCTCGAATTGCCCAGTTCGACATGGCAACGCCAACCTCCTTCACCGATCGAAGCTTCGTTATGAAGATAACGAGGTTATCTACTTGGATTATGAGGAGGACCCTCATTTGGGCAAAATTATTCGAAAACTTCGATTTGAGAAGAAAGCTTATGGAGTTAGGCGCAGCTTACCCTCGGAGGAGAAACTGGTGATTCCGAAGGGCCCAGCGAAGAAGAAAAGGAAAGTCCTCATCAAGCAGGAGGAAGATGAGAAAAAAAAGGAGGAAGATAAAGAGGAGGAGGAAGGTGGAGGTGAAGATGAAGAGGGCGTGGATGGTGACGATGATGATAATGAAGATGGCGAAGGTGATGAAGAGGATGGCGAAGATGATGATGAAGATGGGGGTGGTGAGGAAGAAATTCCTCCCACCCCCACTGGTGGTGCTGACGAGGACTCCCAGCCGATCCTCATAGACGAGGGTAAGGCTCGGAAGATGGAGGGGGTTATGGATGCAATGAGCGACGGCCCCAAAGTGATTCCTACTTATCACTTTGGGGAATTGAAGAAGAACCCCCTGCGCTTCAAGATCAAGATATCGGGGAGTGGTGGGGTTGGAAGCAACCCTACACCCCTCGATCAGATACCTCCCGAGGCTCCTCGTCTGGAAGGGGCGACTACAAGTGGGGGTATGGAGGTTGAACAACCCCCACCCCCTTCGCGATCTCTCGCTGAGGAGGTAGCTGCTATGGTGGCAGGGCTCGATCAGCCAGATGAGCATCAGGATAAAGGGCGCTTCACCTCCTCGAGATGTGCCCTCTCCTGCTCATTTGGAGAGAGGAAGTCGGGTGGGTGATGCTACTCCCCATCCCCTGCCAGAGCCAACCCCCATCAAGGAGAAGTCGACCCCCAAGGGTAAGAGCTCTGACCGTGGGAAGGGAAAGGCTCCTCAGGTCGAGGCTTCAGGTATCTGCACTAACTTGCTTCGATTGCCTTGTCTTTGAAGCTTGAAAATACTCTAACACTTTGAACTCTTATGTCGATTGCAGGTACGCCTGTTGGCTCGACTCCGAAGATAAAGAGCTTGGGTGATGTTGACATCAACCACCCTACTAGCGTGATCCGGAAGCTTTGCAATATTCCAGAAGCTACTTTTGAAGAAGCCTTCGATCGGCTAGATGTAGTGGTATGTGTATCTTCTTGATCGAATATTTGAGTTATATCTTTGGAATAATTCTAACTTTCTATCCATCTACAGAGCTCAGCAGTTTTGAGAATCACAAGCTCTCTCTCTAGGAAGGCAGGAGAACGGGAGGCCGCATCTGAGGTATCCCGTTTGACAACCGAACTGAAGGCTGTGAGCGAGGAGAGAGAGAGGCTGAGGGAGCTCCTGACTTCGAAGAAAACCTCTCTCAAGGCCAAGATTGAGGATCTTCGCAAGGGGAAGCTGGAGATCAAGGGGCTGCAGGACCGTTGCGAGGCACAAAGTCACGAACTCGAATCCTTGAAGAATCGGATCGTCAAGGTTGAGGACGTGTCCTGTGGTCGCGCCAACGAGATCAAGAAGCTGAAAGAACAACTTGCTGCTCAACACGCTGCTTTTACTGCCAAAGAGGAGACTTCCAATAAGGCGTTGGAGCATGCGCTGTCTGAATGCAAGAGTTACAAGGAAACGGCTGAGAAAGCGGCAGAAGCACTCAGGGTCCATGCTGCCAGCGTCCGATCTTCTAAAGCCTCAGTGGCGAGCAAAGCTCGTGCTGGATCTGAGGGAGAGAAGTCGCGCGCGCAAAGTGTGGCCAAGCCTTGAGATCTTCTATCTTCTTTTTTGTCGTTTGAACTTGTAAACTCTTGATATGTAACAGCTCACTCCTGTACTTAACCAATTTTTGATAATAGAGATCTTTGATGTTTGAAGATTGAATGTCTTGTGTTGAATGCCTTTGAATGTTGTATTTGAATGTTGTGTCCTGAATGGTATTGGAATGTTGAATAGATACAAACACTTGAATGTAAGGGGTCGATTCGTAACTCAATTACCCAAACTTATTGTAACTTGAAAATTGTAACTTGAATTCGTGTAACATTTGAATGTGAGGGGTTGAGTCGCAACTCAAGCACCCAAACCGGTTAGACGATACAGAATTTGATTAAAATTGAATATTGAAATTTGAAGGTCAGTTCAACATTTGGCAGTAAGGGGTTGAGTCGCAACTCTAACACCCAAACTTGTTAAAAGACTTGGTAACTTGAATATGGTCAGTTTAACATTTATTAGTAAGGGGTTGAATAGCAACTCTAACACCCAAACTTGTTAAAAGACCTGGTAATTTGAATATGGATAACTTGAAACTGCTTCAGAACTTGAATTGAAAAGCTGAACACTTGCATATTTGAACATTTGAAAGAGAACTTTATTCATCATGGCATTTACATCATGGATAGAATAACTTGAGATGTCTAGAATTCCAAGCTCGAGGCAATCTCCTTCCTTCTGGTGAGATCAGTCTGTAAGAACCTTTGCCTCCCACAGATTCAATGATATATGGACCTTCCCAGTTGGGAGCAAGCTTTCCACTGCTGTGTTCTTTGGTGTTGTAGAAAACTGCTCTGAGAACTAGACTGGCCACTGGAAACTGTCTCTTGTAGACTTTCTCATCATATGCTCGTTTGATCTTCTGCTGATATTTGGCCACACGAAGGGAAGCTTGGTCTCGTAGTTCTTCAGAGAAGTCTAGATCATTGATCCAAAGCTCTTCGTTGATTCCTTCTTCAACTGCCCTGGTCTTCAGAGTACTTGATATGTTTTCTGTTGGGAGTACTGCTTCCGATCCATATGTTAGGCGAAAAGGCGAGAACCCAGTTGATCTTCTCGGAGTTGTGCGATACCCCCAAAGAACTTCAGGTAGGACCTGTTCCCACAATCCCTTCTTGTCGTTGAGTTTCTTCTTGAGTATACCAAGTATAGCTCTATTCGAGGCTTCAGCTTGACCATTGCATTGAGGATATCTTGGAGTTGAATAGAATAGCTTGATACCGTTGTTCAGACAGAACTCTCGGAACTTGTCGGAGTCAAACTGAGCTCCATTGTCAGCAACAAGAACTTGAGGTGTACCGAACCTTGAGAAGGTGTTATGCCGAATGAATTTGATCACTTCGTCGTCAGTCTCTCGGAAGAGGGGCACAGCTTCAACCCATTTGGTGAAGTAATCCGTGGCTAGCAACAGATATTTCTTCTTGCTTGGAGTCAGGGGGAAAGGACCCAAGAAGTCCAGCCCCCACTGATGGAAAGGCCATGGACTTGATAGTTGATGAAGCTCATCTGCAGGGAGATGGATAGCTCGAGCGTGCCGTTGGCATGGTTCGCATCTTTGAACAACTTGTCGAGCATTTTTTGCCATTGTAGGCCAGTAATAACCTTGTAGCTTTGTCTTGGCTTCAAGAGATTTTCCTCCCGAATGATTCCCACAAGCTCCAGAGTGGATATCAATCAGGATTGCCTGTGCTTGTTCTGGACCAATACACTTGAGCATCATCCCGTTGTGCGATTTGAAGTATAGGTCTTCTCCTTGTAGAATGTAGCATGGGAGCTTCCTTTGAAGTCTTCGGGCTTGACTTGGATCTTCCGGCATTTTGCCATGCTTGATGAAGTCAAAAATTGGTCGTCTCCAGTCTTCAAGCTCACTTGTAGTAGTGAGGTTGGATCTCAGTTGATCTCCACCCCCAGATCCTTTTGCAGTAGCTGTAGTAGCAAGGATCTGTTGATCGGGGATGGTCTTGGGCATTTCCTGATAATCGATTTGTATTTGCCTTCCTCCGAGCGAGCCTCCGAGGACGGAGGCAGCATTAGCTAAAGCATCTGCTTCATGATTCTCTGCCCTTGGAATTTGAACGAATTCAGTATTTGTGAAGCGTTGTTGAAGACGTCGTACTAAGGCTAAATAGAGTTGCATTCTTTCTTCACGAGCTGTGTACTCTCCATTGATTTGCCTTATGATCAACTAGGAGTCGCTGTAGACGATGATTCGGTCTACCCTCAGGGATTTCGCCATTTCAAGTCCCGAAATGAGTGCTTCGTATTCGGCTTCATTATTGGTGGCGTTGAATCCTAGGAGAGTGGCCTTCCGTAAATGATCAAGTTCGGGGGATACTAAGACTATCCCAGTTCCCGAACCGATCAAACTTGAAGCTCCATCAGTATAAAGCTTCCATGGAGGGGTTGCAGCAGTAGCTTCGAGACTTGGATTAATTTTTGTTGCAAGGTTGATTGGAGTATTGTCCTCATCTTCTAAGCGCATGTCGACATCTACTTCCCAAGTGATGGGGTCTTTAAATGGAAAGTCTGCTAGAAAATCAGCAATAGCTTGACCTTTGATAGAAGTGTGAGATTCGAACTGAATCCCCAGAGCACTCATTTCGATCACCCACTTGGTCATTCGACCAGCTCTACCAGCTTTGTCAACGATATCTTTGAGCGGGTGTTCTGAAATGACAGTGATCTGGTGGGAGACGAAGTAAGGTTGAAGACGACGCGATGCAGTGAGCAACGCCAGGATGACCTTCTCAGTTTTTGAGTAACGAGTTTCAGCTGGAAGGAGAGTATAGCTGATGTAGTAGACTGGATGCTCGACGCCTTCTCTTCTCCTGACTAGGACCGCGCTGATTGCTTGATCGGTCATGACGAGGTAGAGCCACAAGTATTCTTTTGGAAGTGGAGCAGTCAGGATAGGAGCTTGCACCAAATATTTCTTGATGCTCTGAAAAGCTTCTTCGCAAGTTGAACTCCACCCTAAAGTATCCGCCTTTCGTAGTTTGTCGAATAGGGGTTTGCACTTGTCGGAAGATTTTGAGATGAATCGATTGAGTGCTGCTAACCTTCCAGTGAGGCGTTGAACTTCTTTTCGATTGGTAGGTGATGGCATGTCGAGGATAGCTCGAATTTGGTCGGGGTTGGCCTCAATACCTCTTCTGGTCACAAGGTGACCCAGAAATTTGCCCGATTGAACTCCAAAAGCACACTTGGCAGGATTGAGCTTCATGCGATACTTTCGGAGGACTTGAAAGGTTTCCGCCAGATCAGATAGATGTTTCCCTCTAGTAGAGCTCTTGGTGAGGAGATCATCGACATAGACTTCGACGTTGCGACCGATCTGATCTTCGAACATCTTTGTGACTAACCTTTGATAGGTGGAACCAGCATTCTTGAGGCCGAATGGCATGACATTGTAGCAGTAGAGACCTCGGCTAGTCACAAAACATGTCTTCTCTTGATCATCAGCGTGAAGAGGAATTTGATTATATCCAGAGTACCCATCCATGAAAGACAATAGCTCGTGGCCAGCAGTGGCATCGACGAGTCTATCAATCCTTGTTGAGGGAACGGGTCTTTGGGGCAAGCCTTGTTGAGATTGGTGAAGTCGATGCAGACTCTGACCTTCCCATTCTTCTTCGGAACAGCAACAATATTAGAGATCCAAGTAGGATACTCTACTTCACGGATGAAGCCTGCTGCGAGTAGCTTGGTGATTTCTTCTTGAACAGCAACTTGTAGCTCTGGTCGAATGGTGCGTGGCTTCTGCTTGATAGGTTTCACTTCTTCTTTGATCGCAAGTCGGTGACAAGCGTCATCTGGATTGATGCCAGGCATGTCTTCGAAACACCAAGCGAAGACGTCGATATTGGACTTGAGGAAGGATACCATGTCTTGCGCTTCTGCGTCGCTAAGACCGGTACCAATGAAAGTCTGTCGAGGGAGATCTCCGCTGCCGATATTGATTGGGATGATTTCTTCAATTGAAGGTGAAGCTTCCCATTCGATTGGTGGAGGTTCCGTCAGCGGAATCTCCTTTGATTACTATTTGGAAGAGGGACCAGCTTCATCTCGTGGCCGCTTTGGAGGAGCAATGTTGATCCTTCGATCTGTCTTAGCCGCAGCAGCCTCACAAGATCTTCCAGTTTGCTGATCGCCTCGAATGCAGACGATGCCTTCTCCTGTTGCAAATTTGAGTAGTTGATGATAAGAAGAGGAGATGGCATTGATCTGGTGGAGGAATGGTCGCCCGAGAATGGCGTTGTAGCTAGACACTCCTTCAACAATTGCGAATCTTACCGAGACTCGAGTCTCTCGGCTGAGGTCGAGAGTGAATCTCGATTCACCCACCGTGATGCTTTGTTCGCCGTTGAAACCAGTGATCACAGTTGGAACGACATCAAGGCTTTGATATTTATGTCCCAGACATTTGAAGCAGTCTGAGAACATGATGTCGATGGAACTCCCGGTGTCGATGAGGATCCGATTGACGGTGCTTCCGTCGATGATGAGTTTCAAAACCAGGGGGTCTCGATGTGGAGTATGAACTCCTTGAAGGTCTGTGTCGTTGAAGACGATGGACGGCCAAGCAAGACCTTCGATGGGCTTCTCGATCCAAGTATCTTCTTGGTTTGCAGTAGATCGAACATGGAAGATGCGCCGAATCTGCCGATCAACTTCCTTCCCGGTCACTGATTGATGGTGTAATGATCCATGAATGCCAAAGATATTGGCATTCACAGTGAGAGGTGATGGGTTGGAAGAGATCTGATGAATCCAGCAAGCTTCTTTCCCCTTTGCAGAGGTTCGATGTTGATCTTGCCTGTTGTTGACGAACTCTTGAAGGTGGCCCTCTCGTAATAAGTCTTCAAGATGGAACTTCAGCCGATAGCACCGGTCGGTGGAGTGGCCATGACTTCGATGGAATTCGCAGTAGACCGTTTTGTCTGCTGTGAATTTGGAGTTTGGCTGAAGAGGATTGGGCCTTCGAAGATACTCATCGTGTTGAATGCGGTCGAGTATCTGTTCGACCGGCATATTTCACTCGGTGAAAGTGGTCTTCGTTGGAGATCGACGCCCGTCATTCTTTGATCGTTTGTTGGCCGGAGGGGCTGCTGCTTCAGCGTTGTGAGCCTTGGCAGCATACTTGGGAGCTTCTCTCTCCGCAGGTCTTCGTTTTGTTTCTCGCCCTTTCCGAGCGACTTGGTCATCTTCGACCTCGATCTCTCTCTGGATTCGATCGAACATAGCACCCAGAGAAGGAGGGGGATTGCGGATGAAGTCGTTGTAGATGTGTAGATCGAAGCGGAGAGCATTCTGGAAAGCCAACATGATGGCTTCATCATCCAGATGTCTTCTAGAGAGGGCAGCATGCTCATTGCGAAACCTCCTAGTGAAACTTCGGAGAGTCTCGTCAGCACCCATCCTTAGTCGATAGAGAGAGTCGAGCTTCTTCTCGGGCTTCCGATTGAGCTGATAATGCTGCACGAAGAGTTTAGCCAAAATATCGGACTGGGTGATGGATCCAGCTCGAAGATTGTGATACCAGTCGAGTGACGACTCATCGAGACTTCCTGCGAAGGTGCGGCAGAGCACGTTGTTTTCTTCCTCGTGTGGTGTTAGAGCTTGCTTGAATGCGAGGATGTGGAGAGTAGGGTCTCCTCGTATACAGTTGAATTTAGGGAGGATAGGAGTTCTCCATCCCCTTGGAAATGTTGACTCGAAGAGGCTCCGATGTAGAGGCCCGACAGAGGAATAGCCATCCCTACGACCATGTCTTCGACCTAGAGGGGGGTCAAGAGGCAAGATCGCAAGGTCTTGCTCAGGCATTGAAGTATTTGCCGGTTGAAGTCGATGTCGGAGGTCTGATCCAAGCCCACGTTGAAGTGGAATGGAAGGGGAGACTCTACTCTTTGAAGGAGCGCCTTTCATTTGGTGCTTCCTTGGTATATTGAGCTTTGAAGGTGCCCTCTTGTCGCAGTTGCGGCCAGAAGATGATTGGGAAGACTTGTCGTGAAGGCGATCCCAAACACTCTGCTTCCAGGGGGCAGCAGAGGGAGTTGGGTCGCGTCGGATCCTCTCGAGGGCAGCAGTGCCTCGGATCCTCTCGAGGGCAGCAGTGCCCATTGACCTCCGTTGCTCAGAGTGAATTGAATGTCGAGGAAGATCGACCCTCTCACTTGTAGAGGGAATAGGTAGAGCGATCCCGGCCTCGGAAGCTGCTTTCTTCAGAGCATCCCTCTCAGCGGTGAGGGTGGCATTTTGCTTCGCCAATTGGAGCAGTTGGAAGTCGACCACAGAGATTTGGTAGGTCGATGGAGGGTCTTCAGCAGGAGCGGGGGCTGTTTGCCCAATTGACTGTCGTGTAGGGTGAGCGATCGGTCGATCGACAGATCTCCCACTCCCTGAACGAACCCCTATCTCGGGGACAGCAAGGGGCTGTCCGAAGTTGAGCCTTTGACTCATTGATCGAGTCTCAGGACGAGCTTGCTGTTGAGTGTTACTTCCTTCTGGTTGACCCTGGTGTTTCTTCCTCGCCATTCAGAGAGCGAAGGGTGCAACGAGAGTGCCGACGTCCGTTCAGTTGTCTGATCAACCGAGTGGGCGAGGAAGTTTGGCTATCAAGATCGGTTGTATGCTCAACCGATCAAGTAGTAGCGGAGAGTTGGACTTTTTGCTCGAATCCCACAGACGGCGCCAAACTGTGGGGGAAAATCTTCATGCCGACCCGAAGACCTCGCCTCACCAGTCAATTGGAGTTGAAGTTGACGTCGAAGATCGTTGGTCGATCTGTTGATCGAAGTTGATCGAAGTCGAAGTCGAAGTTGATATGTAAGCAGAGAGATGCAATCAGAGAGAGTGTTGACACAAGAAGTGATCTCGGAGTTCAGCCGAAGCCTACGTCTCCGTGCTATAGGGAGCAACCCGAATTCACTAACACTTTTCTCGAAGTAACCTCGACAGGCCGAGTATTACTGAAGCCTCTTTGATCTCTTCAAAGACAAGAAGAAGATCAAGGAGAGGTAGAGGGTAAGAGGAGATAGAGGTTTCTGAGACAGATATCAGATGATGGCACTGATCTGTTTTCAGAGCTCCGGTTTGAGTTCTGGAGTTTCGGGTTTTGAAAATCCGATCTCAGGGTGGAAATCAGAAGTTTTGGGATCCTTTTACATTCGAAGTCTCTGCTATTTATAGGATTCTCTGGTGGTAAATGGCGGTTTTCTGCTGTCGTATCTGGGGATCCTCCAGGTAAGGCTGGTGGGTCCCGCTATTGACATCGGGGGCCCAACAGGCAGGGCTGGTGGGTCCCTCGGAAGCCTTCATGGGCCCACCGGGTAGGGCCAGTGGGTCCCGCGGTAGTCTTCGGGGGCCCACCAGGCAGGGCCGGTGGGTCCCGCTGTGGTACTCGGGGGCCCACCAGGGCAGGGCCAGTGGGTCCCGCTGTGGTACTCGGGGGCCCACCAGGCAGGGCCGGTGGGTCCCGCTGTTGTCTTCGGGGGCCCACCAGGCAGGGCTGGTGGGTCCCTCGGAAGCCTTCATGGGCCCACCGGGCAGGGCCAGTGGGTCCCGCGGTAGTCTTCGGGGGCCCACCAGGCAGGGCCGGTGGGTCCTGCTGTGGTCTTCGGGGGGCCCACCAGGCAGGGCTGGTGGGTCCCGCTGTGGTACTCGGGGGCCCACCAGGCAGGGCCGGTGGGTCCCGCTGTGGTACTCGGGGGGCCCACCAGGCAGGGCCGGTGGGTCCCGCTGTGGTACTCAGGGGGCCCACCAGGCAGGGCCGGTGGGTCCCGCTGTTTGCAGACTTCTTGCCAAAATTTGCACCCATATATGGTATATCTTAACATATGTATATCACTAGTGAGACATTAATGTCACTAGTGATATATTAATGTCACTGTTGATATTATATATGTCACTGGTGACATAGGTTACTAACATATGTCTTTGATAACATAATTATGTAATTAGTAATTTAACTATGTCACTAGTGACATACTCACTAGTGATATGTCACTGATGATATAATTTCTATATATTCATAATGTTCATTAGTGACATATATAAATTACATATAACATTCATAATTTCTATTATATCATCAATAACATAATATAAGCTAATTCATCGGTGACATAATAGAAGCTATGTCACCAGTGACATATAAAAGTTATATCACCAGTGACATATAAGCTTGAGCTATATCACCAATGACATATAGAAGTTATGTCATCCGTGACATAATAGAAGTTATGTCATCAGTGGTATAATATACGCTATATCATCAGTGATATAATACATGATATGTCATTAGTGATATAATATAAGCTATGTTGCCAGTGATATATAGAAGTTATGTTATCAGTAATATAATAGAAGCTATGTCACCAGTGACATATAGAAGTTATATTACCAATGACTATAAACTTGAGTTATATTACTAGTGACATTTAGAAGTTATATCATCAGTGACATAATAGAAGATATATCATTAGTTATATGATAGAAGATATATCATCAGTGATATAATAAAATTATGTCATCAGTGAAATATAGAAGTTATCTCATTAGTTATATAATAGAAGCTATGCCATCTTTGACATATAAGCTTGAGCTATATCACTAATGATATATAGAAGCTTTGTCATCAGTAACATAATAGAAGCTTTATCACCAGTTACATAGAAGTTATGTCACCAGTGATATATAGAAGTTATATCACCAGTGATATATAAGCTTGAGCTATATCACAAGTGACATAATAGCTCAGGTTTTGTCAGTTATGACATAGCGTATGTTATATAACTAGAGATTTATTATTGTCATTGATGACATAGCTTCTATTATGTCACCGGTGATATAATAGAAGCTTGAGCTAGGCCACTAGTGATATAATATATCTGACAAAACCTAAGCTATATCACTTGTAACATAGCTTAGGTTATCTCACTGGTGATTTATTCCACCAGAGATATATAACATAAACTGTCACAAGTGATAATAATATATCACTAGTGATTGACATAAAAGCTATGTCATTAGTTACTTAATAAAAGTTATGTCAGTGATGACATACCTAGGTTATGTCTTATATCACTAAGGATATAACTCATGATTTGTCATATCTTAATATCATCGGTGATAATAATAAATCACACGAGATAATATCACTAGTGACATAAGTTTGAGCTACATCACCAGTGATAATAGCTCTCAAGTTTTGTTAATGGTGACACAACATAGGTTATATCACTAGTGATTTATTGTTGTCACTCTATTATGTCACTGGTGACGTAATAGACTTTGAGCTATACCACTAGTGATATAATATATCCGACAAAACCTGAGTTATATCACTAGTAACATAGCTTAGGTTATGTCATTGGTGATTTATTCCACCAGTGACACATAAACTATCACAAGTGATAATAATTTATCAGTAGTAAGAAACATTGAAGCTATGCTATCAGTGACATAATAGAAGTTATATTACTGATGATATAACTATGTTATGTCTTATATCTCAAGTGATAACTCATATTTTATCAGCGGTGATATATTAATTCATTAATGACAATAATAAATCTCTAGAAATAATATTACTAGTGACAGAAGCTTGAGCTATGTCACTAGTGATAATTGTTTAGGTTTTGTCAGTGGTGACATAACTTAGATTATTATTATCACTGATGACATAACTTAGATTTAATAATAATAATAAATAACTAGTGACATATCTATCATTAGTTATTTATTATTATCACTGATGACATAGCTTCTATTATGTCACCGGTGACATAATAGAAGCATGAGCTATACCACTAGTGACATATAAGCTTGAGCTATGTCACCAGTGATATATAGAATTTATGTCATCAGTGATATAATAGAAGTAATATCATCAGTGACATATACAAATTATGTCACATGTAATATACAGAAGTTATATCACTAGTAACATATAAATTTTATATTATTGTCACTGATGATATTATTATAGATAATGTCACTAGTAACATAAGCTCAAAATTATATCATCAGTGATAATAGAGATAATGCCATTAGTGATATGTCTGTAATAGAGATAATATCACTAGTGACATAAGCTTGAGCTATGTTACCAGTGATAATAGCTCAGGTTTTATGAGTGGTGGCCTAGCTTAGGTTATTAGTGATAATTTATTATTATCATTGATGTCATAATTTTTATTGCTAGTGACCTAACCTAAGCTATGTCAATAATGACAATAATAGTGTAAGGACGACATTGATTATATCAAAAATAGCAAGACGTGGGACCCGCTTTGTGGCAAATTTTATATCATATAGGTTCAAAGGCTTTTATAAATGACACTGCAAAAGGAAATAATATTGTGTCCTTAATTAGGATCATATGTCACTGGTGATATATTAATGTCACTGGTGACATATATTTTGTTATGTCTTTGGTGATATAACTAATGCACTAGCTAAAAATATCATTGACAAAATATATCACTGATGATATAATTTCTATATCATCAATAATATAGAAATTAATATCACTAGCATTAATCAGTGATATAAAAATTATAATATAATAGAAGCTATGTCATCTTTGACATATAAATTTGAGCTATGCCATCAGTGACAGAATAGAAGCTTTAGCTATTACTAGTGACATAGTCTAAGCTATAATGTCATCAATGACATAATAGAAGTTTCTATAATAAAGATATATCATGACATCATATAAGCTCAAGCTTCTATTATGTCATATAGCTATAATGTCATTATAGTTATGTTGTCATTTATGTCACTGATGATATCAAATAAGCTCAATCTTATAATATGTTATAATTTCTATTATGTCACTAATGTCATAACTTTTATTGCGTCACTGATGATATAAATTTGTTATGCACTGGATCAGTGACATTCAGCAGTAATATAAAAATTATGACACAAGCGTTGTTATGCATTGGTGATATTATATATCACCGCTGAAATTATTTTACTAGTGACATAAGCTTGTTACTATTGAATGTCACTGATCCAATGCATAAAAAAAATTAAAATTATTATACAAATTATGTCATCAATGATATATAGAAGTTATGTCATCAGTGATATAATAGAAGCTATGTCATCAGTGATATATAAACTTGAGCTATATCACCAATGGCATATAAATTTGAGCTATGTCACCAGTGACATATAAAGGTTACATCATCAGTGACATAATAGAAGCTATGTTATCAGTGATACAATAGAAGATATATTATTAGTAACATAATAGAAGCTATGTTACTAGTGAGTCAGTGATATATAAAAGTTATATCATTAATGCCATATAAATTTGAGCTATGCAAGGTTTAAAATCTTCATTTCGGTAGAAATTTTGATATTCTGGATATGAAAATATTTCGATACTATGAAAGTATTATAATTTTATAGAAATAGTAGAAATATTGATTTTTTAATAGATTTTTTTTGTAAAACTTTGGATAGTCATAAACTAATATAGATACACACTTTGGAACACTCAAATAATATTTGTACCCTATCTAAGTGTGTAGAGCTTCACATTGCATATATTCAATATACTGAGTCTGTGAGTCTTATGTAATCTTGTTTGGTCCGATATTGATATATATTTTCTAAATGATCTTTAATAATTTTTATGGATAAAAATATTTTTAAAATAAAAATTAGTTGATTGTTAAAATAATATTTTAAACGATTTTGAAAGCGAACTTAAAACAAGAAGGTTAGGCAAGTTTGAAATTGTGTAAAAATTACGCTGAAATGTGAAACACTATTTTTTTTTACAAAGTCTGAAAAAAAGAGTTTTTATATAGGAAAGTTTTTATTCATTCAAAATTTTCTAAGACGGACCATGGTTTTCTAGATACACTTGTACTTCTACATCTTGTGGCATTTTTTGAGCTAAAAAAGAGTTGATTTAAAATTCTTTTCTCACCATGTGGATTTTATAAAAAAACGTTGAAAGTTGATTTCTCCTACTAAAACTAAAAGCAAACTTTTTGATTCCTTTAGTTTTTGATTTTTTGATATTTTTATTAAAATCAAATAGGGGGGTATTTACTTATTTATATATAATAACTTAAAGTAAATAGAGAAAATAAAAATTAAGTAAAATTATATTTACTATATATAAATAAGGTGCTGAGAACCAGGCCATAAGCTCCCTTTTATAACCAGTCTGTCACATAATTTCGGTGTCATTTCATAAAATTTTGACAAATTTTCTTTGTGTTTCTGCTGATATCATGATATTTCATGGAGATAAAAATATTTCGTGAAAATATTATAAAATATCGAAAAATAATAATATTTTCTATGTCGTTCGATTTTGTATACACGATTTTGTACCGAGCTTTTAAATAACCGACATATTTCACGAAATATATTGATTTTTTGTATCTTGGAGCTATGCCATCAGTGATATAAATTTGAACTATGTCATCAGTGAAATAATAGAAGCTATATCATCAGTGACATAATAGAAGCTATATTACTAGTGACATATAGAACTTATGTTATAAGTGGCATATAAGTTTGAGCTATGTCACCAGTTACATAATAAAAACTATATCATCAGTGATATAATTAAACTTATATCAATAGTGATATATAGAAGCTATGTCATCAGTGACATAATAGAAGATATTCGATCAGTGACATAATTAAAACTATACCACCAGTGACATATAAAAGTTATATCACCAGTGACATATAGAAGTTATACCACCAATAATATATAAGCATAAGCTATATCACTAGTGACATATAGAAGTTATGTCATCAGTAACATAATAGAAGCTATGTCATTAGTGACATAATAAAAACTATATAATCAATCACATTGTAGAATCTATGACACTAGTGATATATAGAAGTTATATCATCAGTGACATTATAAAAACTATATCACTAGTGATATATAAGTTTGAGATATGTCACCAGTGGCATATAAACTTGAGCTATATCACTAGTGATATAAAAGTTATATCATCAATGAAATAATATAAGCTAATTCATTAGTGACATAATATAAGCTATAATCTCAGTGGCATATAAAAGTTATATCACTAGTGGGATATAAGCTTGAGCTATGTCACTAGTGACATATAAAAGTTATGTTATCAGTGACATAGTAGAATCTATGTCACCAGTGACATATAGAAGTTATGTTATTAATGACATAATAAAAGATATATCATCCATGACATAATAGATGTTATGTCACCAGTGACATAAAAGTTATTTCACTAATGATATATAGAAATTATGTCACGAGTGACATATACGCTTGAGCTATGTTATCAGTGACATAATTGAAGCTAGGTCTTCAATGGCATAATAGAAGTTAGGTCACTTGTGACATAATAGAAGATATGTTACTAGTAAAATATAAAAACTATCTCATCAGTGACATAATAGAAGGTATGTCATCAGTGACATATAAGTTTGAGCTATATCACCATTGATATATAGAAGTTATATCATAAATGACATAATAGAAACTATGTCATCAGTGATATAATAGAAGTTTTGTCACTTGTGACATATAGAAGTTATGTCACCAGATATATATAGAAGTTATATCATCATTGATATATAAGTTTGAGCTATATCACCATGACATATAAAAGTTACATTATCAGTGTCTAATAAAAGTTATATCATCCGTGACATAATAGAAGCTATGTCACTAGTGATATATAAGCTTGAGCTATGTCACTAGTGATATATAGAAGTTATATCATTATAGACATAATAGAAACTATGTCATCTGTGATATAATATAAGCTATGTTATCAGAGATATAATATAAGTTATCTTACTAGTAAAATATAGAAATTATATCATTAGTGACATAATAGAAGGTATATCACCAGTTATATATCATATAAAATAGAATAACTATTTTTATGAAATAGATCTGAATTACTAGTATTGCACGAACTTAATCAAAATATTCAATTCAGATATATTTTATATGAATATAATCATTATGATTCATACAAAAGTAGATATTCTGATCAAATACATACGAAGCTTTCAATCCTGATTAGTTTTCATGAAAGTAGACATTCTGATTAAGTTTGTACAAAATAGATACTTTTGAACAAAACTAATTTGAATTAAAAGTTTCATACAAAATTGATCAGAATGTTCACTTTTATATGAATCAGAATATGTATGTTCATACGAAATAGATCTGAATTGCGAGTTTGGTACGAACTTAATCAAAATATCCAATTCATGTCTATTTCGTATGAATATAGCCATTCTGATTCATACGAAAGTGGATATTCTGATTAATTTTGTATAAAACTTTCGATACTGATTTATTTTGCATAAAAATAAAAATTCTGATAAGGTTCATACGGAATGAATACTTTCATACAAATTAATAAGAATTAAAAGTTTCATACAAAATTGATCAAAAAGTCCACTTTCGTATGAATCAGAATTGCTACATTTTTACAAAATTAATTTAAACTAGATGTTTTGATTTAGTTTATACGATATTAGTAATTCAGATCAATTTTGTACGAATACAACCAATTTGATTTATATAAAAATAGTCATTTAAGAATTATATTTCTATAAAATTTATTTGTATTGCTAGTTTTGTACAAATTTAATTAGAATATCCATTTTCGTATAAAACTAATCAATATTGAAAGTTTCAAACGACATTGATTAGAATGCCCACTTTTGTATGAATCAGAATGACTACATACGTACGAAAGAGACTTAAATTGGATATTTTGATTAAATTCATACAAAAGTAGCAATTCATATCTATATCATACAAATGTACTCATTCTGATTCATACGAATGTGGACATTCAGAACAATTCCGTATAAATATTTTAATATTAATTAGTTTTGTAAGAAAATATTCATTCTGCTCGAACTTAATCAGAGTGTCTATTTTCGTGCAAAGTTAATCTAAAATAAATGTTTTGTACGAAATTAATCAGAATGTCTACTTTCGGATGAATAAGAATGGGTACAGACTTAATCAAAATATCCAATTCAGATCAATTCCAAAAAGACATTCTGATAAGAATGTCCAATTTTATATGAATCAAAATGACTATATTCATACAAAATAGATCTAAATTAAAATTTTTGATTAAGTTTGTACAGTATTAAAAATTTAGATATATTTTTCATAAATATACCTATTCTGATTCAATAAAAGTGAACATTTTGATCAATTCTATATGAAACTTTCAATCATAATTAGTTTTCCACTAAAGTTGACATTCTGATTAAGTTTATATTGAATGAATATATTCATTCAAAACTAATTATGGTAGAATGCTTTGTACAGATTTGATCGATTAATTTTGCACGAAAGCGAATATTCTGATTAAGTTCCTACAAAATATATGTCATAAAAACCTAATCAGAATTTAAAGTTTTATATAAAATTGATCAGAATATCCACTTTTGTATGAATCAGAATATATATATATATATATATATATATATATATAATAGTACGAAATAGATCTGAATTACTAGTTTCGCACAAACTTAATTAAAATATACAACTCATATATCTTTCGTACGAGTATAGTCATTCTAATTTATATAAAAGTAGATATTCAGATCAATTCCGGATAAAACTTTTAATCGTAATTAACTTTGCACAAAAGTGGATATTCTGATTAAGTTTATGTGGAATAAATAATTTTATACAAAACTAATTAGAATTGAATATTTCATATAGGCTTGATCAAAATATTCATTTTCATATAAATCAGAATAGGTATACATACGAAATAGACCTGAAGTGCTAGTTTCGTATGAACTGAATCTAAATATCCAATTCAGATCTCTTTCGTAAGAATGCACAAATTCTGATAAAAACAAAAGTAGATATTCTGATTAATTTTGTATAAAACTTTTAATTATAATTACTTTTGTATGAAGGTATCAATTTCACACGAATTTAATCAGAATATCCACTTTCGTACAAATCTAATCAGGATTGAAAATTTTATACGAAATTGATCAGAATATCCATTTTCATATGAATTATAATAACTAAATTCGTACAAAATAGATCTAAATATGATATTTTGATTAACTTTGTACGAAACTAACAATTCAAATCTATTTTATATGAATGTACCCATTTTGATTCATACGAAAGTGGACATTCTAATTAATTTCATTCAAAACTTTATATTTTGATTAGTTTTATATGAAAGTATCCAATCCATACTGACTTAATTTAAAAATCCACTTTTATGCAAAATTAATCAAGATAGAAAGCTTCGTATGGAATTTATCAGAATACCTATTCAAAATTTATCTGAATTAGATATATTGATTAAGTTTGTACCCATTTTGATTCATATGAAAATAGATATTCTGATTAATTTCGTACGAAACTTTTAATTTTGATTAGTTTTGTATAAAGTATTCATTCCGTACGAACTTAATCAGAATATTCACTTTTGGGTAAAACTAATCAGGTTTGAAAGCTTCTTACGAAAATAGTCAGAATGTCTATTTTCGTAATAATCAAATGGGTATATTCGTATGAAATAGTTTTGAATTATTAGTTTTACATGAAGTTAATCAAAATATCAAATTCAGATCTATTTTGTACAAAAGTAGTCATTCAAATTCATATAAAAATAGACATTCTGATAAATTCCGTGCGAAGTTTTCAATTCTGATTAGTTTTTTATAAAAGTAAAATTTCTAATTAAGTTCATACGGAATATATATTTTTATACAAAATTAATCTGAATTAAACGTTTTATATAAAATTGATCAGAATGTCTACTTTTGTATGAATCAGAATAAGTACGCTCATACAAAATAGATCTGAATCACTAGTTTCGTATGTGTTTAATCAAAATATCAAATTCAGATCTTTTTTGTACAAATATAGCCATCAGATTCATACAAATATAGATATTCTGATCAATTCTATATGAATCTTTCAATCCTGATTAGTTTTGTCCAAAATGATCGTTCTAATTAAGTTCGTACATAATTGATACATTCATACAAAACTAATTAGAATTAAATGTTTCATACTGAATTGATCAGAATGTCCACTTTCGTATAAATCAGAATAACTAAATTTATATAAAACTAATCTGAATTAGACGATTTGATTTAGTTCGTACGAAATTAAAAATTCAGATCAATTATGCACAAATATAACCATTCTGATTCATACAAAAGTAACATTAAATGACTATATTTTTACAAAATTAATCAGTATTGTTAGTTTTACACGAACTTAATCAGAATATCTACTTTTATACAAAACTAATCAGTATTGAAAGTTTTGTATGAAATTGATTAGAACATCCACTTTTGTATGAATTGAAATGATTATTCGTATGAAAGAGATCATAATTAGATATTTTGATTATATTCATATGAACCTAAAAATTTAAATTTATTTCATATGAATGTACATATTCTAATTCATACGAAAGTAGACATTTTGATCAATCGTATACGAAACTTTCAATTCTGATTAGTTTTATATAAAAGTATCCATTCTGCTTTGACTTAATCAAAAAATCCACCTTTCAATAAAACTAATTAGACTTGAAAATTTTGTACGGAATTTATCAGAATGATCACTTCTTTATGAATCAAAATGGCTAGATTTATATGAAAAATATCTGAATTAGATATTTTGATTAAGTTTGTATGAATATAACAATTCAAATATATTTTGTACGAATATTTCCATTTTGATTCATACAAAAGTGGACACCACTTTCAAGCAGAATAGTAATATTCATACGATATAAATATGAATTGGATATTTTGATTAACTTCGAACGAAATAGACACTTTCACATAAAACTAATCAGAATTAAAAGTTTTATATGGAATTGATCAAATTATCCACTTTTATATAAATCAAAATAGGTACATTTGTAAAAAATAGATATAAATTGATAGTTTCATATGAACTTAATCAAAATATCAAATTCAGATCTATTTCGTATGAATATAGCCATTCTGATTCATAAGAAAGTGATCATTCTAATCAATTTCGTAAAAAACTTTTAATCCTGATTAGCTTTGGACGAAAGTGGATACTCTGATTAAGTTAATACAAAATAGATACTTTCATACCGAACTATTCACAATTAAAAGTTTCACATAGAATTGATCAAAATATCTACTTTCGTATGAATCAGAATATGTACATTCATACGAAATAGGCCTAAATTGCTAGTTTCGTACGAACTTAATCAAATAATATAGTTTAAATTTATTTTATATGAATGTAGCCTTTTTGATTCATATGAAAGTGTACATTCTGATTAATTACATAATAAATTTTTAATCCTATTAGCTTTGCACGAAAGTAGCCATTCTAATTAAGTTCATATGGATTAGATACTTTCTTATAAAACTAATTAAATTTATAAGTTTTGTATAGAATTGATCAGAATATCCACTTTTGTATGAAACTAATCAAAATTTAAAAATTCATACATAATTGATCAAAATATCCACTTTCATATGAATCAAAATGGTTACATTCGTACAAAATAGATCTGAATTAGATAATTTGATTAAGTTTGTACAAAACTAGTAATTCAAATCATATTTATTTTATACGAATGTATCCATTCTAATTTATAATTAAAAGTTTCGTATGTAATTGATCAGAATATCTACTTTTTTATGAATTAGAATCGATATTCGTACGAAATATATCAGAATTGCTAGTTTCGCATAAACTTATTCAAAATATCAAATTCAGATCTATTTTGTACGATTGTAGCTATTATGATTAATACAAATATTGATATTCATATAAAAGTAGATAATCTGTTTAAGTTCATGCGAAACTAACAATTCAAATCAATTTCGTAAGAATGTTGTCCTTGAATGTCCACTTTTGTATGAATCAGAATGACTATATTTATATGAAATAGATCTAAATTGGATATTTTGATTAACTTCAAACGAGACTAGAAATTCAGATCTATTTTATATGAATATACCCATTCTAGATTATATTTGAAAGTTTTGGACGAAATTGATCAAAATGTCCATTTTTGTATGAATCAGATTAGGTACATTCATACAAAATATATATATATATTATTAGTTTCATATAAAATTAATCATAATATATATTCGTACAAATATAGCCATTCTAATTATTACAAAAATAGATTTTTGAAATAAGTTCATACAAAACTAGTCATTTTAATTAATTTGGTAAGAATGTTGCTCTTAAATGTCCACTTTCGTATGAAACAGAATAGTTACATTTGTACAAAATAGATCTAAAATAGATATTTTGATTACTAGCAATTCTGTATAAAACTTTAAATTCTGATTACTTTTGTACGAAAAGTGGATATTTTTATTGAGTTCGTACGGAAATAAAATATTCATATAATACTAATCATGATTAAAAATTTTATACGAAATTATTCAGAATATGTATTTTTCTATGAATCAGAATGACTACTAATTTAATCAAAATATGTAATTCTAATCAATTCTGAATGGATATTTTGATAAATTATGTATGAAACTTTTAATTCTGATTAGTTTTGTAAGAAAATATCTATTCTGTATAAACTAAATCAGAATGTTCACTTTAGTGCAAAACTAGTAAGGAATGAACGATTCGTACAGAATTAATCATATTATCCATTTTAATCTAAATTAGAAGGCTACATTCATATGAAATAAATATGAATTGGCCATTTTAATTAAGTTCGTATAAAACGTCCAATTTAGATATATTTTATATTAATGTAGTCATTCTGATTTATACGAGAATCAATTCTATAAGAAACTTTCAATCCTAATTAGTTTTATATAAAATTTTGAATGAATATAGCCTTTCTAATTCGTACGATACTCATTCTGATTAATTTTGTCTAAAACTAGCCATTCTAATCAATTATGTATGAAACTTACAATACTAATTAGTTTTGTACAAAATTGGACATTCTGATTAAGTTTGTATGGTATGGATACTTTCGTATAAAACTAATCAAAATTAAAAATTTAACCGCTTTTGTGCAAAATTAATCAATCAAATCTGTATGAAAGTTTCCATAATAATTAGTTTTGTACGAAAGTATCTATTCCGTACGAACTTAATAGAATATTCACTTTCATGCAAAACTAATTTGGATTGAATGTTTCATACTAAATTGATCAAAATGTCTACTTTTGTATGAATTAGAATAGGTACATTTATATAAAATAGATCTGAATTGCTAGTTTCATACGACCTTAAATAAAATATCAAATTTAGATCTATTTTATATCTCCACTTTCATACAAAGCTAATCATGAATGAAAGTTTCATACAAAATTAATCAGAATATCTAATTTCGTATGAATTAGAATGGCTATATTTGTATAAAATTGATCTGAACTGGATAATTTGATTAAATTCGGACAAAAATAGCAATTCAGATATATTTCGTACAAATGTAGCCATTCTAATTCATACGAATATAAATATTTTGATCAATTATGTATAAATTTTTTAATTCTGATTAGTTTTATACAAAAGTATCTATTGCACACGAACTTAATTAGAATATCCACTTTTATTCAAACCTAATCAGGATTGAAAGTTTTGTACGATATTAATAAGAATGTCTACTTTCGTATGAATCAAAATAGCTATATTTATACGAAATAAAACTTAATTAGATATTTTGTTTAAGTTCGTACAAAACTAGCAATTCAGATCTATTTTGTACGAATGTATCCATTCTGATTCATACGAAAGTGGACATTCTGATTAATTCCGTAAGAAAATTTAAATTCTATTTTTGTAGGAATGTATCCATTCCACACGATAGAACTTAATTAGAATATCCACTTTCGTGCAAAACTAATCAAGATTGAAAGATTCGTTTGAAATTGATCAGAATGTTCACTTTTGTTTGAATCTGAACGGTTATATTCATACGAAATAGATCTAAATTGGATTTGATTAAGTTTATTTGAAACGTCTAATTCAGATCTATTTCGTACGAATGTACATATTCTGATTCATACATAAACAGATATTCTGATCAATTCCATACCAAACTTTTAATTCTGATTAGTTTTGTACGAAAGTATTCATTACGTACAAACTTAATCAGAATATCTAATTAGTATTAGTTCATACAAAAATATCCATTATGCATGAACTTAATTAGAATATTCAATTTTATGCAAAGTTAATCATTATTAATTATTTCTTACAGAATTCATCAGAATATCTACTTTTTTAATAATGCAAATGGCTACATTCATACGAAAAAGATCTGAATTAAACTTTTTGATTAAGTTCGTATGAAATGAGTAATTTATGTCTATTTCGTATGAATGTGCCTATTCTAATTCTGACAAAAATAAATATTTTGATTAATTCCGTGGAAAACTTCCAATTCTGATTATTTTTGTATGAAAGTATCCATTCCGCACTAACTTAATCAGAATGTCCACTTTTATGCAAAGCTAATCAGGATTGAAAGTTTTATACGGAATTGATCAGAATGTCCAATTTTATATGAATCAAAATGGCTACATTTATATGAAAGAAATATAAATTTTATATTTTGATTAAGTTCGTACGAAACTAGCAATTCATGTTTATTTTTTATAAATATTCCTAACGAAAGTGGATATTTTGATATATTCTATGTGCAACTTTTAATTTTGATTAGTTTTATACAAAAGTATCGATTTCGTACAAACTTAATCAGAATTTTTACTTTTATGTAAATCAAATCAGGATTAAAATATTCATATGAAATTGATCATAATATCCACTTTCGTATAAATCAGAATAGGTACATTCATATAAAATAGATCTAAATTACTAGTTTTGTACAAACTTAATCAAAATATCCAATCAGATCTATTTCATATGAACGTAGCCGTTTTGATTCATATAAAAGTGAACATTCTGGTTAAGTTTGTGCGAAATAAATATTTTTATACAAAACTAATCAGAATTTAAAGTTTTATAAGTAATTAATCTAAATAACCACGTTTGTTTGAATCAGAATATCAAATTCAGATCTCTTTGGTATGAATGTAGCCTTTATGATTTATAGAAAACTAGATATTCAGATCAATTTCATATAAAGCTTATAATCCTGATTAGTTTTGTATAAAAGTGAACATTCTGATTAAGTTCATACCGAATTGATATCTTCTTATAAAACTAATTAGAATTGAAAATTTTGTATAGAATCAATCAGAATGTCTACTTCTGTATAAATCAGATAGGTACATTTGTACAAAATATATCTGAATTGCTAGTTTACACGAACTTAATCAAAATATTCAGATCTATTTCATACAAATATAGTCATTTTGATTCTTATGAACATGGACATTTGATCAATTCTGTATGAAACTTTCGATCTTAATTAATTTAGTACGAAAGTGAACATTCTGATTAAGTTTATACAGAATAGATACTTTTATACAAAACTAATCAGGATTAAAAATTTTATACAAAATTTATCAGAATGTTTATTCAAAATTGATCTAAATTTGATATTTTGATTAAGTTTATACACATTCAGCTATATATGAAAGTGGATATTTTAATTAATTTCGTACAAAACTTTCAATCCTGATTAGCTTTGCACGCAAGTGGGTATTCTGATTAAGTTCTCATTGTCCACTTTCGTATAAATCAAAATATCCACTTTCATACAAAGCTAATCCAGATTTAAAGTTTAATTTAATAAAAATATCCACTTTCGTGTAAAACTAATCATGAATAAAATCTTCATATAGAATTTATCAAAATTTCTACTTTCGTATAAATCAAATGGCTAATTTTCTATGAAATAGTTCTGAATTAGACATTTAGATTATGTTTGTATGAAACTAGCAATTTAAATGTATTTCGTATGATTGTACCTATTCTGATTTATATGAAAGTGGATAATGTCATTAATTCGATATAAAACTTTCAATTCTTATTAGTTTTGTACGAAAGTATCTATTCCATATGAACTTAATCAGAATATCCATATTCGTGTGAAACTAATCGCGATTGAAAACTTCATACAAAATTAATCATAATGTTCACTTTTGTATGAATCAGAATGGATATATTTGTATGAAATAGATTCGTATTGGATATTTTGATTAAGTTCATGTAAAATATCTGATTCATATATATTTTGTACGAATATGCCCATTTTGATTCATGCAAACGTAGACATTTTGATCAATTTCATATGAAACTTTTAATTATGATTAATTTTGTTTGAAAATATCAATTCTGCACGAACATAATTAAAATATCTATTGTGCAAAGCTAATCAGGATTAAAAGTTTTGTATGAATATAGCCATTTTGATTCATACGTAAGTGGATATTCTGATTAATTATGTACAAACTTTTAATCATGATTAGTTTTGCATAAAAGTAGACATTCTAATTAAGTTTGTATGGAATAGATATTTTTATTCAAAACTAATCAGAATTAAATGTTTCATACGAAATTGATCAGAATGTCTACTTTTGTATGATTTAGAATAACTATATTAGTACGAAATAGATCTGATTTGGATATTTTAATTAAGTTTATATGAAACTAGTAATTCAAATATATTACGTATGGATGTACCCATTCTGATTAATACAAAGGTAGATATTTTGTTTAATTATGTATGAAACTTTTAATCCTGATTAGTTTTGCACAAAAGTAGATATTCTGATTAAGTTTGTACGGAATAGATACTATCGCACAAAACTAATCAGAATTTATTATTTTATATGTAGTTGATCAGAATGTCTATTCGAAACTGATATGAATTGGATATTTTGATTAAGTTCGTATGAAACTAGCAATTTAGATCTTTTTCATACGAATATATCTATTCTGATTTATTTAAAAGTGGACATTCTGCTTAATTCTATATAAAACTTTTAATTCTGATTAGTTTTATATAAAAGTATCCATTCTATATGAAGTTAGTCAGAATATCCACTTTCATGCAAAGCTAATCAGTAAAAATTTCATACAAAATAGATATTTTCGTACGAAAAAGATCTGAATTTTATATTTTGATTAATTTTATATAAAACTAGAAATTTAGGACTATTTTGTACAAATATACCCATTCTGATTTATACGAAAGTGGATATTTTACTCAATTTCGTTCAAAATTTTCAATCCTGATTTGTTTTGCATGAAAGTAGATATTCTGATTAAGTTTGTTGGAAATGAATACTTTCATACAATACTAATCTAAATTGAAAGTTTATATGGAATGGATACTTTCGTACAAAACTAATCAGAATTGAAGTTTCATACAGAATTGATTTAAAAGTTCTTACCCATTTTAACTCATACAAAAGAAAATATTCTGATCAATTTCATACAAAACTTTTAATCCTGATCAGCTTTGAACAAAAGTGGACATTCTGATTAAGTTTATACATAATAGATACTTTTATACAAAATTAATATGGATTAAAAGTCTTATGTGGAATTAATAAGAATATTAATTTGGAATTGATCTGAGTGGATATTTTGATTAAGTTCGAACCCATTCTGATTTATATGAAAGTAGACATTCTGATTAATTTCGTATAAAACTTTCAATCTTGATAAGCTTTGCACGAAAGTGGACATTCTGATTAAATTTCCATTATCCACTTTTGTTTGAATCAGAATGTCCACTTTCATGCAATGCTAATCAAAATTGAAAGTTTCCTACGAAATTGATCAGAATATCTACTTTTGTATAAATCAGGATAGCTACATTCGTACAAAAGAGATCTGAATTGGATATTTTGATTAAGTTCATACGAAATTAGCAATTCAGATCTATTTCGTACAAATATAGCCATTTTAATCAATTCCATACGAAACTTTCAATTTTGATTAGTTTTGTATAAAAGTATCCATTCTGTAAGAACTTAATTAAACTGTTCACATTTGTGCAAAACTAATCATGATTAAAAGTTTTGTACGGAATTAATCATAATATTCAATTTCGTATGAATCAGAATGGTTACATTCATCTGAAAGAGATCTGAATTGTATATTTTGATTAAGTTCGTACTAAACTAGTAATTTAGATCTATTTCGTACGAATATATCCATTTTGATTCATAAAAAAATGGACATTTGGATCAATTCCGTACAAATTTTTAAATTCTGATTAGCTTTGTCCGAAAGTATCTATTCCATATGAACTTAATCAGAATATTCACTTTCATGCAAAGCTAATCAGTACTGAAAGTTTCGTATTGAATTGATCAGAAGGTCTGGTTTCAACACGAAAGCGAACATTTGAATTAAATTGTTCATAATGAATATTGTCATATGAAACTAATCAAATCTAAAGTTTTATAAGAAATTGATCAGAATATTTACTTTCATATGAATCAAAATAGATACATTCATACGAAATAGATCTAAATTACTAGTTTTGTATGAAATTAATCAAAATATCCAATTTAGATCTATTTCGTATGAATGTAGCCATTCTGTATTAAATTTTAATCCTAATTAGCTTTAAAATAAAATGGATATTTTGATTAGTTTGTACACAATATATACTTTCACATAAAACTAATCAGAATTAAAAAATTTATATGGAATTGATTAGAATGTTCACTTTTATATACATACAAAGGACTAAATTTCGTACGAATTAGATCTTAATTGGATATTTTTATTAAGTTTATGAAACTAGTAGTTCAAATAAAATTCGTACAAATATATCCATTTTGATTCATACGAAAGTGGATATTATCAATTCCATATGAAACTCTCAATCATGATTAGTTTTGTATGAAAATGGATATTCTGATTAGGTTTGTGTGGAATGGATTCTTTCATACAAAACTAATCAGAATTGAAAGTTTTATACATAATTGATTAGAATATCCACTTTTGTATGAATTATAATGTTTATATTTGAACGAAATAGATCTGAATTGAATGTTTCATACGAATTAATTAAAATATCCAATTCAGATCTATTTCGTATGAATATAGCCATTTTGATTAATACAAAAGTTGACATTCTGATCAATTCCTTTTGATGCTTTCAATCTTGATTAGTTTTATACAAAAGTATCCATTCCGTACGAACTTAATTAGAATATTCACTTTTGTCCAAAGCTAATCAGGATTTAAAGTTTTATAAGAAATTGATCAGAATGTCCACTTTTGTATGAATTAGAAAAACTGTACTCTTACGAAATAGATCTGAGTAGGACATTTTGATTAAGTTTATATGAAACTAGCAATTCAGATATATTTTGTATGAATTTACCTTTTTTGATTCATACGAATATGGATATTCTGATCAATTCCACGAAGTTTTCAAACCTGATTAGCTTTGCATGAAAATAGACATATATTCTTATTAAATTCTATACAAAACTTTCAATCCTGATTAGCTTTGTGTGAAAGTAAATATTATGATTAAGTTCGTGCGGAGTGGATGCTTTCGTAGAAAACTAATCAGAATGGGTATATTTGTATGAAATATATATGAATTGTTAGTTTCATATGAATTTAATCAAAATATCCAATTCAGGTCTATTTTGTACGAATGTAACCATTCTTATTTATACAAAAGTAGATATTCTGATTAATTCCATATGAAGCTTTCAATCCTGATTAGCTTTGCACGAAAGTGAACATTCTGATTAAATTATATATGAAACTTTCAACTCTTATTAGCTTTGTATGAAAGTTGACATTCTGATTAAATTTGTACGGAATGGATGCTTTCATAGAAAACTAATCAGAATTGAAAGTTTTGTACGAAATTAATCAGAAAGTCCACTTTCATATAAATCAGAATGCGTCCATTCGTACGAAATAGATCTGAATTGCTAGTTTCACACGAACTTAATTAAAATATCCGATCCATACAAAATTTTTAATTCTGATTAGTTTTGTATAAAAGTATCTATCTATACGAACTTAATCAGAATATCTTCTTTCATGCAAAGTTAATCAGAATTAAAAGTTTTGTACATAATTAATCAAAATATCCACTTTAGTATGAATCAAAATGACTATATTTGTACGAAATAGATCTGAATTGAACATTTTGATTATGTTTGTATAAAACTAGCAATTCGGGTCTATTTTATACAAATGTACCCTTTCTGATTGAGAATAAGTGGACATTTTGATCAATTCCGCATGAAACTAGCAATTCAGGTCTATTTCATATGAATGTACCTATTCTGATTCATTCGAAAGTAGACATTTTGATCAATTTCGTATAAAACTTTCAATTCTAATTAGTTTTGTATAAAAGTGGATATTTTAATTAAGATCATACAAAATAGATACTTTCATACAAAACTGATCAGAATGTCCACTTTCGTATGAATTAGAATGGCTAAATTTGTACGAAACTTTCAATCCTGAATTTGATAATTTGATTAATTCTGTATGAAACATCCAATTTTAATTAGTTTTGTATAAAATTATCTATTTCATACAAACTTAATCAGAATGTCAACTTTCGTGCAAAGCTAATCAAGATTGAAAGTTTTATATGGAATTAATCAGAATGTCAATTTTTGTATGAATCAGTGGCTACATTCGTATGAAATAGATTCGAATTGGATATTTTGATTAAGTTTATACTAGACTAACAATTCTGCTCTATTTCGTATGAATATACCTGTTTTGATTCTTACAAAAATGGATATTCTGATCAATTTCGTACCAAACGTTCAATTCCATTTAGTTTTGTATGAAAGAATCCATTCCACACGACCTTATTCGGAATGTCCACTTTCGTGCAAAGCTTATTCTTCGAAGTAGCCAAACAATGGATGGCTTATAGGGCTACCTTCTCGATGGTTAGGTTTCCCACTGGTGGTAAAATCTTGGGTTCTTCTCAGCGGGTGATCCACCAACTCCTTCCCACTAACACTCCTACTATCCAAGTAAGAGAGGCTGATTAGGGTTTTCTTCACCTAGGGTAGACCCACCTCTCATTGTTCTCTAACATCCATGGTCGATTGCTAGCCATGGAGGTTTTTGATAGGGATGGTGGGGAAGTGGGTTTTCTCTCCCCTTGCTCCGTCTTTAAATGCTTTCGTGGATCAAGTTATCTCAAGAGATGGAGCTTTTGTTGGGAGTTCATGTATCCAGATCTAAATTTGGCCATCGAGGGCCGGCGGCTAGTTCTGGTGGTCGTGATTTAGGTTCACATGGCGAACATCAATCCCACTCGACCAATGATCTATGATTAGGGATAGATGATGGTGGATTCCCACCCGTCCTATATTTTTGAGTAGGATGCACACCAAGTGCTTGATGCATTTGTTATCAAAGAGAAGACATGATATTGATCCGACTGGACTTATGAATTAAGTGATACCTTGTGGTGCTAAAGTGTTGTTAGAATAGGATGAAAAGTGAATGCGATGTGTTTGATAAAATCCCGTATGGGTTCAGATGCCAGACTTTCTAGTAGGCTGTTGGTCTAGACGCTCCATTATATGAGCTGCGAGCGTAGTAGAAAAATCACTCTATGTTAATCGTCCAATAACGGCCCAAGGCCTTCTATCCTCTGGGCATTGTTGTATGGAGATCGTGGTAGAGGATACTCTCCCAGATATCACATAAGTTCGTATCAAGAAGTTATGGGGGAGGATTTCGGCCGTCGTACGTAATCCCCCTCCAACAGTTCGAGATATGACGCGTTTCGAAGCGCTGAGTTGTCATACAAGTACTGTATAGTAGATAGAGAAAGGTAGAGAAGGTTAACACAGGGTGTGATGACAGAGTTCGGTTGAAGCCTATGTCTCCGTGCGATAAGATGCAGCCTAGGAATCCACTATCACTGAATCTAAAATAGAGTTACTCTCGACAGGATGAGGAGTGCTTCTTACAAGTAGACAGAGGGTGGAGAAGGTGTCTGAAGACTAGGAAGCTCGAGGATCTTTGGAAAATAAAAATTATGATTATGGTATGGAATTTTCGATCCAGAATCATTTACAGGGTCTGCTATTTATAAGGGTTTGGTTTATCTTGAAAATATTCTAGGAATATTTTCAGGAATATCTGGGGTTTGGTAAATACCCAGGGGGATTTATCAGACCCCAGATAGTACAAGTGGGCCCTAAGCAGGGCTGCAGGTCCCATTGTCATACTCGTGGGTCCCAAGCAGGGCTGTGGGTCCCACCGTCATGCTTGTGAGCCCCAGATGGGTCTGTGAGTCCCACTATTATGTTTGTGGATCCCATGAAGGGCTATGGGTTCCACTGCAAGGTGTTAGCCAGATTTTACACCCACAGTTACCCCCTCTCAGCTAGGTAGGTGCTAACCTAATTGGCTGGGACTTTCCAGTGTAAAAAATTGGTCGCTCGTCTGTTGATTTCCTATCCGAGGTCGACCGTTGTGCCTGGCGACCCTCTATCAAGGGTTTGCCAAGTGTGTATCTCTCGACCCGTTGCGTGGGGCCGACCGTCGTATGTCTGACGACCCCCTATCGGGGGCCGACCATTGTGCCCGCCGATCCCCTGCCAGGGGTCAGCCGGGTGTGCGTCTACCGGCCCATTATGCGTGGTCGACCGTTATCTGTCTGTCAACCCCCTATCAGGGGCCGCCCATTACGCCCACCGACCCCTTGCTAGGAGTCGGCCGGGTGTGCGTCTGCAGACCCCCTATCGGGGGCTGACCGTTGCGCCCGCCAACCCCTTACCAAGGGCCAGCCGGGTGTGCGTCTGCCGACCTATTGTATGAGGTTGACCATCGTCTGTCTGCCGACTCCCTGTTAGGGGATGACCGTTGCGCCCGGCGACCCTTTATTAGGGATTTGCTAGGTGCACGTTACCCCCTCACAGTTAGGCAGGTGGTAACCTGGTTGACTGGGATTCAATAAGGCAAGACCAGCGGCTGGCGCTGATGGGTGACTGCACAAGTGGGGGTCGGGCAAGGGACCCTTGGGGGGGTCAGACAAAAAACTCGGGGATGGGGTTTCGGGCAAGGATTCTTAGGGCTGGGGGTTTTTGTGTAAAAATTGATAGCGGGGATTTTGGGCAAAAAAACCCCAGGGGGGGTTTGGGCAAGGATTCCTGAGGCCGAGGGGTTTGTAAGTAAAAAAATCATGGGGCGGGGGGACTTTGGGGGAAAAACCCCAGGGGTGGGGCTTTGGGCAATGATTCTTGGGGCCGAGGGATTTTAGGTAAAAAATCCGGGGGCGAGAGGCTTTAGGCAAAAACCCAGGGGGCGAGGACTTCAGGCAAAAAATCATAGGGCCAGGGGGTTTTTGTGTAAAAGTCAAGGGTGTGGGGTTTTCGATAAAAAACCCGGTAGCGGGTGGCTTTGGTCAAAGAGATCCCGTGGTTGGGGGTTTTAGGTAAAAAACCAGGGAGCGGGGCGCTTTGGGCAAAGAGATCACGGGGCCTGGGGGTTTTAGGTAAAAAACCTGGGAGCGGGGGGCTTTGGGCAAAGAGTTCCCGGGGCCGGGGGGTTTTGGGTAAAAACTTAGGGCGGGGGGCTTTGGGCAAACATCCCAGAGGGGGGGAGGAGTTTTGGGCTTGGAAACCGGGGGGGTGGGGGGGTTCTGCAAAAAATCCAAGGGGTCGGGTGGCAGGGGGGTCGGATGGAGGGGGTCGGGTGCTAGGGTGTGGTTGGCCCCCGGGGTAGACCCAAGGACACCCAGGGGGGTGGGTCGGGCGTGTGCCTAGTGGGGGAGGGTCGGGTGCTGGCTGGGGGGTCAGGCGTGCAGGGTGGGTCGGGCACGGGCAGGGTGGGTCGGGAGCGGGTGGAGGGTCGGGCGAGGGGGGGGAGGGGGGTTAGGTTTGGTTTTGAATCCGGAGGGCTCTTTCAAATCCGAGAGCATTTGGGGGGGGTGGGGGGGGTGATGATGGAGTTCGATGTTGTAGTAACAGGCAGGGGGCAATTTTCCATAGGATATTTTACCAGGGGGAATTTGCAAATTGGAAGACTAGAGGAGGCGCAGGCTGTGACTGTCGGGCAGTGTGAGTCATGGAGGAGGCTATGGTTTTTTCCTAGTTGGCCCAAAGTTCGAGGCGAGGTGATCTCTCGAGTCTATAAATAGGACTCGAGGGTCTCATTTGGCATCTGTGTTGAGGAATTTTTTCGAATCTTTGCACTCTTTCTCTGGGCTTCTCTTATCGTAACATGTTTGCTGAGGGTGCTGCGTCAATGGAGAAGAAGAGTGTCATCCCTCATCTAAAGAAGGGCTTCAAGGGCCTCTTCAAGGGTTCGTCGGAGGTTGAGAGTTCGAACCTCAACCGGAGGAGGAGCCTCAGTGGGGGAAGTCTTCTCACCCTGAGTCGAAGGTGTCTATGGATAAGTCTTCTCAGCGGGCTCCGACGGTCAAGGTGACGGAATACAAGATGAAGAGGCGTCCTTCTGAGATGTCTTTTGCTCTGTGCAAGCCGACTCAATCCCCTCATATGGAGTTCGTGCCGAGGCCGATGATTCCAATGACGAAGGAGTCTCTCTATCATTATAATAAAGGTTACTATGAGTTGGAAGGGCGTCGCGAGGCTTTGATGGAGTTAATTAGACTGTTCAAGGTGCTTCCGCAGATACTGAGCTTCACAGCTATTTGCAACATGTTCAGTATCGACTCTCAGGCTATCTCCCTTACTACAGTGTTCATGGAGAAGGCCTTGGGGACTATTGTCTCGTTGGGCCAGCTGAACTGTAGAATGAGGCTTTCATTGCTGTCGTTCGCCGCTCGACTACTAAATACTTCGGGTATCTGCCCTGGACAAGTTAGAGGGAATGCTTAGTATGTCATATACGCCTTTTGTCAGGTTGAGTCGGACTACCAAGCCGAATTACGGAAATGCTATACCAGCCTAGAGAAGGGAGATCATGCGAGGATCGAGCTCGGGTACTTCTTCTTCCATTAAAGGTAGCTACTGTGTTCGACTTCGGGGTTCTTCTACCTTAAAGGCATGTCGGCCTTGCAGCTAATCGAGAGTATGGCCGACTCTGACAAGATGTATACTGAAGTGGAGCGCTACTAGGCGGGAGAAAAATTTGCTTGGACTGCGGAGCAAGCGACGGGTATTGACTGTTGGAATTGGATCATGTTATCAGAGTCGCAGCAGAAGCAAAAGATAGATCCAAAGATCATACGGTGTATGTTTCATTACAATTAATTCTGCAAAACAATCTATATGCAAATCTATGATCTTAGCATATGTGCGGACACCCTAGAGATATACTATGATCTACGGAAGACATGCATGCATCTAGTTAAGTATTTAGAATCATTATACCTTGTGGATCTATGATCCGGAGAGAATGGAGCGATGATGAACCGCACGTGAATCGCAAGGGAAGCTGTCGGATGGCATCTTGTCCTGTGTGAATTGAGGAATCCTCAAAATCCTATCTCTGAGTGCAAGGACTACGAGCCGACGGAGGAATTCGTTGCGAAGATGAGGGAGTGCTGTGAGATCTCCTCCTTCTCTTTCTCTCTTCTTCCTTCTCCTTCCTTCCTCCTTCTTCTTCCTTCGTCTTCCTCTTTCTTCCTTGGCCGAAACCTCAGAGAGGGAGAGAGGGAGAGGGGTCAGGTTTCTAGAAAGGGGAGAAACCTTAGGCCGGCCCCTCCCCCTCTAATCTTCATATAGGGCTGGCCTCCTAGTGCCATACGCAAGCTAGGGTCGGCACTAGGTAGATAGGGATGAGAGGGGGTGGATTTCAGGGTTTCCACAGGTCTATCGTGAAGCCTGGACGAAAACGCCCTTCACGAAAAGTGAAAAACTAAAAGAGAGATTGAGTGAGGTGCGCTACTCGGAATCGAGTTCCGTCAGCGCCTATGAGCTCCTAAAATTATTTCGCTCATTTTAAGATCCATATTCAATATGTTCTGAGCCAAAAAAATTTAGTATTTACCAAAATACCCCTACGGCCCCTAACACATGTGAATTAGGTTCTTAGGCTTCGAGCTTGTGCTCCATCGCGCTACGTCGCATCTAACATATCCAACCAGGTTGGGGAACAATTCCTATACGCAACGACAGGGTGAAACCTTCAGGGTTCAGGATCTCTAGCTCCAACCGGATCTCTGATTAACTGTTCCGGTGACACACCGAAAGTTCCGTTAATTAGCCCTAATCCGATTAACCCGCGTAGCCACCCAAAGTGCGACGCGAGTTGAACTCTAGTGATCCTAAACTTATATTACACCCTCGTAACCCTGTTCTCTACTATACTCTGATAATCCTTAGTCCCTCCTATTACTGGTGCCATGATACGACTCGAGCGGTGGGGAGCACCGTCAGATCCCAATCGATTATCTGACTAGGAATTGATGACTTGTCATCTATAACACCATACACCTTCCGGTGCTATGCCTAGTATCCAGAACATCGTCAGTCATACTGACAACCACCAAGCCTGGGTTAACTGTATGGACAGATTGACTCATCAAAACACACCCATCCAACACTAGACGTTGGATAACCTATAGGGATTATATGTCACTCAAGCGCCAGCCGGGTAACCCAACTTACCATGGTATTGGACTATGGAAGGTTCGCACATGTTGGCACATCAAAGCACCACACAACTGGTTGGCCCAGTGTACATGGTCCCTTAGGGTTAATGATAGATTATCTATAGTAGTAGGATGGTTTATGCACCAGTATCTGAATCACTGAACTGTGCACCGTCTTGGTTCCTGTTCAACATGATCATCGTGCTTGGTTAGGTGAATGGGAATCCCATGTTCCCGTGGTGGAGACTTCACCACATCCTCTATCTGCCAACAGCTTGTTCTCGGTGAAGCGACCGGCATCACCTAAGCTGTGAACTAGTTCTAGGTCTACACACAACTGGTCCACTGGGTCTCCCAAGCATGGATCCACCATGAGCCTCAGTGACCTACTGTGTTCCCTAGGGTCCTTTATTATATATGTATTAACATATACCAAAATAGTATTCTAATTAAAGCAATAACCAAAGTCATCTTTATTAATGTTAATACAGAAAATTCACGCTCAGGACACATGAGCTACAACAATCTCCCACTTGGCCTAGCGGGGAACAACAGTCTTAACTCCCATGGTATCCACGTGCTTCTCAAAAGCCTTGATCGGTAATGCCTTTATGAAAGGGTCCGCCATATTATCTGCAGACGCCACCTGAGTCACTACAACCTCCCCTCGCTTTTGCAAGTCCCAGATAATGTAGTATTTTCGCTCGATATGCTTACTCTTCTGGTGATATCTTGGCTCCTTGGATTGTGCTACCGCTCCACTATTGTCGCAGTAAAGGACAATAGGATCTTGAGCTCTCGGTACACATCCTAAGTCTGTGAGGAACTTCTTGAGCCACACCGCCTCCTTGGCTGCTTCGCACGCCGTAACGTACTCAAACTCTATTGTCAAATCCGTGATACATCCCTGCTTCACACTCCTCCAACTGACAGCTCCTCCTCCCAATGAAAACACAAACCCTGATGTCGATCTCTAGATTTCGGATCTGATGCACAGTCAGAATCCGTATACCCAATCGGTATCGGTTCCTGTGAAGAGTAAACTAACTCATAATCTCTCATCCTATAGAGATACTTGAGTATATTTTTCACAGCAGTCCAGTGCCCTGGACCCGAATTTGACTGATACTTGCCCATCATGCCTACTGCATAGCATATATCTGGTCTCGTGCACTGCATAGCATATATCATACTTTCTACAACCGAAGCATAAGGTATCTTCTGCATATATATCCTCTCATCAGGAGTCTTAGGACCCTGATCCTTGGATAATTTCATTCTATGTTAGAATAGAACCAGTCCCTTCTTGGAGTTGCGCATACTGAATCTGACATAGATTGTATCTATGTAGGCTGACTGTGACAGCGAGAAAGTCTTGTTTTGGCGATCTCGAGTTACCTTGATCCCCAGAACATAACTTGCTTCACCCAGGTCTTTTATGTCAAATTGAAAGGATAACCATACCTTTACTGTAGACAACATTCCAACATCGTTTCCAATGAGCAGGATATCATCCACGTAAAGTACCAAAAAAACTACTATAGTCTTATCGCTCCTTTTATAAACACATGGTTCATCCATGTTCTGTTCAAATCCATAAGACTGGATAGCCTGATCAAAACGCATGTTCCAACTTCTAGATGCTTGCTTCAGTCCATAAATGGACCTTTGCAACTTGCACACTAGACTTTCCTGACCTTTTGCGACAAAGCCTGGAGGCTGGGACATATAGATGTCTTCTTCCAAATCCCCGTTGAGGAATGCGGTCTTGACATCCATTTGCCAGATCTCCCAATCATAATGGGCTGCAATGGATAAGAGGATCCGGATTGACTTAAGCATAGCCACTAGCGAAAAGGTTTTGTCATAGTCTATCCCTTCTCGCTGGGTATAACCCTTAGCGACAAGTCTAGCTTTGTAAGTCTCAACGGTACCATCCGGACCTCTTTTTCTTTTGTACACCCACTTACACCCAACAGGTTTAATGTTGTGAGGCGGTGTTATAAGTATCTAGATCGAGTTTTGGGACATCGATACCAGTTCTGCCTCCATGGCTTTCTGCCATGCTGCATGGTTAGAGGATACCATCGCTTCGTCATAGTTTAGAGGATCATCTTCCTGAAACTCTGGATCTACCAAGAAGGCTTCTCCAATGTATCTATTAGGAGCTCTTATGGTCCTCCCACTGCGACGAGCTTGCGGTGGTTCCAAAGGAGTCGATTCTACAGTATCGTTTATCTTAGTGGTATCGACTCCCACTATATTTTCTGTCTACGTACTCCCATCAGTACCAAGCAATTCTTCAAGAACTACTTTACTGGTGGGCTTATGGTCTATTAAATAATCCTGCTATAGGAATATGGCGTTCGTCGAGACAACAACCTTTCTATCCTCATGATCATAAAATAAACCACTCATTGTCCCTTTTGGATACCCAACGAACAGACATACCTTAGTCTTTGACTCCATCTTATCTTGCTTGTCCTTCCGCACATGTGCTGGACAACCCCAAATCCTAAAGTGTTACAGGCTTGGCTTTCGCTTCAACCATTGCTCCCAAGAAGTTAGAGGTACTGACTTTGATGGAAAAAAGTTCAAAGTATATGCTACCGTCTCTAGGGAATATCCCCAAAAACTAGGTGGCAATATTGCATAACTCATCATAGTCCAAACCATGTCTAACAAAGTTTGATTTCTTTTCTCAGATACACCGTTTTGTTGCAGTGTTCTGGTATAGTCAATTGGGATACGATCACATGCTCATACAGGTACCCAATAAATTCATCCGATAAGTATTTGCCTTCTCGATCCGATCGAAGAGACTTGATACACTTACCCATCTGCTTTTCTACTTCAGCTCTGAACTCTTTGAACTTATCAAAGGATTCAAACTTCTGCCGCATTAGGTATATGTATCCAAACCTCAAGTGATCATCCGTAAAGGTGATGAAATACTCGAAGCCTCTGATGCGATCTAAATTAATCCTAAATTAAGGCTTTAATTTGATCTAAATTATAACTCGCAAGTGCACGAATCGCTTTGTAGGAGCGGTACGTATTACGAGGTTGATCCCACAGGGATTGCTAATGAGGGAACTATCTAATCTAGAGTTATTAACTATTTAACCTAAATTACTTTAAAAGGTAGTTTAATGGGAGTTGATTGTTTTGAGATTAAAAACGAATTAATTAAAGAAAGAAAAACAAGCTAGTTACGGTAAGTCGAGTTCCAAGTGGAGAAGGTACTAAGGCATTCGAATCCACCTCGGTTATCCATATTACTAGGTTTATTCAGAATGATCTATGCAAACGAGTAGCATGCGGGAATACGATTCCCGTGCTCGACTCGAGGATGTGATCGTTAGGCTCTAAATATGATTTTCTAATATTGGATTCATTTCAAGCATATGTAATAAAACGAAGCATCACACATCTAGGTTAAGCACAACGGATCAAAGCACATGAGCAGAGCATCCGATGTATGAGTTAAGCATGCAAGATCTGGGTTTTAATTATTCGATTAAAATAGGCCTAATTGCATGACGATCAATTATAGCGCTAACTACAAAACATACATGGCATGGATTGTGAGAGCAAATTGAATCATCAATTAATTAAGAATTGAATCGCATAAAACATTAAAGTGCATTGGCATAGATCACATAAAATAAACCTAAATAATATTTATAACCGGGGTTTCATCTAAGCCTTAGCAATATGTTTAGTTCATCATGAGTTGCATTACATCAAAAGTAAGGGAAGGGAAGAGCAAGATACAGATCATTCTCGGAATACGCTTTTGCTCTTCGTTGTCCTCCTCTCCGATCGATGCTCCTTCACTTTGACTCGGCTGCGGCACAGCTTCGATGGTACGGATGACGGATGACGGCTCGAACGATGGTGCGATGGCGGCTCGGATGTGGAGGATTAGGGTTTCGGGTTTGGTCGTGAATGGTGGAAGATGAAGGAGAAGATGATGGCTTCGGTCCTAAGTGGTGGGAGCTAAGGTGGTGGATGGTTGGTTCGGTCGTCCCCCCTCTAGTGGTGGATGATTTTCGTCCAAAACCTCTCTCTCCTTGATGGTTCGGATCCCTCCCTATATATAGGAGAGAGAGAGTCCGGTGGTGAGAGAGATAAGGAAAGAGAGGGAACGTGCATGGGTTTTAGAGAGAGAAATCCGGGAGAGAGAAAGAAGTTCGGCTGGGTGCGTGTATGGGTCGGGTACAGCTGGGAATCGGACGGCTGGTTTCAGCTTTTAGAAAGAGAAAGAAATGGAAAGAGAGAGAGAGTATCGGACTTTAGAGAGAGAAAGGCTCGGGCGGTTAAGGAAAGAGAGGGTGCGGTTAATGGGCTGCTGGGTGGTTGGCTTAGAGAGAGAAGTCCGGAGCAAGAGAGAGAGAAGATCGCCTAGAGAGAGAGTAGGAAACGGGAGAGAGAGATCCGGAGCTGATGGTGCAAGGGTGTGTTTGAGGTGCACGGAACGGTCGGCTGTGATGGGTTCGGTGGAATGCAGCTGGGCCTGCATGTGATCTGTAGCACGGCCGGCTGTGATTTATTGGGAAATAAAGAGAGAGGGACGGCTACATGGTGGGAAGGAACGGCTGTGATCAATGGTCCGTGAGAGAGAAAGGGAAATAGAGAGAGTTCGGTGGGGGTTGATCCTGCATGCCATCGGACGGCTGTGATGGTGGGGAGGCTGCATGCATTAAGTGGGATCGGTGTATGCTGATGCACGGGATGAGATCATCGAGTTGGGTTGGTGGGCTGCAATGAAGCGCTGCTGGGCTTGGATTTCAAAGGGTGGTTGTGATGGCTTGATGCACTAAAGGCTGTGATGGAATATGTTGAACGTGCATGGGTATTGTATTGTAAGGGGCGGATGTGATCGGGTCAGACCGAGATGGATGGATGGTTGCGATGGAATCGTATGGGAAAGAGAAAAGAAAGGGCAGAAAGAAATAGAGGAGAGAGAAAAGGTGGTAGGTTCGGGTGTTCTCCGTGCCACATCTGTAAGTCACCATCATGCCTCATTAAGCTCTGTAGAATGTCCGGGGGTCTTCGTCCGCCCGATGAAGTCAATTCTCCGCCAAATCATGTACTTAGTCTTTGCTCCATTGTTCTTCAGAACTGCTTCAAAACATATTATGCATCCTTCATCGGGTCACCGTGAGAGTATCCAACGCTTCAGTATGATGCCCTTGAGCTGACTGCATCGCTTACCGGATCGATTCCTGAAAGACACACATGAAATGACGCCTGTCAGGTTTAAACACGATTATCGATAAAAGAATAATTTGGACTTTCAGGCTCTGTATCTTTCATGCATGCAATGTATGCGAGTGAACCAATATGTCGTTGGGTTCGTATGAGAGTCTACTATATCATGGTGCAAAGAAACTCATGCAGTTTACGTGTATTATGAAAGTTTTACGTAGCAAAGTGACGCTATGTGCATGAAAAAGAAAGGATAATTCGCACCAAATGGACGCTCAACACACCCCCAAACTTGAATATTTCTCGTCCTCGAGAAAGCAAACAAAATAAGAATTAAAATAGCTAACTCACTTTCGCAGGAATCGCGATTGCACTTAGCACGTGCAACAAGCCGTTAAACCCCTAGGTTACCCCAGTGGACGAGTTTTGTCTCGTGAGGGTTTGCAGTGAATCTACCCACAAAATTCAAATTTTTTTTTTTTAAATAATAAAAATAAAAATAAGAAATAAGAAAAATCAGTTTCATAGAATAATTAAAAAGTACTCAAAAATAGAATTTCTAAGGCACAAGACTCACAAGGTATCTAGCCCAAGCTTCGGCTTTCGAAGTAAGCACTTTAGGTTCTAACTATTAGTTTCCCGTTAGAAAAGGTCAAGGTCAACTATGCTCGAGTGCACGGTGCTGTCTGGGCTAAACACAACTGGGGGTTTGGTTCTCTACATTCATAACATTCTAACAGTCTCCTAGAACGGTCAAAGTCGACCTTAGAACCTGAGTCAAAACCAGCTAATCTAGACAGGCTAGTGAGAGTTGTGGATATTCACCTTAATACCTTTCGGCTTTATATGTGATATTCCAGTTTCCCCACATTGTTTATAACGACGGCTTTCACACTTTTTTTTTTTTTTCTTTTTTTTTTTTTTTTTTTTTTTTCTGGATCTAATTATATATCCCTTCCTAACTTGTACCATGCCAGCTGCACTCTATGCCCATGACACGCTGCCAACGCTCTCATGAGTTAGGTAGCCATCCTCATGTTGCCTTTATATTTGATTCACTCTGCATCCATAGGATCATTCTCATAACCCTATCGACCAGGCTTCACTCATACTAGGGCATACAAGTTAAGACTTTTATATAATCAGGTCCTAGACCATGCTAATAGGTAGCCCTTTTCGCTATACCTTAGAATTCACTGGTCGCTTTTCTACTGATTTTTTTTTTTTTTTTTTTTTTTTTCAAACCAAGTGAACCAGATCCGCATGGTTCATCAGGACTCCAAGTGACTATTAGGTGATATGAAAGCTTTGAATCTAGACCCTAGAGGTGTAAGCCAGATGTGAAGTGAAAGTCAAGTCTAGTTTGTTTTGACAATCTCTAAAAGGTTACTAAGGGTCAGAACCATATTAGACATACTCTTTCTAGCTAATCCTTGGACTTTATACCTTGATTACCAAGTGCCTTATAGTCCTATTCGAGTACACTAGAATTATACTACAAAATCTGAAATAAAGGTAAAATATATATATCAATTTTTTTTTTTTTTTTTTTTTTGAAAGAACGAAAAGGACACCAAAAGTAATACGATAAGAAACTAAAATATGAACAAGAAAATAAAAATATGCAAATGCAAATTCCTATAGACTTCTATACGAACGCTGTAGTTTTGGTAGGGGACTACAGACGAGACACACATACGCCAGGACGTATGTGCCGAGCTGTCCCACTACAGCGTAAGTTGATGCATTATTAATATTATTTTAAAAAAAACAATTTTTTTTTTTTTTTTTTTGTATAAAAAAAATTCAAAATAAGAACAGAAAAATTTTGTGGAAATTGAATGCATACAAGATTTTGCAAAAAGGTATATCACACCCCCAAACTTAAATTAGACATTGTCCTCAATGTATGAATTAGACATGCTCATGAATGAGATGATGGCATTATATGATAGCATTTTTTTTAAGGACATATATGAAAAATACAAGTACAAAGTTTTAAGGATGGATAATACCTTAAACGTGTTTTGTATGATAGTTTCCTGCAAAATGTTAGTGCCACGAAGAAAAAGAAAAGACAATCATAGTTTAACTAAAAATAAATAGCAGATATTCTACTGAAACAAAAAAATAGGAGATGATAAAAAAAAAACAACTAACAGCTATTATACAATAGAGGATTTTTAGTAGATAGATAAATCAATCATGATAAACAGGATCTTCCAGAAGTACCTCTTCAACTTCTGGGGTCAGATACTCAAGGTATGGTTTCAAGCGATGTCCGTTCACTTGGAAAGTGGTTCCATCCTTATCATTTAAGAGTTCTACCGCACCGTATGGGTGAATTTTGTCGATAATGTATGGTCCCGTCCAACGTGATTTTAACTTGCCAGGGAACAGATGCAATCTAGAACTTGATGCGATCTAGAGTTGTATAATAGGACTTTTTGGCCTGGATATAATTCGTTTCGAGTTATGATCTTATCGTGCATGATCTTCATTCGATCCTTATATCGCTTAGCGCAATTATACGCATCATTTCGAATCTCATCGAGCTCATCGAGTTGAAGTTTTCTTTGTTTACCGGCCTTATCGAGGTCATAATTTAATCGTTTGATCGCCCAATAGGCCCTATGTTCCAACTCGACAGGCAGATGACAGGCCTTCCCATAGACTATGCGATATGGAGACATTCCAATCGGAGTTTTAAAAGCTGTACGATATGCCCACAGGGCATCAGTCAACCGAAGTGACCAATCCTTCCTATTAGGGTTAATTGTTTTCTCTAAAATCGTCTTTATCTCCCTATTTGAAATTTCAACTTGCCCACTAGTTTGAGGGTGGTAGGGAGTGGCTACCTTATGGGTGACGCAGTACTTTTTCATTAATGCTTCAAAAATTCTATTGCAGAAATGTTTACCTCCATCGCTAATGATAGCACGTGGAGTTCCAAATCTAGCAAAAATATTCTCTTTAAGGAACTGGACCACGACCTTGTGGTCATTTGTTCGGCATGCGACTGCTTCAACCCATTTTGAGACGTAGTCAACAGAGACTAGAATGTATTGGCAACCATAAGACATAGGGAAAGGTCCCATAAAATCAATGCCCCAAACATCAAAGATTTCAGCGATCAGAATTGGATTTAAGGGCATCTCATTACGTTTTGAAATTTTTCCTAGACGTTGACAACGATCACAAGATTTGCAATAAGCATGAGTATCTTTAAATAAGGTCGGCCAATAGAAACCACACTGTACAATTTTTGCAGCGGTTTTCTTACCACTAAAGTGTCCACCACATGCGTGGTCATGGCAAAATGAGATAATATGTTTATGATCGCAGTCAGGGACACATCGTCTGATAATTTGATCAGAACAGTATTTGAATAGATATGGTTCATCCCAGAAATACCATTTGGCTTTCGATATGAATCGCATTCGTTCTTGTTTAATCCAAGTATTAGGCATCTGTCCTGTGACTAGGTAATTTACAATATCAGCATACCATGGGGTGTTAATATGAGATATTAGCATTAATTGCTCATCTGGAAAGGTTTCGACTATAGGTGTAGGTTCTGTCATTGGCTCAACTATCAGCCTAGATAAGTGGTCGGCAACTACATTCTCCGATCCCTTTTTGTCTCTAATTTCGAGATCAAATTCTTGTAGCAATAAAATCCATCGAATTAATCGCGCTTTAGCATCTTTCTTTGCGAGAAGATACTTAAGCGCAGCGTGATCAGTAAAAATAATAACCTTTGATCCAATTAGGTAGGGACGAAATTTGTCTAGGGCAAAGACGACGGCTAATAACTCTTTTTCAGTGGTTGAATAATTGAGTTGAGCATCATTAAGAGTTTTGCTCGCGTATTGAATGACGTGGGGGAGTTTAGCACTTCGTTGCCCTAAACTGCACCTAAAGCATAATCTGATGCATCACACATCACCTCGAATGGAGCATTCCAATCAGGAGGTCGGATGATGGGTGCTGATGTTAATTCAGTTTTAAGCCTTTCAAAGGCATTCAAGCAGGCAGGAGTAAATTCGAAAGAGACATCTTTGGCTAGTAAGTCACATAAGGGTTTAAAAATTTTTGAGAAGTCTTTAATGAAGCGGCGGTAGAAGCCAGCGTGTCCTAGGAAGGATCGCACTTCTCTGACAGTTTTTGGAGGTGGTAAATTAGAGATAAGATCCACCTTGGCTTTATCAACTTCTATCCCCTTATCTGACACAATATGACCTAAAACAATACCAGATTTGACCATGAAGTGACATTTTTCCCAGTTAAGAACTAAGTTCTTCTCCTTACAACGGATCAGAACAAGAGACAGGTGATATAACCCTTCATCAAAGTTAGATCCAAAAACTGAGAAATCGTCCATAAAGATCTCTAAAAATCGTTCTACCATATCTGAAAAGATACTTAACATACACCGCTGAAAGGTAGCAGGTGCATTGCATAACCCAAAGGGCATGCGACGGTAGGCAAATGTACCAAACGGACATGTGAATGTCGTTTTCTCTTGATCCTCACGAGCAATTGGAATTTGGTTATATCCCGAATAGCCATCCAAAAATGAGTAGTATGCATGACCTGCTAAACGCTCTAACATTTGATCAATGAAAGGTAAGGGAAAATGATCTTTTCTAGTCATAGCGTTTAACTTCCTATAATCAATACAAACTCGCCAACCAGTTTGGACTCGAGTTGGGACTAGTTCATTATTTTCATTTGCAACTACGGTAACACCAGACTTTTTAGGAACGACTTGTACGGGGCTGACCCATTGACTATCGGATATAGGATAGATAATGCCTGCGTCAAGTAACTTCATCACTTCGCCTCGCACTACTTCCTTCATAACGGGATTTAGTCGCCTTTGTGATTCTCTCGAGGGTTTAGAATTCTCTTCGAGATGAATTTGGTGCATTACTATCGACGGACTAATTCCTTTGATATCAGCTATGGTCCACCCAATGGCTTCTCTATGTTTTTATAGGACGTCAAGTAATCGCTTTTCTTGGTCCTTGTCTAATTGTGAAGAAATAATAACAGGCAAGGTTTCAGAGTCACCAAGAAAAGTATACTTCAACGTGTCAGGGAGAGGTTTCAATTCTAACTTTGGAGGTTCGATGATTGATGGAATAGGCATAGATTTATTTACTGGTAGGGGTTCTATCCTAGCCTTCCATCGACCTATATCCATGGGAGGAGCAGAATCTAAGAGTGTATTGACTTCTCTAATGGATGCATCCATGTCCATGTCTAGTCCGAAATGGGCTAAGCATTGTTCTAATGGATCACTAAAACAAGAGTTATCAAAAGTATCACCAACCAGAGTATCAATCATATCAACTTCTTCAACGTCATCCATGTCAGAAGGTTGCACGCTATTACGAAAGACATTGAGTTCGACCTTCATATTGCCAAATGAAAGTGTCATTACTCCATTTCTACATCGAATAACAGCATCCGCCGTGGCAAGGAATGGTCGACCTAAGATCACAGGGATGTGTTTATTAGGGTTTAGGACTGGCTCAGTGTCGAGGACGACAAAATCAGCAGGGAAGTAGAATTCGTCCACCTTAATGATGACATCTTCAACAACGCCCTTTGGAATTTTTACAGACCTATCGGCTAAAAGTAACGTCAGGGTTGTGGGTTTTAACTCCCCCAAACCTAATTGAGTGTAAACCGAATAGGGTAGAAGGTTAACGCTAGCACCCAAATCCAGAAGACATTTTTCCACTATTGTGTCTCCTATTCCTATAGAAATAGTTGGACAGCCCGGATCCTTATACTTGGGTGCAACAGTCTGTTGAATAAAACAGGAGGCTTGGGCTGCCATAGTAGCAGCACAAGGAATAGATGTTTTTCTTTTAATAGTAGTAAGGTCCTTGAGAAACTTAGCATAGGAGGGTATTTGCTTAATGGCATCCAAGAATGGGATATTGATTTGCATATTCTTAAAGACTTCTAGGATGCCCTCATTTTGATTAGATTTTTTATTGGCTTGCAGGCACTGTGGGAATGGGGCCTTGGGTATATAAGGTCTTGCACAAGATTCAACGACAGGTTCTTTATCTTTTTGAGTTGTCGTATCCTCTTGAGCAGGTTGACTATGGCGCTCATTCGAAGTTTCAGTATTGGTTTGGTTTTCATCTGGATTTTGAACTTGATTGTCCACTTCCTTGCCAGATCTTAGGGTATGAATTGCTTGAACTTCCTTATGGGGTTCCCTAGAGGTAGTTCCAACTTCAAACTGGCCTTTTGAAGAGTTTTGGCCATAGCTTTGTCCTTTCGGATTAGGAATTGTTTGGCTTGGAAATTGGCCTTTCTCTCGTCCTCCTACTGACGCTGCAAGTTGTTCGAATTGAGTTTCTAATTTAGCTATGGCAAGTTGATTGACCTTTTCAGATTGCTCTTGTATAATTTGTTTCTGTAAAATTTGTGGGAGCATATCTTCCACCGATGGCTTTCTTTGATTAGGAGGGATGTAGGGAGGTGCTTGTGGTGCCGCAGTATTTTGATTCTCTTGATTGAACTGGTTATTGGATCTATATTGTTGATTAGAGGAGGGGTATTGATTAGGACCTTGAAAAGATGATCCTCCTCCATACCCTTGTGGTGGCTTCCAAGCAAGGTTTGGATGGTTTCGCCAACCAGGATTATACGTTTGACTATAAGGGTTATTACCTTGGTTGAACTTACGGAAGGTATCAAGCACATTTGCTTGCTCAGCTTTAACCACTGGTAAACCAGGGCAATCCTCGACCAGATGGTCGGTTCCATCACACAAGACACAGATGGGGGATTCCTTAAATCTAGTAGGTTCAGACGCAGTAGTGTTCGCCTCCTTGTTTACTTCTAAGGCTTCGAGTCTTCGTATTAGTGCGGCCATTTTGGCATCATCCTCGAAACTAGATTCGACTTTATAAAGACCTCCTTTGCTAGTAGCAATGGGTTTCTTAGGGTCAACACTAACTGGCTCCCATTCTAAGGTATTCTCTGCCATTTCCTCGAAATAATTCCAGGCCTCATCGACAGTCTTCTCGGTGAATCCTCCATTACAGAGAGATTCTACCATAGTCTTAGTCGTATAGTTGAGACCTTCGTAGAGGATCTGGATCAGTCGAATTTTTTCAAACCCATGATGAGGGCATTCAAGTAGAAGATCCTTGAATCTTTCGAAGTATGTGTAGAAAGTCTCTCCCTCTAATTGATGAAACATGTTGAGAGATTGACGTGCAATAGCAGTCTTCTGCTTGGAATAGAATTTCTTATAGAATGCTTCAGCTAGACTCTTCCAAGTCGTAAAGGTTCCCGGTTGTATCGAAATTAGCCAAGCTTTGGCTTTTTCTTTCAGGGAGAATGGGAACAACCTAAGTTTGAGAGAGTCATCAGTAACTTGATTAAATTTCATTGTACCGCAGATATCTTCAAACTCCCTAACGTGTTGGTACGGGTTTTCAGTGGCCATGCCACGGAAGACCGGTAGCATTTGGATCATGCCGGATTTAATTTCGAAGTGAGCCGTAGCGGCTGGAAGCGTGATGCTAGAAGGTTGAGTGGACCGAGTAGGGTACATGTACTCCTTCAGGGTCATCGCTTGAGGTGGGTTTCCATTCGCCATTGTATTAAAGATGGAGACGTTACCCACAAAGGTGAGAGGAATTTCTAATGCTTCGTTTCGAACTAAGCGGCCGTTCACGCGAGTCCACGTGGACATACACCGCTCGAAAAGAAGTTTTTGTTTTTTTTTTTTTTTTTGTTTTTATTTTTTTTTTTGTTTTTTTTGGTTTTTTTTTTTCTAGAAATAGAGAATAAAAGCTAGCTAATTAAACAAGATAGGGCAAATATGAAATAACCTAAATTCGAAAGCTCCGTTGCAATCCCCGGCAACGGCGCCAAAAACTTGATGCGATCTAAACTAATCCTAAATTAAGGCTTTAATTTGATCTAAATTATAACTCGCAAGTGCACGAATCGCTTTGTAGGAGCGGTACGTATTACGAGGTCGATCCCACAGGGATTGCTAATGAGAGAACTATCTAATCTAGAGTTATTAACTATTTAACCTAAATTACTTTAAAAGGTAGTTTATTGGGAGTTGATTGTTTTGAGATTAAAAACGAATTAATTAAAGAAAGAAAAACAAGCTAGTTACGGTAAGTCGAGTTCCAAGTGGAGAAGGTACTAAGGCATTCGAATCCACCTCGGTTATCCATATTACTAGGTTTATTCAGAATGATCTATGCAAACGAGTAGCATGCGGGAATACGATTCCCGTGCTCGACTCGAGGATGTGATCGTTAGGCTCTAAATATGATTTTCTAATATTGGATTCAATTCAAGCATATGTAATAAAACGAAGCATCACACATCTAGGTTAAGCACAACGGATCAAAGCACATGAGCAGAGCATCCGATGTCTGAGTTAAGCATGCAAGATCTGGGTTTTAATTATTCGATTAAAATAGGCCTAATTGCATGACGATCAATTATAGCGCTAACTACAAAACATACATGGCATGGATTGTGAGAGCAAATTGAATCATCAATTAATTAAGAATTGAATCGCATAAAACATTAAAGTGCATTGGCATAGATCACATAAAATAAACCTAAATAATATTTATAACCGGGGTTTCATCTAAGCCTTAGCAATATGGTTAGTTCATCATGAGTTGCATTACATCAAAAGTAAGGGAAGGGAAGAGCAAGATACAGATCATTCTCAGAATACGCTTTTGCTCTTCGTTGTCCTCCTCTCCGATCGATGCTCCTTCACTTCGACTCGGCTGCGGCACGGCTTCGATGGTACGGATGACGGATGACGGCTCGAACGATGGTGCGATGGCGGCTCGGATGTGGAGGATTAGGGTTTCGGGTTTGGTCGTGAATGGTGAAAGATGAAGGAGAAGATGATGGCTTCGGTCCTAAGTGGTGGGAGCTAAGGTGGTGGATGGTTGGTTCGGTCGTCCCCCCTCTAGTGGTGGATGATTTTCGTCCAAAACCTCTCTCTCCTTGATGGTTCGGATCCCTCCCTATATATAGGAGAGAGAGAGTCCGGTGGTGAGAGAGATAAGGAAAGAGAGGGAACGTGCATGGGTTTTAGAGAGAGAAATCCGGGAGAGAGAAAGAAGTTCGGCTGGGTGCGTGTATGGGTCGGGTACAGCTGGGAATCGGACGGCTGGTTTCAGCTTTTAGAAAGAGAAAGAAATGGAAAGAGAGAGAGAGAGTATCGGACTTTAGAGAGAGAAAGGCTCGGGCGGTTAAGGAAAGAGAGGGTGCAGTTAATGGGCTGCTGGGTGGTTGGCTTAGAGAGAGAAGTCCGGAGCAAGAGAGAGAGAAGATCGCCTAGAGAGAGAGTAGGAAACGGGAGAGAGAGATCCGGAGCTGATGGTGCAAGGGTGTGTTTGAGGTGCACGGAACGGTCGGCTGTGATGGGTTCGGTGGAATGCAGCTGGGCCTGCATGTGATCTGTAGCACGGCCGGCTGTGATTTATTGGGAAATAAAGAGAGAGGGACGGCTACATGGTGGGAAGGAACGGCTGTGATCAATGGTCCGTGAGAGAGAAAGGGAAATAGAGAGAGTTCGGTGGGGGTTGATCCTGCATGCCATCGGACGGCTGTGATGGTGGGGAGGCTGCATGCATTAAGTGGGATCGGTGTATGCTGATGCACGGGATGAGATCATCGAGTTGGGTTGGTGGGCTGCAATGAAGCGCTGCTGGGCTTGGATTTCAAAGGGTGGTTGTGATGGCTTGATGCACTAAAGGCTGTGATGGAATATGTTGAACGTGCATGGGTATTGTATTGTAAGGGGCGGATGTGATCGGGTCAGACCGAGATGGATGGATGGTTGCGATGGAATCGTATGGGAAAGAGAAAAGAAAGGGCAGAAAGAAATAGAGGAGAGAGAAAAGGTGGTAGGTTCGGGTGTTCTCCGTGCCACATCTGTAAGTCACCATCATGCCTCATTAAGCTCTGTAGAATGTCCGGGGGTCTTCGTCCGCCCGATGAAGTCAATTCTCCGCCAAATCATGTACTTAGTCTTTGCTCCATTGTTCTTTAGAACTGCTTCAAAACATATTATGCATCCTTCATCGGGTCACCGTGAGAGTATCCAACGCTTCAGTATGATGCCCTTGAGCTGACTGCATCGCTTACCGGATCGATTCCTGAAAGACACACATGAAATGACGCCTGTCAGGTTTAAACACGATTATCGATAAAAGAATAATTTGGACTTTCAGGCTCTGTATCTTTCATGCATACAATGTATGCGAGTGAACCAATATGTCGTTGGGTTCGTATGAGAGTCTACTATATCATGGTGCAAAGAAACTCATGCAGTTTACGTGTATTATGAAAGTTTTACGTAGCAAAGTGACGCTATGTGCATGAAAAAGAAAGGATAATTAACACCAAATGGACGCTCAACAGCCTCCTATGGTATGGACTCTTATGGGCCCACATACATCAGTGCGTACCAACTCTAATACCTCATGAGATCTGCTACCTTTGGCTCGGAAAGATCTTTTAGTCATCTTGCCTTCCAAACAAGACTCACACATTGGTAGACTTTCTGAAATATCTGGACTTAAAAGTCCTACCTTAACCAACCTGTGAATCTTGTCTGAGGCTATGTATCCAAGCCTTAGATGTCAAAGAAGTGTTGGATTATCTGAGGGATTTTTTCTTTTAGATGAATTAACCACACAGGCTTCAGTTATGTTATCCTGCTTATGATTGGAGTTAATTACATAGAGATCACTCTGTGTCTTTCCCTTACAAACAAAGGAACCATTCAATTTAAGTGACACACCAGAAGCATCAAATAAAACTATAAAATCTTCATTATTCAATAAGAAAACAGAAATTAAGTTTCGTCTCAAAGACGGTACATAAAGTATGTCTCTAAGTAATAAACTTCTTCCATCAAGAAACTGCAAGACGATATCTCCAACTGCTTCAGCCTCTTCCACGGCCTCAGTTCCAATGCTTAGGATTATCTCCCTATCACCCAGTTTTCTTGTCTCCTTGAACCCCTGCAAATTATTACAAGCATGGTTAGTGGAACCAGAATCCACAATCCATGAAACTGGAGAACAAATGGATGCTACAAGGGATTCCACTATGTGAATTTGAGATATACCTGTCTCAGCCTTCTTGGGAGCCGCGCGGAAGTCACCCTTCCAGTGCTCCTTCTTGCCACATCAGAAATATTTTTCTTTGGGCTTTACCGGACGATCCTGCTTAAGAACCTGCGACTGCACCTGGCCCATCTTCATGGGCTTTTTAGACTTTTTTTTCTGAAACTTGCCTTTGGCTTTCAGAGAAGACTTCCGCTCTATATTCAGGGATTGGGCTCCTGCCTTCATCCAATCCTCTACCGCCTGGAGCGTCGCTAGGAGTTCTGTGTTAGATATCTCCAACCGGTTAAGGTTAAAGTTGGTAACGAAGCCCTCAAACGCTACTGACAGAGACACGAGAAAAATATCGGTCTAGATCTCTACATCTAAGATGACATCGAACGAAGCAAGCTCATTCACATAGCCAAACAATTTCAGAATATGGTCCCGAACTAAAGTCTCCTCTGTCATCTTCGTGGACACCAATTTCTTGATGATCAGGTAACGAGTTACCCGACTACGACCCTCAAACATTTCCTTTAAAAGAGCATCATATCTGAAGCGAAGGCCATGTCTTTGACTTGCTTCTGAAGGACGGTCTGTAAGGATGCCACTATGTAGCACTTGCACATCTCATCAGCATCTAGCCAGTCTTTCAATTTCTTCAACTGAGCCTTAGTAGCACTTGGTCCCAGCATGGTCGGTTGAGGGATACTTAGGGCAATTGTGTGTTTGCCAACCCTTAGGACAAGCATCAGGTTATGCTTCCAGTCCTCGTAGTTTGGTCCCGTAAGTTTGTTATTATTAAGGATGGAGGCAAGGGGGTCGAGCTTGGTCATGATTTCTGTAAACAATGATTTAAAGCAAAAATTAGGGTCTACTAGAATCTATTTTATAAAATTTAAAAATAGATAATGTTTACTCTAGTCGTTATGTCTTTACTACCTCAACTGGAGACATCCAGGAATATAAATTTCCTGGGCTCAAGCACTAAGACTATCGGTCTTGAATTGGAGACAGCATCTCGGTGAGAGTATGCAACCGCTTCTACCAACGGGGTTTTTATGACCCAGTCTTCATCAGAATTACCCATGGCAAACTGAAAGACCTCCCAGTCTCCTTTTGTCCAGCTTTATGTGACCCGTGTGCATAGTAACGGTGGCTTCACACAAGCTTTCGGATACTTTCCACAAATCTAGATAGTGTCGGCAGGGGGGTTCATAGGCTCCCGCGGAGTAGAAAAAAAACCATCACCCACTGCCACCGGCATCCTCCATGTCCCGAAGAAAACCACTAGGCAAACCAGTATGGAAGGAAACACAGCTCTCACCCGGTGGGAATATCGAACTGCGTACCTCCCACCTAGACCCTTAGCTGGTTGATTGTGGATGCCAGGGGCTCCCCTTTGGAGGGAACCTCTTACATATCCCTTCTTTATGAGGTTTTATGCATATCTAGAAAGGTCACGACCTCCTAGACTTAGACCCTGGTCTACTGCGCTCCCACTAGGATTACAAACCTTCCCGCAAAGCATTAGTATCCTTAGAAAATATCATAGTTCATACCTCGAATACTCAGCTTTCGTCTTTCTTGCAAGGATCACATTACATAGATTCCAAGGATCCCGATACCTCACTAGTTTGCCCATAATCCTAAGATCTGGAGCCTAGCCTAAGGTCAACGTGGAAAGGACTCCCACTAAAATGATGCCTCGTTCACAATTTGATGCCTGATGTCATAGTAGACCTTATTTCATTATAGGTTTCAAAGCTGGCCAAATAGGGACATCCGACAACCTCCGTCGGACCTCAACCTAATGGTGACATAACCAAATCGTGATGAGTTCACACTACTATCAAACGTCAACTAGAAACGGGTATCACTTGGTAGAATCCTATCCTAACTTGGTCGCTAGGATCATGTGGGGAAAAGGCATCCCACTAGGGTCATCATATTTCTTATAGGATATTAATTATCTCTAAACAAATCTAACACTGTGTCTATCTCGGTGCACATCATTTGGCTATCTGAACTATCACGAGGGTGGTTACTACCTTTCTTTTTAGCTAGCCACCAGATTCGTACGTGTTAGAACCATATAGAGACATCGATGAATCCATAAGCTTAGTACTAACCCTAAGCCTGATCTAGAGGCTAACTCACAAGCAAGATAGATAATTAAATTTCCATCGGGGTTCTCCAAACACTAAGAAAGAGAACAACAAAAAATATCCAAACTGAATCAAATCCAGGGTCCGACCCCTGAACCTGAATAGCATAGCCAAGATATCATGTTCTTCCATTTTGCACGATCTTCGATGACGATCCTGATCATCGCCAACGTGCACGCTTTCACCAGGTCTTTCCACTCCAAGGTACCGCTTGCCTGAACTGTGGATGTAGCATCATCTCTTTCTTTCTGTGACCGAAAAACTAACACGCTCCGAGCAAGTGCTCGTTCGTGTACAATTATGCTAGAAAGAAAAGGAAATAATCCTAGAAAATATGGCCAGGGAACCGAGGGTGGTCAACCTCCACCCCCGCCCATCTAGAGCTTAAAATCAACAAGCACAATAATAATCAATGCAAAATTAAATCCGGGGTCCGACCCCTGGAGGCATGCAATCACATATTACTATTTAGCGTGGCACCTGCAAAAAGACGATACATAGCACAATCCATATGCATGATCTACACCGAACCTCGACGAAAACATATGTCATCATATATTCACATGATGTTTTCATAAATTCATGCATGAAAACACACACTTAAGCATCTATTCTCAAAGGGTGGATGCAGTCATGGAATGGAATAAACAGTTTTTGCTGCCAATGTCTTTTAAATACAGTTGGCTAAAAGGCATTGATCTTTCGGTTCACGAGGGAACCACCGACCGGAGCTCTAGTGCGCCTCAAAATCCAAAGGTATGATGACCAGTAAGTAAAGCGAGGGGAGTAGGAAAAGGACATACGAGTACGTGAAGGGAAGAGAGTTGGGACGGAGATCTACTCACATAGTATCTTTGATCGCCCAGCTCTAAAGGAAGTTGGTGATCCAAGAAGAAATCCTTTCTATCCAAGAGACAGGATCTGTCGAAAGCACGTTTATTGGTGGGAAGGCTTTCTCTCCCATCTGGTCACTTTCTCCTCCCACGGTTTAGATCCTGAAAAAGAGGCTAGTTTTGGGAAGCATCAGTCAGAGAGGAAGGTCAGGTTCACCGGGAATCGAGCTAAGCAGGTAAGGTGCGTGGAGTAGGGCAAGGTACGCTGAATCTTTCTTTCAAGAAGATAACATGAGGATAAAAATTATTGGAATTGGATCCTGTTATCAGAGTTGCAGCGGAAGCAAAAGATAGATCCGAAGATCATACAGTGTATGTTTCATTATAATTAATTCTACAAAACAATCTATATGTAAATCTATGATCTTAGCATATATGTGGACATCCTAGAGACATACTACGATCTATGGAAGACATGCATGTATCTAGTTAGGTGTTTAGAATCATTATACCTTGTGGATCTATGATCCGGAGAGAACGGAATGATGATGAACCGCACGTGAATCGCAAGGAAAGCTGTCGGATGGTACCTTGTCCGTTGCGAATTGAGGAATCCTCGAAGTCCTATCTCTGAGTGCAAGGACTATGAGTCGACGGAGGAATTTATTGCGAAGACGAGGGCGTGCTGTGAGATCTCCTCCTTCTCTTTCTATTTTCTTCCTTCTCCTTCCTTCCTTCTTCTTCTTCCTTCTTCTTCCTCTTTCTTCCTTGGCCGAAACCTCAGAGAGGGAGAGGGGGAGAGGGGGTCGGGTTTCTGGAGAGGGGAGAGACCTTAGGCCGGCCCCTCCCCCTCTAATCTTCATATAGGGCCGGCCTCCTAGTGCCATACACAAGCTAGGGTCGGCCCTAGGTAGATAGGGATGAGAGGGGGCGGTTTTCAGGGTTTCCACAGGTCTATCATGAAGCCTGGACGAAAACGCCCTTCACGAAAAGTGAAAAACTGAAAGAGAGATTGAGTGAGGTGTGCTACTCGAAATCGAGTTCCGTCAGCGTCTATGAGCTCCTGGAATTATTCCGCTCATTTTAAGACCCATATTTAATATGTTATGAGCCATATTTTAGTATTTACCAAAATACCCCTATGGCCCCTAACATATGTGAATTAGGTTCTTAGGCTCCGGGCTTGCGCTCTATCGCGCTACTTCGCATCCAACGTATCCAACCAGGTCAGGAAACAATTCCTATATGCAATTATAGGGTGGAACCTTCAGTGTTCAGGATCTCTAGCTCCAACCGGATCTCTGATTAACTGTTCCGGTGACACACCAAAAGTTTCGTTAATTAGCCCTTATCCGATTAACCCGCGTAGCCACCCAAAGTGCGACGCGAGTTGAATTCTAGTGATCCTAAACTTATGTTACTCCCTCGTAACCCTGTTCTCTACTATACTCTGATAATCCTTAGTCCCTCCTATTACTGGTGCCATGATACGACTCGGGTGGTGGGGAGCACCGTCAGATCCCGATCGATCATCTGACTAGGAATTGATGACTTATCATCTATAACACTACACACCTTCCGGTGCTATGCCTAACATCTAGAACATCGTCAGTCATACTAATAACCATCGGGCCTGGGTTAACTGTGTGGACAGATTGACTCATCAAAACACACCCATCCAATACTGGACGTCAGATAACCTATAGGGATTACATGTCACTCAAGCGCCAGCCGGATAACCCAACTTACTGTGGTATTGGACTATGGAAGGTTTGCACACGTTGGCACATCAAAGCACCACACAACTGGTTGGCCTAGTGTATAAGGTCCCTCAGGATTAAGGGCAGATTATCTATAGTAGTAAGATGGTTTATGCACCAGTGTCTGGATCACTGAACTATGCACCGTCTTGGTTCCTATTCAACACGATCATCGTGCTTAGTTAGGTGAATGGGAATCCCACGTTCCCGTGGTGGAGACTTCATCACATCCTCTACCTGCCAACAGTTTGTTCTCGGTGAAGCGACTGGCATCACCTAAGTTGTGACAAAGTTCTAGGTCTACACACAACTGGTCCACAGGGTCTCCCAAGCATGGATTTACCATGTGCCTCAGTAACCTACTGTGTTTCCTTGGGTCTTTTATTATATATGTATTAATATATACCAAAGTAGTATTCTAATTAAAGCAATAACCAAAGTCATCTTTATTAATGTTAATACAGAAAATCCACGCTTAGGACACACGAGCTACAACATTGACAACATCTTGCTCGAGTTGACCTATGGTAGCAGGTCATGGAGGTAATTCCACTATTGTTCTGTCCATTATGGGATGAAGAACTTATTGCATCTCGCATCCCGTTATGAGGACTGTTAGGATTGATGTGTTCTAAGCTTGTAAAACTTTATGTTTTAGTCTAATAAAGATTGATAGTTATTATTATTATATAAGATGCATATAGGTGCGTAACATAGTTACGCGTTCTTTTAAGAACAGAGAGCCATGGTTATATGGTAGTCCACTGAGTTAAAGACTGAGTGGATTGGTCCCATATAATCTAAATCAGTTCGCAGCTATGATCAGGTTGGTCACCTCATCATGTTAAGCTGTTGGCGATGACAGTTCATAGGACGTCTTCACCATGGTCATCACTAGGCACAGTGTCTGTGGCTGAACAGAACTAACACGGTGTACAGATCAGTGAGCAGACACTGGTACACTAAGCCGTGTTTCTGCTTAGGGTAAAATGGTCCTAAACCCTGAGGAACCATGTCTGATGGACTAACCAGTTGCGTGGTGCTTTGGCGCACCAATGTGTGAGGATCCATATGCAGTGATCCAAAACCACGGTGTACTGGGTTACCCGGTTGGCGTTGCATTAGCGTGTCACTCCTGCAGGCCATCCATACCCCTGATAGGAGGTGCGTTCCTTGGTGTGACTTACACTATACCAAACCCAGGCCTAGTGGTCATCAGTTTGACTGTTGACCGGGTTTGATTACTCGATGGGGTAATCAGAGGTACGATGTATAGGTCAACCTGGAAGGAACCACGTCATATGATCATTCGAGTCTGACGGTAGTCTTCACCGCTCGAAGTGAATCATGGCATCAAGTGGAGAGACAGCGGGTTTACCACTACTAAGCGGAGAGCAGGGGTATGATGGAGAACATAGTAAGTCTGGGTGAATTGGAGTGCAGCCTGCGTCGCACTCTGGGTGGCTACGCAGGTTAACTCGAGCTCAGAGGATCGATGGTACACTCGGGTAGTGTGTCGATCGAGCTTGAGTTGGAAGCCATGAACCCCGGTCCCTGATGGTTCCACCTTATCAATATTATGTACGGTTCTTGAACCATCTCCTCGGAACACCATTAGCATTAAGAGGAAGAAAGAAGTATACGCTCCGTGTGTGCTTGGCACTAGAGCACGGTAGATGCGTAACTACATGCGAGTACTAAGGGTTAAGCCCGAGACTAGTACAGAGTCGCACGTAGTAATCCCAAGCCATAAGTGAACTTCGCTGCATAGGTGCGATGCACCGGGATGTGCTGCGAGTTGACTAGTTGACTTTGCTAGAGGCACCCTCCGGTGGCCTCAGTTAATAGTAGGTAACTAGTAAAGATCACTTAAGAAGTGGCCGCTAGGTATCGCACGCTAGAAATGGTCAAAATGAGGCATCAGGGCGTTTTGGTAAAAACCTCACTCTGCCGGACCTCACTGTTGGCCGACCCTAGTAGTGGGTCACCTTGCTAGTGCCGACCCTATGATGTAGGGATAAGAATCCCTCATCTATAGGGCCGGCCATATAGATAGGGATAGGGCTAAGAATCGGTTAAGATCGAGCCCTAAAAAGTGGGAAAACGGATAAATACGTGGAGAGATAAAAAGGAGATAATGGAGAGATAATTATGGGAGGTCTTTATCCCCTTGGATCCTTATCCAAGGGGGTAGGCCGGCCCTATATAAAGGGCTATATGGGGCCGGCCATAGGGATGCAAAAAAACCGAACCCCCCCTCTCCTCTCATCTCTCTAGTTCTCTCCCTATTCAATCTCCCGTTTCCCGCTTGCAACTTCGTCTTCCTCGCGTGGAGTTCTGAAGAAGAAGGGTCGTTCTTCGGAGGCACTCAAAGATCCGAGAGCGACGTTCTGTGCATCGTGTGAGATCGGGTGAATAAGAAGGCAACGTCTCCATTCGTATCATCGGCATCTTCGCGAACGATCTTCTGTCTCCATCGACAAAGAAGACAATTCTCTGCGGTTAAAAGATCCGTACGAAAGGTATGTGTAATCTAACATGTAGATCTAGCGAGCATTATGATTTGCATGCATGCTAGTTAATCATTACGCTAGATTGCCGTTAGGGCTTTTCGATTCACGTGCATACACATGCATATATATGTAGTTTAGTTTCTATGAAAGGTTACATCGTGTAACGTACACCATGAACGGTCTTTCGACCGCCAAATCGCTTCCGCTGCGAGCCTCTACCATGGATTAATTTCCAACAATTGGTATCAGAGCTGCATTAGTGGTGTGTGTTTCACGATTTTTCATGAAACCAATATGTGTGCGCATGATGAATGCGTGAGATCATCGGGGTTCTTACGCTTAGGTCATACATATGTATAGATTATGCTTGTTCTATTAATCATTCTTGCAGGGCGCCGCTATAAAAAATCTAGATCTATGTTTTGTGCTTGCTACCGGGGGTCGGACCCCGAGTTAGCCATTGTTTGGATTTGCTCTCTTTGTGTGTGGATATGTAATTGAGCCGTAGATTGGGCGAGTGATGGGGGTTGACCATCCTCGGTTCCCATGGCCTTTTTCCTAGGTGTGTTTTCTTTTCTTTCTAGGAAATTATGTACGAGCGAGCACTTGCTCGAAGCGTACTAGACTTTTTCGGTTACAGATCGAGAAGAAAGACGTGCCAAAGAAATCCACCATCGGGAGCGGAAGCGAAACCCTGGAGGATGAAGACGATCCGACAAAGTGTTCGCGAGTGCGACGGAGGAGCCGGACCGAGGAACCTTGCGAAGAAAGCTAGAGGCCTGCGCTGTGCTAATTAGGTTCAGGGGTCGGACCCTGAATTTAATTCAGTTTTAATAGTTGCTTTCTTTATTTAGTTCTTTATGTTTCATATCGAACCTCGATGAGATAATGTGATTATTAGTTTTCAGAGGGATGCCTTTCCCCTCCGGTCCAAGCGACTGTTTGAGGATAGGATCCTACTAGATAACACCTATTATTTAGTTGACTTTTGATGTTAGTGGGATCCCATCACATATGGTTATGCCACCATTAGGTTAGCACCCGACTAGTCGGGTGTGCCTATTTGGCCAGCATCGAAATCAAAGATGAGATGGAGATCCATTGAACATCAATTGTCAATTTATAAGCGAGGCGCCATGACTAGTGGGAGTCCTTTCCAGTGAGTCAGACTCTAGGATTAGCTCCAGAGCATTAGCGTGATAACCAATTTTGCAGAGCATCGATATTCTTGGAATATGTAATGTGACCCTTGAATGGAGAAATCCACTTGAGGTAGGGACTATGATATTCCGAGAGTGATTAATGCTAGGCGAAAGGCTTGAACGCTAGTGGAAGCATGGTGTGACCAGGGTCTAGTATTTAGGAGGTCGCTACCTTTGCATTTGCATAAATTCATACTCGCAAAATAACCCTCATATATAATAAGGGATGCAAGAGAGGACTTTTAGAGATCCTCTGGCCTCCATGGCCAGTCGTTTTATGTTTGGGTGGGGATGCATAACTTCACACCCCCTAGGGTGGGAGCTGTGTACTTCCATACCAAATAACTTAATGACCTCCCCTTGGATATGGTGATTACGAGGCCAGGAGAGAAGGGCTTTTCATCCCACCCTAGTGGGGGCCGCATGAACTCCCGTGTCGTAATTGCTTAGGCTCGTGGGTAAGCATCCTAAGTATACATGAGGTATTCATTGCGAAGACAACGGTGATCACGTGGTACTGGCCGAAAGATAACCATGGTCCATCACAGCCCTTAGTTGGCAGATTTGGATAGGGTCAAGGAAAAGGCCCGTGTAAGCGGATTGACGATGTATGATGCCCCCTAGGGCAGGTACAGTCGATTCTGAGATCTTACATATATGGTTAATTAATCCATAGAGATGGCTTCGCTTGAGGGTAGCGTCGACATATGGATATAATTAGCTTGTTTTAAAAATCCATAAAATAAGTTTTTCATGCATTCTCATTATTCAATCTTTTATTTTCAGATGACTAAGTTAGACCCCCTGTCCGCTATCCTAAGTGACCACAAACTTACCGGTCCCAATTATGAGGACTGGAAGCGCAACCTGTACCTGGTCCTAAGGATTGGTAAACACATGACAGCCCTGAATGACCCTGAGCCAGATTTACCAGGACCCGATGCCACAGAGGCACAGTTAAAGGCTTTTACTGACTGGAAGGAATCTAATGAAATATGTAAATGCTATATTATAGCATCCTTGCAAACAACTCTGCAGAAGCAAGTCGAGGAGATGCCCGACGCTTCTGACATGATGTTGTATCTGAAGGAGATGTTTGAAGGTCACAATCGCGTTACGCGATACCTTACCATCAAGAAACTCGTCGGCACTAAGATGTCCAATGGGACGCTGGTTCGGGAACACATGATGAAAATGTTTGGGTTCCAGAACGAACTAGCGACCATGGACATTGTGCTAGAAGGCGAGGTGATGACAGACATCTTCCTCTCATCACTGTCTGGAGCCTTTGAAGGCTTTGTCACCAACTTTAACTTGAACAAGTTGGCTATGACAAATGCAGAGCTTCTAGGAGCTCTCCAGGCAGCTGAGGATGGCTTCAAGCAGAAGGGCGAAGCACTTCACGTGCAACACAGATCCTTCAAGAAGCCTGGCAAACCTCAGGGCAAGAAACATAAGAAGAAACCTAAGTCAGCGCCTGTGCAGGACTCTGCTGGAGCCTCTGGGTCTGGAGAATCAAAGAAACCGGGCACGAAGTGCTTCCGGTATGGCCAGAAGGGTCATTGGAAGAAGGATTGCAAGAAGCCTCAGAATGCTGGTGAAGGTAATCTACAACTCTTAGTTGTTGAATCATTTCTTTCAAGTAATAGTATTTTTGCTTGTTGGATTGTGGATTCTGGATCCACTAACCATGCCTGTAACTCTCTTCAGGGGTTTCAGGAAAGCAGAAGGTTGCTTGATGGAGAGGTGACCTTAAGTATGGGAACTGAGGCCGTGGCTGCTACTGAAGCTATTGGAGACGTTACTCTTAGTTTTTCGAATAATAAGACTTTGACTCTTAGAGATGTCTTTTATGTACCGTCCTTGAGACGTAACTTAATTTCTGTTTTTTCTTTAGTTAATGAAGGTTATTCAGCTTATTTTGATGCTTCTGGTGTGTCGTTTAAGCTGAATGGAACTTTTATAATAAGAGGAATGGTTCAGAATCATCTCTATGTAGTCAGTCCTAAATTTGAAAAGGATAACATAATAACTTCAGCATTTAATGTTAATTCATCTAAGCGTAAGAAACCTTTGGAAAATTTAACTCAATTGTGGCACTTACAACTTGGGCATATTGCCTTAGACAGGATCCATAGAATGGTGAAGGCCGGGCTTCTGGAAACAGATCCTACGGAGATCCTTCCCACCTGTGAATCCTGCTTGGAAGACAAGATAACCAAGAGGTCCTTTAAAGGCAAAGGAGTAAGAGCTACTGAGATATTGGAGTTAATCCATTCAGATGTGTGTGGACCCATAAGCGTCAAGGCGATAGGAGGCCATGAGTATTTCATCACTTTTACTGATGATTACTCAAGATATGGTTATATTTATCTGATGCATCGAAAGTCGAAATCCTTTGACATGTTCAAAGAGTTCAGGACTGAAGTAGAAAAGCAGACAGGTAAATGTATAAAAACCCTTCAATTTGATCGAGGAGGTGAATACCTATCTGACGAGTTCCTAGGGTATTTGGTGGAGCATGGGATAACATCCCAGTTAACTGCTCCAGGTACCCCACAACATAATGGAGTTTTCGAGAGAAGGAATCGAACCTTGTTGGACATGGTTCGTAGCATGATGAGTTACGCCAGTTTACCAATGACCTTTTGGGGGTATGCCCTACAAACAACAGTTTATATTCTGAATCACGTTCCGTCTAAGTCAGTGCCTCAAACCCCTAGAGAACTGTGGTCAAAGCGAAAGCCATTGCTACAGTATTTCAGAATATGGGGATGCCCTGCACATGTGCGAAGGGATAAGAGGGAAAAGTTGGAATCTAAAACCAGAGTATGCTTATTTGTAGGGTATTCCAAGGAAACCAAAGGAGGACTATTTTATGATCCTGAGAAAAAGAAGGTGATCGTTTCGACGAATGCCTATTTTCTAGAACAGGATTATATTATGGACCACAAGCCTACTAGTAAGGTAGTTCTGGATGAACTGCTGGGTACTAGTACAGATAGCGCATCCGAAAGCATAGTGGGAGCAGACATTACAGATACTAATATACCAGATATTGTAGAACCTATTAAACCTGTAACACAACGACCACCTTGTCGCAGTGGGAGAAGCATCAGAGCTTCTGATAGATATTATGGAGAAACCTTATTGGTTGATCTAGAAGGTCAGGAGGATGACCCACTGAGCTACGATGAGGCAGTGGGAGCTTCTGACAGCTCTGACTGGCAAAAGGCCATAGAGGCAGAAATTGCATCAATGTCCCATAACGCAGTCTGGACTCTTGTTACACCATCATCTAATATTAAACCTATTGGGTGTAAATGGGTGTATAAGAAGAAGAGAGGATCCGATGGTACAATCGAGACTTATAAAGCTAGATTAGTTGCCAAGGGTTATACCCAGAGAGAAGGAATCGACTTTGACGAAACCTTCTCGCCGGTAGCTATGATAAAGTCTATTCGGATCCTCCTATCCATTGCAGCCCATTACAACAGGGAGATCTGGCAAATGGATGTCAAGACAGCATTCCTCAATGGAAATTTGGAAGAAGACATTTATATGATGCAGCCACCAGGTTTTGAGTCAGAAGGTCAGGAACATCTAGTTTGCAAGTTACAGAAGTCCATATATGGACTAAAGCAAGCATCTAGAAGGAACATCCGTTTTGATCAGGCAATCCGGTCATATGGATTTACTCAAAACAAGGATGAACCATGTGTATACAAGAGGAGTGATAAGACTACAATGGTATATTTGATACTTTACGTAGACGATATTCTACTCATTGGAAATGATGTTGGAACATTGTCAACGGTAAAGGTCTGGTTGTCAACACAGTTCGATATGGAAGACCTAGGTGAAGTGAGTTATGTTTTAGGGATCAAGGTAACACGTGATCGCCAGAATATGATTCTCTCGCTATCACAGGCTGCGTATATAGATAAGATTATGGCTAGGTTTGACATGCAAGACTCCAAGAAGGGTTTTGTACCATTTAGACATGGCGTAAAACTGTCTAAGGATCAATGTCCTAAGACACCTGAGGAGAGAGCATAAATGCAGAAGATACCTTATGCTTCGGCATTAGGTAGTCTAATGTATGCTATGCATTGTACAAGGCCAGATATCTGTTTCGCAGTAGGCATGATGGGTCGGTTTCAGTCGAATCCGAGTCCAGATCACTGGACAGCTGTGAAGTGTATACTCAAGTACCTTCGCAGAACAAGGGACTATGAGTTGGTTTATACTGCACAAGAACTGACGCCGATTGGATACACAGATTCTGACTTTATGTCAGATTTGGAATCCAAAAAATCGACATCAGGTTTTGTGTTTATGTTAGGAGGAGCAGCGGTTAGTTGGCAGAGTGTGAAGCAGAAATGCATCGCGGACTCTACCACAGAGGCTGAGTACGTTGCAGCGTGCGAGGCAGCCAAAGAGGCGGTATGGCTTAAGAAATTCCTTACGGATTTGGGGTATGTACCAGAGGCCCAGTTACCTATTGTGCTTTACTGCGATAATAGTGGGGTGGTAGCACAAGCAAATGAGCCAAGACATCACCAAAAGGGGAAGCACATCGAGCGCAAGTTCCACTTGATTCGGCAGTTTCAAAAGCAAGGGCGAGTAGCGGTGACACAGATTGCATCTACAGATAATGTTGCTGATCCTTTCATAAAGGCAATACCTACCAAGGCATTCGAGCGACATGTGGACGCGATGGGAGTCAAAACCGTTTTGCTACGCTAGACCAAGTGGGAGATTGTTAGGATTGATGTGTTCTAAGCTTGTAAAACTTTATGTTTTGGTCTAATAAAGATTGATAGTTATTATTATTATATGAGATGCATATAGGTGCGTAACATAGTTACGCGTTCTTTTAAGAACAGAGAGCCATGGTTATATGGTAGTCCACTGAGTTGAAGACTGAGTGGAATGGTCCCATATAATCTAAATCAGTTCGCAGCTATGATCAGGTTGGTCGCCTCATCATGTTAAGCTGTTGGCGATGATAGTTCATGGGACGTCTTCACCATGGTCATCACCAGGCACAGTGTCTGTGGCTGAACGGAACTAAAACGGTGTACAGAGCAGTGAGCAGACACTGGTACACTAAGCCGTGTTTCTGCTTAGCGTAAAACGGTCCTAAACCCTGAGGAACCACGTCTGATGGACTAACCAGTTGCGTGGTGCTTTGGCGCACCAATGTGTGAGGATCCGTATGCAGTGATCCAAAACAACGATGTACTGGGTTACCCGGCTGGCATTGCATTAGCGTGTCACTCCTGCAGGCCATCCACACCCCTGAAGGGAGGTGCGTTCCTTGGTGTGACTTACACTGTACCAAAACCAGGCCTAGTGGTCACCAGTTTGACTGTTGACCGGGTTCGATTACTCGACGGGGTAATCAGAGGTACGATGTATAGGTCAACCTGGAAGGAACCAAGTCATATGGTCATTCGAGTCTGACGTTAGTCTCCACCGCTCGAATTGAATCATGGCATCAAGTGGAGGGACAGCGGGTTTACCACTACTAAGCGGAGAGCAGGGGTATAATGGAGAACATAGTAAGTCTGGGTAAATTGGAGTGTAGCCTGCGTCGCACTCTGGGTGGCTATGCAGGTTAACTAGAGCTCAGAGGATCAATGGTACACTCGGGTAGTGTGTCGATCGAGCTTGAGTTGGAAGCCATGAACCCCGGTCCCTGATGGTTCCACCTTATCAACATTATGTACGGTTCTTGAACCATCTCCTCGGAACACCATTAGCATTAAGAGGAAAAAAGAAGTATACGCTCCGTGTGTGCTTGGCACTAGAGCACGGTAGATGCGTAACTACATGCGAGTACTAAGGGTTAAGCCCGAGACTAGTACAGAGTCGCACATAGTAATCCCTAGTCATAAGTGAACTTCGCTGCATAGGTGCGATGCACCGGGATGTGCTACGAGTTGACTAGTTGACTTTGCTAGAGGCACCCTCCGGTGGCCTCAGTTAATAGTAGGTAACTAGTAAAGATCACTTAAGAAGTGGCCGCTAGGTATCGCACGCTAGAAATGGTCAAAATGAGGCGTCAAGGCATTTTGGTAAAAACCTCACTCTACCGGACCTCACTGTTGGCCGACCCTAGTAGTGGGTCACCTTGCTAGGGCCGGCCCTATGATGTAGGGATGAGAATCCCTCATCTATAGGTCCGGCCATATAGATAGGGATAGGGCTAAGAATCGGTTAAGATCGAGCCCTAAAAAGTGGGAAAACGGATAAATACGTGGAGAGATAAAAAGGAGATAATGGAGAGATAATTGTGGGAGGTCTTTATCCCCTTGGATCCTTATCCAAGGGGGTAGGCCGGCCCTATATAAAGGGCTATATGGGGCTGGCCATAGGGATGCAAAAAAACCGAACCCCCCCTCTCCTCTCATCTCTCTAGTTCTCTCCCTATTCAATCTCCCGTTTCCCGCTTGCAACTTCGTCTTCCTCGTGTGGAGTTCTGAAGAAGGAGAAGGGTCGTTCTTCGGAGGCACTCAGAGATCCGAGAGCGACGTTCCGTGCATCGTGTGAGATCGGGTGAACAAGAAGGCAACGTCTCCATTCGTATCATCGGCATCTTCGCGAACGATCTTCTGTCTCCATCGACAAAGAAGACAATTAATTCTCCGCGGTTAAAAGATCCGTACGAAAGGTATGTGTAATCTAACATGTAGATCTAGCGAGCATTATGATTTGCATGCATGCTAGTTAATCATTACGCTAGATTGCCGTTAGGGGTTTTCGATTCACGTGCATACACATGCACACATATGTAGTTTAGTTTCTATGAAAGTTTAAATCGTGTAATGTACACCATGAACGGTTTTTCGACCGCCAAATCGCTTCCGCTGCGAGCCTCTACCATGGATTAATTTCCAACAAGGACAACGACACTGTCTACTCCGACTATAGAGACGAGGGTTAGAAGAGGAAATGGGCCAAGGCCCCGACCATATGGATGGTCGAGAAGCCCAAAAAGTTAATCACTGAGCCAAAGCAACAAGGGCGAAAGAAGAAGTCAGCCAAGGGTGGAGGCAAGAAGGTTCTTGTAACGGGTGGCTCATGCTCGTCGTCGAGGCACACTCCTTTAGCTGAGAATGTCTCTGGCGATACTGGTGAAAACGACGATGAGGAGGAGAAGGAGGGTGAAGAGGAGGTAGAGGCAGAAGAAGGAGAGGGGGATGCGAGGTGCCCTTTGAGCCGACCTACGACTTTGGTCTACTGATGTTGGGACCTTAAGGCAAAGGTCAGTAGCTTTCTGGCTCGATGCTGCGCCCGGTAGCGGTGACCGTGTCTGCCCCGGAGGTCCTAGCCGGTGATGTCTTTGAACCTAGGGACCCCCACATAGGCATGGCCGTCGCCGTTAAAGCACGTCTTTGAGAGATGGAAGACCGGCAGAAGAGGGATATGTTGGCCGCTGCTGCGGCGACAAGCTTCCTGCCAGATCTGACCGTTGAGTATACTGACTAGAGTGCAGCGCAGCTTGCCATTGTTGTCCCTACTGCTGCTGCGACGACTGGTTTGGGGGAGTTGTCACCTGTTTCCCGGAGGAGAGGCAAGAAGAAGTCCTGAAAGGGGAAGGTGCTGCAAGAGTGCGAGACAACAGTAGTTGGTGAGGATCGGTTCGAGGGCTTGAGGGATGATGAGTATATTCAGATGGCTCATCGTGCGACTAGCGCGTTTGACGCTTCCCCCGATGTTACTCTCCATTACGCCATTCGCATTGTAAGATTTCTTGATCGTGCCTCGTTCGGATTGTATAGGAACTGAAGTGTTTTGTTTGTTTGCAGGTGGATTCATTGGTGCAAGTTATTACCCAGTCATATCGCCTCCATGGGAAGGACACACTAGAGAGATCTAAGGGAGAAGTCGCCACCCTCAAGACTGAGTTGGAGGAGGCGAGGATGTCGTTGCGAGCTACGCTGGATGAAGTTTTTGAGATGGCCGTACTATAAAACAAAGTAGCCATAGAGCATGACCAGGCTTTGCTGAGGCTTGCCGATTGTTGTTTGGAATTGGAGGCTCTTTAGACAAAAATGTAGACAAGTGATGTTGACCTACGATCGTTGCGGTAGTCGGACAAGGAGCAAAAGAAACTTATTCCGAAGCTCAGGCAGGAGCTTACGGGTATGAACGAGGTAGTGGTGAAAACGATGGCATTTGCTGATTTAAAGGAGGTTGGCAGTCGTCACCCGGGGGGGGGGGGGCTCGTTGATGTGTAATTGTTTATCCTATGTCTTTGCCTTGTGTATTTCTCTTTTCCACATGAAGTATTCTACCATGTAATGTATTATGCCTGCCTTCTGCTTTGATAACAAAGAGGACCTTTTGGCTAGATATCTCGTGTTCGAATTGTTTGCTTTCGTCTTAAGGGTAGTAAACGATGATTGAATGTATGAATGATGTCTCTACATGTCTTTGGTTGCCAAGGGCTGGACCCTGGACTTGTTTGAATCCCAAAGGTGTTTAAACACCTCAGATTTTTTCTTTGACTGTCGAGCTTGCCTTCTTCAGCCGAAATGGTGTCACTGTCTCGGGCTTTGGGTGGTGCCGAGGCGACGAAGTCAGCCTCGGGCTTTGTTTCGAGTTTCAAAGGTAGAACCTTGAGTTAGGATTTGGGGTACTTAGCATAATGCCTTTGTATCAGTCGGGCTTAGGCGAAGTGCCGTTTCAATCAGACCTATGTCTCGGGCACGTAGCTTCATACCGTTGCAGGTTAGTCGGCCGTGTCACAACGTGAACCGAACTAACTATAGCGAGGCACTAGTGCATATGTCCTTACGTGACAATGGGAACATGTGCGACACCAATGAATTTGAAACGTTAGCCCCTTTATTGATAGCTTGACGGAGGTTACATTTACTGATAGAACTTCTTGAAATGTGATGCATTCCATGCTCTTGGTAGTCACTGCCTTTCCGGTGATATTAATTGGTACGAACCTTTCCCTCCAGCCGACACGATGATGTACGATCCTTCCCAGTTCAGAGCGAACTTGTCGCTGCCATTCTCTTTTGTGTTTGGAAAGACTGCTCTAAGAACAAGATCACTAATGTTGAACTGTCTTCTGCTAACTTTGCGGTCATAAGCTAACTTGATCTTTTGTTGATAGTTGGTGATGCGCATGGCCGCTTGATCACGAAGTTCATCTGCACGGTCGAGGTCACTAACATGAAGTTCCTCGTTGATTCCTTGTTCGATTGCGAGGTTTTTGATAGTTGGGCACCTGGTTTCGGTCGGCAGAACTGCTTCCTACCCATAACTTAGATGGAAAGGCGAGAATCCGGCTGATCGCCAAGGCGTGGTTCGATATCCCCATAGAACTTCAGGAAGGCCCTTCTCCTAGAGCCCCTTTTTGTCATCCAACTTCTTATTGAGTATGCCAAGGATGGCTCGGTTGGAGGCTTCTGCTTGATTGTTGCACCGAGGGTATCTCAGAGTTGAATAGAAGAGTTTGATCCCGTAGTTTTGGTAGAAATCCCGGAACTTGTTTGAGTTGAACTGTGCTCCATTGTCCGCGACGAGCACTTATGGCATACCGAACCTTAAACGATGTTCTGCCTGATGAACTTGATGACTTCGCTGTCTGTTTCACAGAAAAGAGACACATCTTCGACCCATTTGCTAAAGTAGTCAGTTGCCAATAATAGATACTTCTTCTTGCTGGGGGAAGGGGGAAACGGACCAAGGACGTCCAACCCCTATTGATGAAACAGCCAAGGACTTGCCAGAGGGTGAAGCTCATAGCTTTGGAGTTTGACTTTTCCTTCGAGGTATCTGCCGCCAGAGTGGTTGCCGCAAACTCCAGCATGAACGTCAACCAAGATCCTTCCTGATTGATCCGGGTCGACACATTTGAGAAGCACCCTACCGTGAGACTGAAAGTAGAGATAATCTCCTTGAAGACGGTAGAGAAGAAGTTTCCTTTGCAGGTGTTTGGCTTGGATTGGGTTTTTGGGCATTGTGCTATACCTGAAGAAGTTGAAGAAAGATTGTTTCCAATCTGATTGATTATTGTCCAGGACGAAAGTGAATATCGGCTGCTTCCCACTCTCGCTTCGTCTTACCATGGCGACGGTATCATGTCGCTTAAGGTTTGCCTTGGGCAACTCTTGGTATTCGATACTGATTTGTCGTTGATTGATTTGGTCTCCCAATACCGAGGCAGTAATGGCGACCCTATATTGATTTTTAGGGTCCACGACCCTATACGTTTAAGCTGATAAACATGACGAAAGCACGAATCAAAATAGTAGATAATTCGTTTAGGTTAAGGACAAGTGTGGCTTCGGCCAAGACTAATCTACTGGCATTCATGCCCGGACTAGAAAGAATCAAACCACGTCTCTACATGTATAGGCATGTGAAGTACGTGGTAGGTTCAATCCATGCATGCGGAATGTCACGCATTGACTATCATGTGCGAGATGAGGGTGGATCTCATAATCACACACGGATGATGATCATGTAGTCGCATGCAAATAATTGAACCTACCATGTAGCACGGTTTCAACGATGTTAAACCTATCGGGTGTCATGATAGATTCGTCAGCCCTGTAGGCCCGGCTATATTGACATAGAGTTATGTCAAAGTTATATTTAAATGATTGTCTAAACTAAGTTTCGGTGACTCTTCCAAAAGGAACGATTGGTCGCTATTACAGCATGATGGTTTTGTATTTGAGAAGATATAATTGAGGTTTTGAAAGATTTACAGCTGATGCATGAATCTAAAAGATAAAAGGATGAGTTGATCGGTACCTAATAATAGGCTTAGTACAGGCCATGACTTGAGAGTGTTATACCCTTGTATGTGTGTATTGTACCCCCTTGTATGCATGTTTGTACCCGTGTATGTATGTAATTGCCCCCTGTTTATTTGTATTGTGCATATTAGGATTCCAACATTCATAGGTGATGATAGGTTACCTAGTGTACACTCGTGTGTCTGTATTGTAACGTTAGAATCCTTGTATCGCTTAGATGACAGTAGGTCATCTAATGTCAAGTCGGGATACTGTACCTATCTTTGGTAGGAATTACAAAGCCAGAGCAGAGTGTCGTTGACACCAGTGGGCCTGTACTGCGGTACTGAGTCTTGGGGACTTGCTGGTCCCAAGCATGGCACTCGAGGACGGTTAGTTGTTTTACCTGAGAGGTATACCTGTTCGGACACAAGAAAGTCTGGAGATAGCGAATGCCTTGATTAGGCATGTAGCTGGGAGTAGTGGTTCGATGAGACATTGGGAGGCGGGGCTTGGTCTGTATGACGCTGCTACCGGACCGTGGTTGTGAGGGGGCAAGTACTTGGGAGTGTGCACCATCGCGATTTTTCTGGGTCGACGGGCTCGAAGGAAAGCCAGGGTGCGCCCTAGCTTTTGTGTTCTGTGGCTTCGGCAAGATCCTTATCCTAAGTGTGTTTGTATGGAAAGTCGTCGTAGTATCGATCACGATTGATTGTGGTTATGCATTGTTAGCTCAAAGACGAGACAAAGGTGATATCAGTCATAGGCTGATAATCATGGATTATATCGTTGAGTTTTAAACTGTGTTACAGTGGTTGGGGTTTGCAATAAATATTGCAAGGTTAACAGTGATTGACCCAATTAGGGTTATGTGTTGATGAGTGAAAGCAATATATAGTGATTTAGTGGTGTGTGGATAACCTTGAGTTGTATTTGTAGAGTAACTGTTAATGATGATAAATAAGGTTTGATATTGCAAAGAATATTGAAGGGTTCATAAATTAAGGTTGTGCATTTTGAATAAGAGATCAACAGTACTAGTTAATGACCATTAGATGAAATCAAATAACAAAAATGAATAATGATAGTTATACGTAGACATTATGGCTTTGCTTGGATATAATGAACACATACACTTGATTGATAGTTTAAGTGCTTTTATTAGCCGTCTTACTTTGTATTTTTAGTAATACTCTTGTGTGACCAAGAAGTGTGTCTCCTGTCATTGTTTGGTTGGGGAGCGCATTCCACGATCACGAAGAATATTCATACAAGAATTCAAGATATTTTAGGGGTGATCGCTGCGTCACTTCGTTCCTTTTCGAAGTGACTCAGGGTTTGGGAATTATCATGTACCAAATTCAGGTATCGAGGTTCGTGGGCATGGAGTAAGAACGAAAGGATGACGAGTTGCAACTGGAGCAGCAGTGTACCCTGACGACTGGAGTGATCATGGAGATGGCATGCCAGGAGTAGGAGCAAAAGTGGAGCAGTCATCAGTCATATAGAGGTTGAGAGTTTTATATAGTTGAAAGTGTTGTATAATGGAAGTCCCGTATTAGTTTTAACTGATTGTCCATGTAAGTTATAATCTTTTAGTGGAAATGGACTGAAGCATTTGAATATCGGCTGCTCTCTAATATTAATAACCTAACACTGGGTGTGCGACCTTTAGGTCAATTGAGTAGACGTGAGGTCTAGTTCGCCCTACGGGCTGAGCTACGTGCTTCTATGAGAGTAACACTTTTGTGAGACCAAGAACTGTGCCTTCTGTCCTTATTTGGTTGGGAAGCATGTTTTTTGATCACCAAAGGTGATGCCCTCGATGGTCGAGTTGTTCTCCTTGTATTTTAATCTTTTGGTTCTTCCTTTCGAGAATGGGACCATTCGAGCAAGGTAGAATAAATATATATATATATATATATATATATATATATATATATATATATATATATATATATATATATATATATATATATATATATATATATATATATATATATATATATATATATATATATATATATATATATATATATATATATATATATATATATAAAATTCATAATATTTCACACCCTGAGTTTTTCACTGCAGAGGAAAATTTGGGGTGTGACAGCAAGGGTATGCGAGAGAGCTTAGTAAGTCTGGGAGAATTGGAGTGCAGCCTGCGTCGCACTCTGGGTGGCCACGCAGGTTAACCGGGACCCAGAGGATTGACATAGACACTTGGGTAGTGTGTCGATCGGGTCCGGTTGGAAGCCATGAATCTTAGTCCCTGAAGGTTCCAGCCTATCCACGATTGTTACAAATCATTACTTTCTCCTTGTCTCACAACACAATATGAGTTGAAGAAATAATGCCTTAATCGTCCTGTATTCCGTAAGTGCATTGCACTAGAGCATGACGGTTGCACATGAGTAAGTGTGTTCACTAGGGGGCAACCCCATAGTAGTGTAGGGACACGTTGTGGCCATAATGCCATAAGGAGTCCATTCTGTGTGTGCTTGTCGTACTAGAATGCGGTATGTGTGTTTAGTGATTTTTACTATAGGGGCACCCCATATTTTACTGAGAGTACCCCAATAAATAGTAAAAATACTATTTATCACTCCATGGTATGTTAAATAGGTGCGGATGAGGTGCCCTAAGTGTTAGGGTACTTTATCGTGTACGAACATGGACCATATATGCTCCCATATGAGATGAATGGCCACTAGATGCATGGGGGGCATTTTGGTCATTGCAAAATGTCCCACATGCCCTAGTGGCCTCCCCCCTCATTAGGGCTAGCTTGCATGGCCATTAAATACATAATTAAGGGAATAATTCAGATTTAAAAGGTTTTGAATCTATCTCCTTAATTGCAAAAGTTTAATGTGGCAACTAATAATAAAGGGACATTGAATTTGAGAGTGAAGAAAGAGAGAGAGGGGAACAGTTTCAAATGGCTAGGGGGAGTGAAGGGCATGATTTTCATATCTGAAAGTGTGCATCATTCTTATATTTCCTAAGGAGAACCACCCCACCATATACTAAGTGTTCGGTTTTGCTTCCCCTCTCTCTTGGGTTCTCATCTCTCTCACTCTTGGGTTTGACCTAAGGTGTGAAGAGAAAATTCTCTCCTGCTTATCTTCTTCTCATAGAGTGTGTGTGAGATAGAAGGAGATAGCTTGCACTCTAAGGCATTCAAAGATTCGAGTGCAAGGATCCGGGTCGATTCGCGAGATCGGGTGAACCTGAAGAAGAAGAAGGCTTCTCCCTTGCGTGAGGATACTTCCATCTTCATCAACTTGGAAGATTAACATCGCGGTGCTAAATCCCGTACGGAGGTAGAATATTCTAAACCATAGATCTATCGAATAGCATACATAATAGTTATGGTGTGTTTCGGTAGATGACCATAGGGGTTCGTTTCCATTTCGTTTCAATCTTTGCGCATATGATTGTTTCATATGAAAAATTATAAAATGTACCACATACCGATTCGATCCCATGATCGACTCCGGCTTCTGTTCCGCCTCCGATATCATTTCCAATACCTTATTGGAAGGACACTTCCTGATGTCTTGTCCTTTGCGATCGATCTGATCATCCTCGACCTCAATTTTTTGCTACATCCGATCAAAAAGCACTCTGAGGGAGGTGGGAGGATTGCGGATGAGGTCGTTATAGATGTGAAGGTTGTAGCGAAGAGCATTTTTAAGTGCCAACATAATCGCCTCGTAGTCGAGGTGACGCCCGGAGAGCGCTGCGAGCTCGTTCCGGAACCTTCGTGTGAATTCTCAAAGGGTTTTGTCTGAACCCATCCGTAGGCGTTAGAGGGAGTCTAGCTTCTTCTCTGGCTTGAGGTTCAGCCGGTAATGTTGGAAAAAAAGGTCCGCTAGGTCTCCAAATAGGCTTATGGAGCCTGTAGGGAGATTGTGATACCAATCTAATAACATATCATCCAGGTTGTCGGCAAAGGTATGGCATAGAACCTGGTTGTCGTGGTCGTATGGCGTCAAGGCTTGTTTGAAGGCTAGGACGTATAATGTTAGATCTCCAATTAGACAATTGAATTTGGGCAGAGCGACGGACTTCCAGCCTCGAGGAAATTAGGCCAGGAGAATTTGTCGATGAAGTGGTCCTTCTGAGGCACGGTCTTTCCTTCGATCGCTCCGTAAGTCAGGGAGGCGTTTTGAATATTGAGGAGGAAAATAAGACTCAGAAGTTATTTTTTCTTGGTGCTGCTCCACTAGGGATCGGTCATTACTGAGGTGTAGCCGAGCCTTAGAGTGATGCCTTCCGTTGCGAATATTTCTTTGACTATGAGAATTGAAGGATGATCCCGAGTTGAGTGACTTCGGGTGACGAGTTGACTCGTCGAGACGCCCCCAGATGCTCTGTTTAACAGGGAGAGGCAAGGGTCCTCTTGAAGAAGGCTTGAGGGATCGTTGGGAGGTGTCGACGACGGATCGTCTTGAAGGAGCAGGGGAGGGGCTGAGTAGCCGATGGACGTCTGCTCCGTTACTGACACTGACGACTGACCTCAGGGGGTCTACTCCTGCTCCGACGGCAATTTGTCGAAGGGAGTCTCTTTCAACCATGAGAGCAGCATGCATTTTGCTTCATGAGAGTGAGGAGTTGGAAATCCTCTGCTGTGATTTGGTATGTTACTTGAGCATTGACACCGGGCGAGATGTGTACTTTCGCCAAGCATTGAGAAATTAGGTCGGCGAGTTGCGGCAACTATCGAGGTTGAGCCTGGGCGCCACGATCAACCGATGGGTGACTCCTTGAATTAACAGCGAGTTGTTGTTCCAGCTGTTGGCTTGTCACGAACCGACGACTCATTGAGCGAATTGTTGGATGCTAAGCGTTGGGATGCATGCTACTTTCCTCATGTTGGCCCATCGGTATCTTCGCTATTTAGGTGTAGCGATAGAGACAAACGGATTGCTTGAGCAATCGGTAGCTGCTACCGAATGAGCTGCTGAGTTTGGAAGTTACAAGTTGATAGGACGAATCCCACAGACGATGCCAAATGTGGGGGAAGATTTTGGCCGTCATATGTAATCCTCCTCTAACAGTCGATTGAAGGTTTTACCCTTCGGGATTTGGCGCACTTCAAAGCGCTGAGCTGTGACTTGCTGAGCTGTCACACAAGCACTGTATAGTAAATAGAGAGAGATAGAGAAGGTTAACACAGGGTGTGATGACGGAGTTCGGCCGAAGCCTACGTCTCCATGTGGTAAGACGCAACCTTGGAATCCACTATCACTGAATCTAAAATAGAGCTACTCTCAACAGGTCGAGGAGTGCTTCTTACAAGTAGACAGAGGGTGGAGAAGGAGTCTGACGATCAGGATACTCGAGGAGATCTAGAAAACCGGAAGTAGGATTCTGGTCTGGAATTTCGGATCCGGAATCATTTACAGGGTCTGCTATTTATAAGGGTTTGGTTTATCTTGGGAATACTCCAGGAATATTTTCAGGAATATCCGGGATTTGGTAAATACCCGGGGGGGATTTACCAGACCCCAGATAGTACAAGTGGGCCCCATGCAGGGCTGCGGGTCCACTGTCGTACTCGTGGGCCTCAGGTGAGACTGTGGGTTCCACCGTCATGCTTGTGGGCCCCTAGCAAGGCTGTGGGTCCCACCATCGTGTTTGTTGGCCCTAGTCAGAGTTGCGGGTCCCACTGCAGGGACTTAGCCAGATTTTGCACCCATAGAAGTTAGAGAGAATGGGGTGATAGAAATAGTGATGATTACTCAATCCCTTAAGTATGAATGGAAGTTGCCGAAATGTGGCTCTTGCAAAGGTGTTGGGCACTCATCGGATTGAACAGCTAAAGCTTTGATCCAACCCTTGAAGTCTTTGGCCACTCCTAAGACCAAGTGGATGTTAAAGCACTATGCCAGGTGACCCAAGAGGTCCCATTTCAAGGTAACCCTCGAACTATAAGTAGGACGATTCCAAGTGGAGTACAATTAAGTGGGTCTCAATTCATAGCTCTTGCATGTATAGTGGAGATAGGTGTGGTATCTACCCAACACTCGGATTTATCGCTTGTCGTGGGTCCTAGGGAAGCATCTTTGGGAGGTGTTGATCTAATGACAAGATGGAGTAATCATTGCCAGAGATGCATGTCAATGGAGACATTAGGGTTGATGACTTCAATGTCTCCAGCCTTTCCCCTTCCTCCGAGCAGCTTATTATTGAATCCACTGAGAATGAGTGCCATTTAGGCACGTCGAGTGACGAACTAAGCTTCAGAGACTAGAGTAGAGAATGATGGGTAGCATTCCATTTCCCATTCTAAAGTGCATAGGCCGCGGCCTAAGCTAGTTCGAAGGATCGCAAAAAAGTTGATTTAAACATATGGCAAATCAGATCCAATTCTCCACAATCTTAGGGGTCAGCTGTTAACTCTTGATTCTGAGCGGGAGCAGGGCCTTCTACTTAATAGATTGGAGGATAGCACCATATTGGAGATATCATCGACTATTAGCATCTCTCTGTCCAACGGTGTGGAAGATACCAAGGCGTACTTGCTTATATCCATGATTTGGAAAGATCTAAAGCTCCTAAGTTTCGAAACTTATGGTGTCTTTTCAATTTCTTATAGTCTTTTGGGCAGGGCAGGGCAGGGCAGGAGAAGCCTTTGTTGTTGGTTTTTTTTTTATGTTTGCAATGGAGGTCTTTAGCCATTGCTTGTAACTTCTTTTTCTGAGCTTTAATAGATAGGTTGGGGTCAATGCCAAACCCCTTCCATGGCAGAAGGGAATTTCTCAAAAAAGAAAAAGAAAAAAGATTAGTGCAAATATAAAATCATAACTCTCATGAAAACTCTTGCAGTCTTCAACCTTAGCTTTGGGAGTTGGTCTCGACCTCCCATTTTCAAAAGCTCCCTTAGTCGAGATTCCACCTGTGCTTCTGGTGCTCCACCATGAAAGTGTTGGAACAACCTCTACTTGCTTCACCCTTTAAATCCCCTAGTCCCTTCTGTTCTGGTCTATTCAGGCTCCTCCTTTTCTACTTGGTGTTGTGGGATGCTTGAGAGCTAGTAAGTACATTCTTTATAAAGCAATGGACCAGAGAGCTAGACCATTCCTTTATTAGCTTTAATTAGAGCAAATCTTTCGATGCAAAGTTTCACCATATCTCGGGGGGTTGGTCCCCTAGACCTGGGATCAAATCCCGCTTCTATCTAGTAGTTAACTGGTAGAGGTCTCTTCCTAACCCGCCTCAGATGTGACTATTGGGTTAGTCCCACATCGCCTAGGGGGAATGGGTGATGATGGCTCCATATACCCCTAGTGGACCTCCCCTTACAATCCAAGTTTTGGGATGTGAGGGTATCTACGGATACAATTGGTATGGTGCCTGCACCCAGCCCATTTCGGTTGGGTCCTTATTGGTCCTCTTCTTGCGTTCCGCACGAGATGGGGGCTTCGGAGTCTGTACACCCATAGCCTTGTGTGAGGAGTGGATTAGTCTCACATTGGTTAGGGGGCTGGGTTATGATGGCTTCATATATCCACAATGGATCTTCTCTTACGACCCGGGTTTTGAGGTGTGGGGGTCTTTACAGTGACACTAATGGATACTCAAAAAAAAAAGAAAGAAATAGATTCCAAAGGGTTTCTTAGACCCATGTGCATCTGCTTCCCTATGTTAGGCGTTGTGGACCTAAGTTTTGAGATCGAATCTTGACTATTTATGGGGACCTCCTGAGTCTGAGCTTCCTTTCTTAAGGTGTTTGAATAAATTGGCCTTACTGAGAGGAAACGGTTCAAGAAGTTTTTAACATAGTTGTCCATTCTATGGCATGTATAGTGTGTTCTTCAACTTGCACTGTTGAAAAACACATCTGATGGTTTTTTCAAATGCACTGTTTTGAAATAAAATTTTACACAATTCATTTGCATGTGTTTTTTTAACCAAATAAATGCATGCCAATATGGTCGGTAGGTTTGATATACATGGAGATCCACTATTCGAATTCCTCATGTTAGAGATACTTGTATATACTGATGGGGATCCGGACCCTCCGATGCCCCTGCCAGAGCACCGATCTCGGACTCCGTTGAGTTTTGCACGCACCACGGCGATCCACTGGGTGTAACCGGAAGCGTCGTGTGCAACAAGAACCCTACGGAGATCACGCCAAATAACCAACACAAAGAATATGGAAGCAACCAAACAACAGTACGAATCACATAATATCCGGCAATCAAGGATTAGATTATCACTATTGAAAAATTACATCATGCAGTGGGTCATTGCTTGTGAGACCCCCACAAAACCTTTTCCGATCTCCTCTCACATAACACACAAAGTAGAGAACACCCACCTGAGAGATATAGAGTTACTGGAGGATACACAAAGTGATGAAAGCGTCCGAAGTCGAATCCGAGAAAGACGCTGAAGAACCAGGTAGATGATCCGCACACCGTATCCTCTTCCTTCATCTTCTTTCTTCCTTCTTCTCCTACTCTATTTTTCTTTCTTCCTTGCGGCAAGCCCTAGACCAGCTTTCCATCTCTTCTCTTCCTTCAATCCTGTCTCTCAACCATCTACCGAGAAGCCACACTCCATCATGTCACCATCTCCTTGAGCCTTCAAGAACACAGGGGGAGCGTCCCACCAGCGCCCCCCGGATCCTTCCTTCTTCTTCGGCGAAACCCCTTCTCATAGACAATATCTATCTCACTGCATAGCTATCTTCGATGATCTCAAGAGTTCTTGATAGTTTTTTCCTAAAGCTTCCCCATGCTTCCCCTTAAATAGAAGAGCAAACATGTGGCAATAGGAGTCCAAAAGACCCCTCAAACTTCAGCCAAAAAGGTGATCCCGCGACCCAAATTTGATTCGAACCTGCTCAGAGAAAACCTGGAGTCCATGCACCCAAAGTCGGTGCTCGGGCACTAGTACAAAAACCATAGCCCAACTTGCTGCCAGGGTAGCCACAGTCTAGCACCCGGGCGCCCGTCAGCTATTGCGCGCGGATCCGTCTTGGGTTAGGTCCTTTCCGAGTTTGGGCTTTATTGGGCCAAATCCCAACAATTCCCACCTTGGACCTATGAAGCCCAATGCCCCGAAAATTTTGCCACACCATTAGAGTTGCTACCGTTATCGCCATCGTCATTGCATCTACTTAGAGCCCGTAATAATCCATTGTCATATCGCATACCTTTGCATTCTACACCGAGTGCCCGATTACTTAGAGCCGATGATCGACCGAGTCCAATTCGTCTTTGGACTATGAACCAGAACCCACTTATTCTCCATCTTTCATGCATATAGTCTTGCTCCACCTGCGGACTTGTTCTTCGCCAAACCCACTGCTCTCGAAACTACCCTCGCTGCTACATTGATCTTCCGTGCACACGAGCTTGCTCCATTAGCGGGCTTGTTCATCACCTAACTCACCGCTATCAAAACTATCCTCGCCACTACCTTGGTACCAGTAGCCATTGCAGATTCCATCCAAGACTGAAGAAGTGCCATCCAAAACTTTTAGGACTCGCCCTAATCAGTGGTCCCTTACCCGAGAGGATCTAATCCGAAAAGAGGGATTTATATCGATGGCTCTCGAAACCCGGAACATAACGAACACCATAAAAATATATACTATACACACCCTCAAGCGATCACAGGTTTGACTACAAAATCATGACTTGTGTGACCACGCATGGCTCCGCTATCCAGTTCTCATCCTTTGCCTCATCAGTGGCCTCTAAGACATACCAATCATTCGAACCCGATGAACCTAATTAGATTCATGATTACGTACACCTAAGCATCTCCAATTGCTTTAAACCTAGATCCCTTTTCGGAACTTGTTCCACCATTCCTCCGCACTCACGTGCCCGGGCTTCAAACCCGTGGTGGTCTTCTCTTTGGAGATCTTTGAAGATTGAGAAAAATGAATCAATACCTTGCTGTCGATAGTTATCCAATCCTTCGTTACGATCCGTCGGGTGCAACCTGAAGCGTCATGTGTCACGGTTCTTGGAACTAGGGGCCCTACGGAGATTACGCCATAACCGGCATAGAGAATACGAAAGTAACCAAACAACAATACAAATCACAAAATATCCAGCAATCAAGGATTAGATTATCACTATCAAGATATTACATGATGCAGTGGTTCATCGCTTGTCGGACCCCTATAAATCCTTTCCCAATCTTCTCTCACAGAACACACAAAGTAGAGAACACCCGTCCGAGAGATATAGAGTTAGCAAATGATACACCAAGAGATAAAAGCGTCCGAACTCAAAGCCAAGGAAGACGCTGAAGATCTATAAAGATGATCCGTACATTGTATCCTCTTCCTTCATCTTCTTTCTTCTTTCTCCTTCTCCTTCACTTTCTTTTTTCCTTCCTTCCTCTCTCTTTTCTCCTTATGGCAAGCCCTAGATCGGGCTTCCTATCTCTACTCATCATTCAATCCACTTTCTTAGCCATCTAATAAAACGTCACACTCCACCATGTCACCATAGCCTTGAACCGTCAAGAGCCCAGGGGGAGCGCCGCATATGGCACCCCACAGGATCCTTCCTTCTTCTCTGGTGAAACATCTTCTCGTAGACGATCTCGATCTCACAACTTAGCCATCGTCAATGATCCCAAGTGTTCTTGATCATTTTTCCCTAAAGCCTTCCCATGCTTCCCCTTAAATAGGAGAGCAAACACGTGGCAATAAGAGACCAAAAGACCCCTCAAAATTCGGTCAAAAAGTTGATCTTGCGACCCAAATCCGATCCGAACCCGTGCCCGGGAAACTTGGAACCTGGGCGCCAAAAACTGGCACACAACTTGCTGCCAGGGTCGACACTCGGGCACCCACAGTCCTCCGTCAGGGTCGACACTCTGGCGCCCACAGTCCTCCGCCAGGGTGGCCGTTGCTGTCACACGCGGATTGATCTCGAGTTGGGTCCGTTCTGTGTTTGGGTTTCATTGGGCCAAAGCCTAACATATACCTGGGTATAGATAGGAAAAACTTGTAACCATACTGTCTCTGAACCTAGAGCGAGGCCCGGGAAATGGCCTGAGGGAGCTAGCGATTATCTCATTTTTACTTTTTTTTTCTTTTTGATAACTCGTACCCCTTTGTGATGTGAATCAAGTGAAGGGCCATGATTGGTACATAAATGCATTATATTTACTCCCCTAAACCTACGATTTATCATCCTCTGTTGCACCATTATTAGTGCACTTATGAGTGCATTTCTAACTTATAGGAAATCAAGCCGTTGTACGAAAAACAGTTAAAATAGAGCAAATTAGAAAAGAAATAAAGATAAAAGTTATTTTATAATTAACTCTGGATCTCTAGTTGGATGAGAGGATGCTATAGAAACATCAGGTTTGTTAAGAGCTTCAAAATGAGCCCAAGAACATCTAATTCCGGCAATTGAGTTAAAAATTATGGCCAAAATAAGTTTGCATCATAGGGCAAAATATAGCAGAAATTGTATGGCCAACGATCGGCCCAAAGGCTGATCGATCAGACCTAAATAGCCGAGATAGCAACGTATTGCCATATACTTTCCTTTTTTGATGAAGCTTATTTTGGGGAAACCCTAGGACGATAGCTACCATACAAATAGGTGTTTTAGGGCTATCAAACACATCTTTTGTAGCTTGGAAGCCATCACTGAGAGGAGGATCGACTCGTCATCGTCGTCATGTTCGGCTAAAGACCTCCTCTAGGGTTTCGATGAAACCGTAGCTAAGTAAATTATGTTTTTCATTTCTTTTTAGGGTTTTTCGTATTTTTCTATGGATTGTTGCATGGTATGTGATGAACAATGAATCATTTTAGCTAATCTATTATAATAATTATTTTACTTTCGCTATAATTGTTTGTATCTATATTACATGCATTGTGGGGTATTTTTTATAATTGTGATTTATGACTTTTATTCAAGGGATGATGTTTTTTTTGGATGGATTATGCTTAGGGAAGATGATCCGTGCATATGAGGACGGATCGTGCCAACCGAAGATGGTCCATACCATCAATGCATTTGTAATACTCATTATAGTTTTTCTTTTATGTTTGTATACTACGATTATCAAACAAGGCATTAATTTACCCATAAGTAAATCTTTGTATGGATCATGCCTCGGGAAGATGATCCATGCCTAGGACGATGGATCGTGCCAACCGAAGATTGTCCATGCCATTGATGTACTTGTAGAATCTTCTTCAATTGTATCTTTGGATGAGTCATGCTTCGGTAAGATGATCCGTAACAATGAGGATCGATCATGTCAAGCAAAGATGACCCATCCTATTGATACAATTGTAGAGTCTTTCAGTGATACCATCACGGCTCCTAGTCATAGTAGGTCGAATCCATATATGAGACTAAACCCAAAAATGGGCATGGAAAACTTTGTTGCTAGACTAATAGTAGATTCGCTACCTTAGACCTTCTCTATTTGATATCTCATACCCATTTTAATCTCATTTTATCATTACTTTACTTTACTTGGTTTAATAAAACCAAATCCTTCTTTTAAAATCGATCTAAAAGCTATAGTCCGAATCTAGTTAATCATTGAACAATCTCTGAGGACGATACTGATATTTAACCTAATAACTACTACCAAATTGGCTAAAGATATTGGTGTGGTAAAAAATGATCATAAATTTTTGGCATTACTATCGGGGATTGCCATAACGGTAATTCGAACTCAAAAAATAATTTTTTTAATTTATAATTTAGGATCTCTCTTCTTTGTTTCTCTCTATGATTCTTTTGTGCTACTTTGACAGGACTTTTGCAAGAAACTAAAGACTTTAATGGTGGCTAAGGATCCGTGATCGCCATCATTCTACCGAGCTTGAGCTTTGATCTCATTATTACAGTTGGTATTACTATTTAAGAGTTTTTATTTTTTTTCCTTCTCTTTGCTAGTTCTCTCACCTCTTTGTTTGATTTTAGATTTACTTAATAACAGTTCCCCTTGATTTCTAGTTTTCATTAAAAATAAAATTTAATATATTAAAAAAATTATTTAATTATTTTTAGAAGTGCTTTGATAATTAGATTTTGTTTTAAAATAATAATAATAATAAATAGTATATATATTTTTTACTTAGAATTTACTTGCTTAGGAATTAATTATTGTAATCTTAGTTCTACTTTACTTTCGTTGCTTTACATGCTTAGTATCCGTAGTTTAAATCTAAACTTAGTTTATTTAGATCTAGAAACTGAATTGAGAAAATTAATTATGCCTAACATCGAAGAAAATTTGCTCAGAAAATTTAAGAAGCACTATACTCCCACAACTTATACTTTCTCCTCTTGTATTGAATTACCTACTGAAAATATAAACCACTATGAAATTAAGCCTATCATTATTAAAATATTATCATCTTTTAACAGATTCAGTGATGATGACCCCTATAAGCATCATAAGGAATTTTTAGAGATTTGCACTATATTCAAACTGTAAAACTTGAATGTGATACTATTTGGTTAAGATTATTTCCTTTCTCTCTTAAAGACAAAGCCAAACATTGACTGAACTCCTTAGAGAGTAACACCAACAAAACCTGGGCCCAACTGCAACAAGAATTCCTCAAGAAATACTTTTATATAGCTAGAATAAATCAATATAGGAGAGCCATCACTACTTTCTCTTAACTAGATGGTGAGTATTTTCATGATAGCTGGAAAAGACTTATGGACTTCCTTAAAAAATATTCCCACTATGTCGTGCCCAAGTGACTAAGAAAAATCACCAAATAATTGATATTTCTTATTGCGGGATCTTAATGCTAAAGAACGAAGTAGAAACATAAGAACTATTTGAGAATATCAGTGAAACCTCCCTCCAATATGCTTCTAGTAGTCAAGATAGCAGAGCTTCAACTATATCCACTGTTAAGAAAAAAGATATCTTTGAACTTTTTAGTTTAGATGATGTCTCCCACAAAATAGATGTCCTATCTAGAAAACTAGATCAGTTGATTATTGTAATAGTCTCTTTTACCCCATCTCTTTTAATTCCACCCTCTCTGCCACCACCTCAGACCAAGGCATGTGCTTTGCATACTCTCCCTACTCACCATATGAATGCTTGCCCTCTACGTCTCAATACCCTGATTATATTCCAGGGCACAATGCACATGCTAATAATACATAATCTCAATCCTCGGGGCCTCTAATTCAAAATTTCCTACTTGATTATGGGCCACTTCCTTCATAACCATCACAACAAATTCAATACTCTACTATTTCCCTTAAAATCCTACCTTTAAGGATAAAGTATTGAGTGCACTTCAAAATCTAAAATCTAATACACAATTTTTGCATTCCCACTCATGATAGATATCAAATCTTGAGTCCCAAATAGGACAACTTGCTATGGCAATAAATCGACACGAAGTAGTAAAACTCCCCAGCCAATATGTGCCTAACCCAAAAGGCCAGTACCTGGTTGATGAAGCTAAACAAAATACTATCCATAATGATTAAGTCACTCAAGTTACACCCCTATGGAGCGGTAAGGTAATCAATAACCAGGTTTCTAAGCCTAAGTTAGAAGATCGACCACCCCCTCTCTCGAGTACTTCCGAAACGAGCTAGACCTCCTAATTGGTTCCGATTGACAGTAACCCGACTCCACATTACATCACTCACACTCCTTTTCCTCAAAGTGTTAATGTGCCCTCTTTATATAATAAAAAGATAACTTCTGCTGAGACCATGGTGGAGACCTTCAAACATATCAAAAATCAACCTGCCACTTTTAGAGTCCATTAAGCAAATCCCTGTTTATGCAAAATTCCTTAAGGACTTGTGCACATAAAAACGCAAAACTTAGTCCTTTGTGACCAAGAAAGTCCTTCTAACCAAGCAGGTTAGATCTTTACTGCTGCATGACACCCCTCCAAAGTTCAAGGATCCAGGTGCACCTACCATCTCGTGTCATTAGATAGCACTCCTTTGATAGGGCACTCCTTGACTTAGGAGCGAGTGTCAACCTCCTTCTTTATCCTGTGTAAGAAAACTTAAGATTAGGAGAATTGCAGCCCACTAAGGTAACCTTACAACTAGCTGATAGATCCATTAAGGTACCAAAAGGAATTATAGAGAATGTGCTCATCAAAGTAGATAAGGTCTATTTTTCGATTGACTACTTAGTTCTGGATATGGAACCAGTGCACAATCCTCAAAAGCAAATATCTATCATCTTAGGCCAATCCTTCTTGTCCACGCTAAATGCTTGTATAAATTGTCATACCACGGTGATGAATCTATCTTTCAAAAATATGAAGGTTAAACTTAATATCTTTCATACATCAAATAAACATTCTAAATAAGACAAATGCCCCTTGATTGACAATCAAAAGGGTACCAAATCACTGTTTAAGTTGAATAATCCCATAGTTGACCCTCTTTTTCAATACTATCTACCCAAATCTCAGTCACCTGATCCATTAACTTTGTCGTCAGTTCTTGCCTATGCCTCTTCTTCTCCTTCATACCTCAAAGTTAATCTGGCTGTAGCTGAATATGACCATTTCTTTGACAATGAGTTTGATAGCCTTAGAAAAAGAATTGGATCTACACAGAACGAGGGAACTCTTTCACTGATATTCACAATGCTTCAAACCAACTGCCTAAAAATAATGATCACTTTCTATTGGACGTCTTACATAATGGCATAAACATATCCTGTGCATATGAAAGCATGCATGAAAATTCAAAGCCGCCTTTAAACTCAATTCATATGGGCCTACAGAAGCACTCGGGTACTATTCTACTCTTTTCAAGCCCCTCGATTTTTTTCCTATTTTACTTTGGGATCGGTCTTATATGTTTAGGTCTCTTGATCATATACCTATTTTGTCTGGGCACCACATTGAATTTTTACACCAGAATTACTTCGTATATATGACCCTAAACCTATCCTTTATTCACTTGATCAACCCTATCTGAATGCTCGGGCACCACTCTACCAGTCAGGAAACCCATACTCCATATTTCATTCGCCCAGACCTCCTGATGACGTATAGATTTAGGTCACCCTATCTACACCTAACACCCGCACTCTTATCATAGTCCGACTAAAGACTATAAACTTAGCACTACTATGAGGCAACCTAGATCGTTTATTACTTATCTTAGTTTTAATTTTGTATTTTAGTTTTATGCTTTGCCTACCATGCATACCGATAACAAACTAAGACTCCTATATTTTTGTTGTATACTCTATTGTCTATCAGGTTGCAAATATATTTTTTTTTTCCTTTCTCTGCTTAACTAACAATCCATGTATAGAAAAGTCAATGTTTGGGGGTGCAGCTACCTTCATATATTTCAAAGCTTAAACAATGAACTATGTACTATTGTTTCATTATGTAAACTATAATTTAGCATCTTGGTAACTTTTCTATCGATTGTTAGTTAGAATGCTATCATTTTCACATTGAGGACAATATGACATTCAAGTTTGGGGATGTGCATCTTAGTGCCATTTCCTTAATATTGAACTAATATTGCAGTTAGACAAATCTCTTTTGTTAAAGTTATTAAAATACAAAAAATTTCTGACGTCTAACCAAACATGCACATGGATTTAGTTTTATAAGATAAATATGAAAAATTAACCTAAAATAATACTAAAGATAAATTGATCGAATTTAAAATAGGAATGGATCAGGTGATCATATATATACTTATATATTTATATATATACAAAAAAAAAAGAAAAGAAAAACTATTATAATAAATTTCATTTTAATCATCACCTAGTAACCGGGACATCCGACCTAACCAGTTAGAGTTTCGTATCAAACAATGAAAAGTTAAGATGAGGTAACATATAAGTCAAGATTATCAGCTTGTAACCGAGGTATCCGACCTAACCAGTTAGAGTTTCATGTCAAACAATGAGAAGCCAAAGTAATAAAAAGAGCTAGTCTAGTTTAACCTCATAACCTTAGCCATTAAGGTCCGTAGGGGTGTATCCATATCTAGTACGTCGAAGTCATCTGGTTAGGAAGTTATTGACCAGAAAACTCGAGAAAAAATACTGCATAGAAAGTTTAAGGGAGTTGGACATTGCATAGAATCTTTAAAAAAAATGATGGGTATATTAAGTATAAATATATATATATATATATATATATATATATATATATATATATATATATATATATATATATATATATATATATATATATATATATATATATATATGCGAACCTGGTCCTTTATAATTTTGATAAATATCAAAGATTCCTAAATATTGCCTAAAGGTAATAGATAGTAGTCTAATGGTATTGAGCTGAACCGTTACTATACAGGAGAGATCATACTGAGATGATCTGATTCATAATTTAGTTTAGAACGAGCAATGTATAATTTTTAAAAATTATTAGCTTGGACATAACTTCTTATAATTAGATTTGTCTCTCTAATAATGTTGATTCTATAACTTCATATGACACTAATATTCTCATACTCATACATTCATATATTCTCAATGATGAATCTTACTTTGCTCATATGCTATCATTGTTAAAACTGCTATTGTTTTTCAAAACGAGCCTAAGAATTGAACATCTAATTCCGACAACCGAGTTAAAAGTTATGGCCAAAACAAGTTCACATCGCAGGGCTAAAAACAATAGAAATTATATGGCCGATTGATCGACCTAAAATACCAATCGATTGGACCTGGACAGCTAGGATAGCAATGTATAGCTATATACTTTCCTTTTTTGATGAAGCTTCTTTTGGTAAAATCCTAGGACAATCCCTATCCTACAAACAAGCATTTTGGGGCAATGAAACACATCTTTTGGAGCTCGAAAGTTATCGTGAAGAGGAGGATTGAAGTCGTCATTGTCACCAAGCTCGGCTAAAGGCCTCCTCTAGGGTTTTGATAAAACCTTAGCCTAGTAAACTATGTTTTTTTATATCTTTTTAGAGTTTTTAGTATTCTTGTATAGATTGTTGCATGGTTTGTGATGAATAATGAATCATTTTAGTTAATATATAGTATAAATTATTTGCTTTCACTACAATTGTTTGTATCTAGATTACATCATCGTGGGATATTTTCTATAATTGTGATCTATGACTTTTATTAAAGGGATGATGTTTTCTTTGGATGGATCATGCTTAGGGAAAAAGATATGTGCCTAGGAGGATGAATCGTGCCAAACAAAGATGATCCATATCATTAATGCACTTATATATATTACTCATCATAGTTTTTCTTTTATGCTTATACCATATGATTATCATGCAAGATATTAATTTTTTCACAAGTAAATATTTGGATAGATCATGTATCTGGAAGACGATCCGTGCCCACGAGGGCGGATCGTGCCAGCCAAAGATGGTCCATGCCTTTGATATTCTTGTAGGATCTTCTTCAATTGTATCTTTGAATGAGTCATGTCTCGGTAAAACGATTTATACCCAGGAGGATGGAGCATGCCAACAAAAGATAGCACATCTCATTGATACAATTATAGAGTCTTTCAGTGATACCATCACGACTACTAGTCATGGTGGGTCGAATCAATATAAGAGACTAAACCTAAAAATTGGCATAAATAACATAGTTGCTAGATTAGTGGTGGTTTCACCACCTTAGACCTTATCCAATTGATATTTCATCCCACTTTAATCTAGTTTTGTCATTGCTTTATTTTACTTAGTTTAATAAAATCAAATCTTTCTTTTAAAATTAATCTAAAAATTATAGTCCGAATCTAGTTAACCATTACCCAATCCCTAAGGACGATACCGGTATTTAACCCTATAACTATAACAAAATCGGCTAAGTCTACTGGTGTAGTCGGAAATGGTCAGGCCACATCATACATGTTGAGTTTGTGGCTCAATCTCAATTCAATGGGTCTTTCCGAAGGGTGTGGTAAGACCGGAAAAATTTGGAGGGTATTCTTGTATTTTTTTTATAAACCGAGTAAAACTATGTATATAAAGGGTGTTTCGGAGGCTGGGAGGAGGAAAAGTAAAATTTCGGCGAGTTTCTTTAGAGGTGGAGAAACACTATGGTGAATGAGATTTTCTCTTTGAGGGAGCAAGTGGTTGTCCCTTCGGTTGTTTCACAGTGGATTTCGATAGTTGTCTCCCATAGTTTTTTTTTTTTCCCAATTTGGGCTTTCTTCATAAATTGTTACCTCGTGCTTGTGGTGTGTTTTCTTTCTCGCTCTTTAATTGTTGTTATTCATGAATCTGTGACTATTCTATGTTTGCAATTTGCCATATTTGGGCTAGTGTTCCTGCTTCCATGATGCAACAACACACACGAAGTATTGGGAGGGAGGAGTTATCTGCAAGGTGAAAGGTGCCTCGTATGGACCCTCCGCCTTATATTATAGCATAGCTACTTGTATGGTTGACTTATATCACTCCTGGATTTATTAGGCCATTGCCCCTCTATGGAATAAAATTCATTCTATTCCAAATACTAAAATGATATCACATCACTCGTGTGGATCTGATGATAAGAGTCGGTTGTTATTTGGTATTTTTATTATATATTATCTATTTGAACAAGTCAATTAATAAAGATAAGGAGTAGGCTATTTGAGTTTATTGTGATAGAGTTTGTTTGTGGTAAATCTAATATGTTGGTTGTAACCATCTTCTATATAAGTCCCTTGTATCTTAAAGGAATATAAAGAATAAAAATATATTTGTTGTATGATTCTTAGGAGGTTGCTCCCCTCCAAGCGGTTCTCTATCATTTCTTCCCTCTTTTCATATATTTTTGGTGTTTTCTCTCTACCAAGTACATTACAAATGGTATCAGAGCAACGATCTTGTCATGTTAACCGAGCACCTACCATGAAAAAAAGAAAAGAAATATTCACCAAAAATCGTGCACTCATGGTCCAAGCGCAAGAATACCTCATCAAAATGAAAGAGGAGTTTGACAAACTTGAAGGGATTTTATTTTTGGAGGAATAAACGGAAGAGATTGAAGATGTTGAATTTGAGAAAAGGCGGAGCAATTTGAAAGTCTATTCAATCACCCAATGGTCACAAAACTGAGTGGTGTCGTTGGAGGGACGAGACTTGCTCCCCATAAAGCGATTCTCTATCACTTCTTCCCTCTTTTTATTTATTTTTGGTTTTTTTTTTAAAGGTACATTACAAGTGGTATCAGAGCAACGATCTTGTCATGTTAACCAAGTTCCTACCTAGAAAAAAATGAAGGAAATATTCACAAAAATTCTTGCACTCATGATCCAAGTTCAAGAGTACCTCAACAAAATAAAAGAGGACATTGACAAACTTAAAGGACTCTTATTTTTTGGAGCAATAAGTGGAAGAGATTGAAAATATGGAATTCGATAAAAAGGTGGAGCAATTGAAATAGTCTACTTAATCACCCAATAATCACAAAATTGAGTGGTGTCATTGGGGGTACGAGGCTACAACAAAGTTTTCATATGATCTACAAATAAAATCTTGTGATCCTGAAAATTAAAGACGAAAACAAAGTTCTCATTATATTATCCTCTTTACCATCTCTCTTTAAACACTAGATTACCACATTACTCTATGGAAAGGAGACCATTGAATTAAAAGAGACTACTACAACTCTTCTATCTAATTATTTCATGAAGAAGCTTCTGAGTTCAGATTCTCAAGCAGAAGATTATGGCTTGTTCGTGGAGAGGGGAAGGTCAAAGAATAAGGGATCTTCAAAGAAAAGACATAGATCCAAGTTTAGGATCAGATAAGAGGTGGACTACTATTATTGTTATAAGAAGGGTCATATCAATAGTGATTGTCCAAAGTTGAAGGTAAAGAACATTAAGTTTGAAAAGGGTGCTAAGTTTGATGCGTCATCTGACTCCACTCACATAACGAAGGATCTGTTAGACGATGTAGCCTTTTCAGTTACAATTCATGGAGGTTTGAATAACAAGTGAATCTTAGATTCTAGTTGATCTTATCATATGTGTCTCAATTAAGATTGGTTCACTTTCTTTCAAGAGATGAATGGTGGTTCAGTCTTGATGGACAACGATATCTATTGTAAGACATTTATAAAAGGAAAAGTTAAGATCCGTATACATAGTGACATTATGAGGACTATAAGACTAATATTTGATCTCTGTTGGTACCTTGGACTCGTTGTGTTGCATATTCACCACTCAAGATAGAGTAATAAAGGTATTTCGAGGAGTATGATATTTGTAAAGGGTAACAAACTTTGAAGCCTCAATGTTCTTTCTAGAAGCACAATTATAGGCAATGCAACTATTTTTACTTTGGTGGAAGATCAGGAAGTAATCTCATCACAGTTATGGCATATGTGTCTGGGCCATATGAGTGAGAGAGGCCGATTTAAATTGAACAAGTGAGATTAACTTTTAGGTGTGAAGAACATCAAACTTAACTTCTATGAACAATGTATGTTTGGAAAGTGACATCGGGTCAAGTTTGGTTCTGTAGTTAATTGCAAAAGGAAATATTGGATTATGTTCATACAAATGTTTGGGGTTCTACCTTCCAGAGTTGCTTCTTAGGGAAGATCACTATTCTTTGTGTCTTTTATGAATGACTATTCTAGGATGGTCTAGGTGTACAAGTTAAAGACCAAAGATTAGGTATTTAAGACATTCAAAAGATAAAAGACTTTGATGGAGAAGTAGACTAGAAGAAAGCTTAAGCATCTCTGTAGCGATAATGGGGGAAATTTTATATCAAATGAATTCCAAAGTACTATGAGGATGAAGATATTTTAAGACACTTCACAGTCAAAGAGACACCATAACAGAATTATGTCATTAAAAGGATGAACCGTACCTTATTCGAGTGAGCACATTGCATGCTTTCTGAGTTAGGCTTAGGTAATGAGATTTGGGTAAAGGCTGTTAACACATTATGCTATTTGGTGAATAAGTCATTGACTACTGCGATTAGTTTGAAGACTCTAGAAAATGTTTGGTTAGGAAAACTGATGGATTACTTGATTTTACGAGTGTTTGGATATCTAGCTTACTATCACATAAAAGATAGCAAGCTAGACCCATGAGTGAAGAAAGGCATATTCTTGGGGTATGCTTTAGGAGTTAAAGGCTATAAGGTTTTGGTGCTCAGAATCGCAGTTGTTCATTACTAATAGAGATATAACTTTTGCAGACTTCCAGCAAGTAGAGGGCAGATCTTGAGGACCAAAGTCACGGTGATCCATTACAGGTGAAACTATAGGCTCCTAGAGTGTCTACAAAGGTATAGCAGACTACTCCATTAGTGATGACTACTCCTGAGGACACAGTTTAGGTACTAGAGTAGTAGTCCTTGGTAGCCGACAGGGTGAGAAGGACTATCAAACCCCCAATCAGATTGCGCTACAAGGAGTTGGTGCGTAACATCCGCCCCAAACACACAATATATTGTTCGTTTTGCCCGCGCCTGCACAAGGACTTCGCAAGAGGTCACACATCCTATTACTACTCTCGCCCGAGCATACTTAAATACAAAGATCTTGCGAAATCCATAGGGATGCTCGATTTTAAAGCTATTGGATCTTGGTTGTCATATGGTGGCTTATGCACTAACTCTGATCGGTAGTGATAAGCCAACCACTTATGGTGAAGTAGTTCAAGATACTGACTGCATTCAGTGGGCCATAGCTATAAGTGAAGAGATTGAGTCTCTTCAATTTTAACTCTATTTTTTTGGGGATCATATATAAAGGTTTTTAGGATTTCTTTGGGTGGTGTGAGGGTATTATTGTGATCAATCTATCAAGAGAGAGAGAGAGAGAGAGAGCGAAAAAAAGAGAGGAAGCTCTTGTAATTGGGCGATTTTTTCTTGGATTTGAAAAATAGTGGAATTATTGGATGTGATGAGAGGGCGTAGGTAAGTTGTTAAACCTTTATCAATATATATGTTCTTTATCTGTGCTTTTTTGGCGTTATTTTGCATCGTTGTTCTACCTTTCAATTTTTGTCTATTGCTTGCATGGGTGAATTGTTTTTGCGATTGTCTGTGATCGTTTGTCTATTCACTCTCACTTCGAACGACTTGTAAACTCCCTACCGTGGAGACGATAGGCCAATCCTCAACAAAAAGAAGAGAACTTAGTTTCGGTTGAATATTATAGACGTTCCCCCTTTCATTTAAGAAAAAATTAGTCTCTTTTGTCATCAACTTACATAGTAAATCTCTCCTCCTTAGGCCTATGGCCATTTTCATTGATTGTCAACCCGAGTCTTCTTCAAATAGTATCCATTACTTGAACTTTATTTCACCTTAGCTCAAATATGTTATGGAGTTAGTTTGCGACACCAATCCCTTATGCCATGGAACCCTTGAAGCCCTTAGGACGATGTTCAAAGGTTCAAGGATTAGAGCTTTACAGAGATCGTAAAACCACAGAAATTTCGATGCACCAATATAATAGAAACAAACAACACGGATTCACATGCAATCAACGACTTGGATAGTCACTAGAAAGAGAAAAACAACATGCGGTGCTCACCGTTTGTCGGACCCCGCAATCCTTCTTTTTTCTCCTCCCATCGAAAAACACCAACGAAGTAGAGAATAACCCCCACCTGAAAGGTCTAGATATAAACTGGAGGATGCTCCAATATATGAAAGCGCCCGCCGAAGTCAAAGCCAAGGAAGACGCGTCGAAGAACCCGGATGAAACCTCATATGAACTTGAAGGAGAACCCGGAGATGATTCTCCACTCTCTCTTCCCTTCTTCTTCTTCTTCTTCTTCTTCTTCTTCTTCTTCTTCTTCTTCTTCTTCTTCTTCTCTCTTTGCGGAGAACCCTTGACTGGGTTTCCCTCTCTCCCCGTCATTTAATTATTTCTGGAAAACTTAACCCTAAAACTCCCTCACCTCTCCTTTTATAAGAGAAGAAAATGCAAGCCAAAAGGAATCCTGAAAACCCAAAACACATAAGATGATCCGTGTGTCTAGCCCTACTTCACCCAAGCGAATCCTCTGTCGAAAAGAATTTCTGGGTGAAATTTTTCAGAGTTCTGCCTTGCTGCTTGCGCCAAATTCGTCCGGGTGAGCCAGATTTTGCCCGAAAGAATTTTGATAGGCCAGAGTTCAACAAAACCTGCATTGTTGGTGGATTTAACAAAATTAATTGCTGAAGCATATAGTTTTTACCCCATGCAACCCATTCGGTCCTACCCACTATACTTAGATTATGACGCATTCGGGAGTTCACTATCCATATGTGGATGCCAATCTTCATACCCAACCATTCGTCATGACAGTCCCTAATCTTGATTTCTACCAAGAACCCTAGAAGAACAATATTTCGCACCAACAGGTGTTGGAATGTGCGGCTCCACTGTCCGGTGTGAACCGTTGGATGAATATCCTTTTGTGTTACTTTTAGCATTGGCTAATCTTTTTAGCTCTATCTCCACGTGTGGGAGGGAGCTGTATGGCCTGTATGTGCGGGGGTGTTAGCTTGATATACATTATAGATAGGTCCATTGCTTGACAGCTTAAGGCTTTGGGTGAGATGGTTATTTAATACCACCAACCTGAACATAACTGGAGAACACGTCGGCAACTTGTCCCAGGAACTAAGTAAAATTATTATTCCGAATCACGGTTTTGTCGTCAAAGAAATCATGTACATACCATCAATGCTTCCTTGGTGAAAAGGACGGGCTGAAAACGGGTTTCACCCAAGGCCCCTAGACAACAAATTGGCTCGGTGTAAATGGATGTCGAAAGTTCAAATTGCCCTCACCGATGCCTCTCTCTCTCTCTCTCTCTCTCTCTCTCTCTCTCTCTCACTACAACAGATCTGAGTATTTTCGGGAGTCAAAATTGGCCGTATATATATATATATTTTCGGGGGCCTAGCCGCTGCTTTTGCTCGCCGCAAATAAACCCGTCGCAAATACCATATACGGCCATAGCCGCCGATATAGATATACCATATACGGCCCTTCTTGAACTGCCGCAAATATTACTTTATACGGCTATTGTACCGCCGTATTTGAGTCTATATTAAACGGCCGATAACCCCCGTATATGCCCTGTCTTATACGGCCGGTAGCCCCCGTATATGACCTATGTTATATGGCCAACAGCCCTCGTATATGATGTGTTATACAACAGACAGCCCCCGTATATGACCCAGTTTATACGACCGAAAGCTCCCGTATATGCCTTGTCTTATACGGCCGGCAGCCCCCGTATATGACCTATGTTATACGGCCGACAGCCCCCGTATATGATGTCTTATACAACCGACAGCCCCCGTATATGCCTTTTCTTATACGGCCGGCAGCCCCCGTATATGACCTATGTTATACGGCCGACAGCCCCCGTATATGATGTCTTATACAACCGACAGCCCCCGTATATGATCCAGTTTTTACGACCGACAACCCCCGTATTTGAGTGATTTTATAAGGTCCCAGACAAATTTATATGACCGACGGCCCCCGTCTTATATGACCCAGGTTATACGACCCAAAACCCCCGTATTTGAGTGGTATTTGACCTGTGTTATACGGCCGACAGCCATCGTATTTTACTCGTTTTATACGACCAACGACCGCCACATATTTCTGCAACAACAATTCACTCATTCCAAATATACCACCACTATAACAACAATCCACTCATACCACCACTGCAACAACAATTCCACTGATATATATATACCATTGTAACAACAATTCAAAAGAACTATAAAAACAATCCAATTCCACCATTGTAATAACAATTCAAAACTGTAAAAACAATCCAATTCCACCATTGTAACAACAATCCACTCATACCACCACTGTAACAACAATCCAAAACAATATCTCGGTCCCATCACAATGATAATTAAATAGTAGTAGAACATGCAAGTCAATTAGCCAAAAAAGGACGCATGCATGAAGCCTGACTTCTCCGATCTCGCACGGTAGTAGCAGTGGAAGAAGTTGAATACCTAATACACAATAAAAATGACAAGAGTTTAATTAGAGTGATGGAAGATTAAGCTGTAAAGAATAAATACCATTATGTCCAGTTTTCTAATTATGTAGGGACACCAAAGGACCACCACTTTCACAAAGAAAATCCTCATAGGACGCAAAGCAGCCAACTTGTTCAGTGTAAAAGTAATGAATACTAGTGTAATCATGTGTTGGGTTGTTCTCCACCTCCCATGTGTTTGTTTGCATATAACCCACAACAAACTATAGATTATAGATTATGAGCACAACCCTCATCATGTGATAATTAATTTCGACAAATAAAAATCTCCTATGAGCGATTAAATAAATGGGTCGGGTCGGATTGTATAGTGATACATGTACATATAGATAGTGATACATCAAATGGGTCGGGTCGGGTTTAATGTATAGTCGGGTCGGATTGTATAGTGATACATGTACATATATTGGGCTTGAGTCCCTCAATGGAATGCATTCTATTCCTCTCCAAACCCTAGCCGTCATCTTCTAACATGGTATCAGAGCTAGCCCATCTCCTGCTCCTGCTCCCGCTCCGGGTGCTCCCCACCGATGATGCCTTGCCACGCGTGCTCCACGTGAGGGGGGATGTTAACGGATAGTCCCACATCGGTAAGGGAGGCACCCATCACCCGCTTAATATACCCGTTGTGGACCTCCCCTTACAACCCGGGTTTTGAGGTGTGAGGGTATCTAACAGAGATCACTATATGTTTTTCATCTTTGATTCCTTGTTGAAAAGCTTTGTATAATGTTCACAAATAGATGTTGAATCATGATTTAAAGATCAGATTCAGTAAGGTTTTCAAATCCTTTGGTTTTTTAGATTTCGGCACAATCCAAGAGGCGTGAGGCACCCACGTGCGAGTGGCCTGATGAGCGAATCAAGGTCGTATGATGACGAAAGGAGGAGACGACACAATCCAAGAGGCGTGAGGCACCCACGTGCGATGTATTCCACATAGTGGCTATCCGATAGAGGTTCTTCTTCTATGTGTTTTGGGACATCTTCAGTAATGTTTCCTTCTGCCCTGGTGAAAGCCCCATTGGAGTAGCGATTTCCCAAATTATGTAAAAAATCTCCGGTTTTTGCTGTGATTGATATTGGTTGTTAGTTCGATAAATTTCCTTGAAGTATACCTTGGGTATGAGGTAGAGATTGAATGGTCTAAAATACGATTCCTTGGAGTAAACCTTGGGTATATGAGTTAGAGATCGAATGGTCTAATACGATCATTTACCTTGTGAATTTACAATTGATTAGTTTTCATTCTTTGCTCATATGTTGTGTTCATGATCAGTTGTTGATTGTTTGTGGGGAATTGTTTTGATTGATTGTTGTCAATTTCGACCATATGATTTATGACAGGGCATTGACATTCAGTGTTTCATGTTCTTTATCACATCTGCAATGGACAGCTTGTACCTTTATGCTGCAAATGACATTTTTGTGAACTCAGCTATGACATATTGAGAGTATCCGTTATTTACTGCTCAAAGCCATTGTATGAATTCTTCTACAAGCTTGATGTATCCATTCTTCTGTGCTATATCGTTCTTCGTTGGGTTCATTCTTTCATAGAAATATAGAACATATAGTTAGCTTGCATGTATGACCTTTATATGCAAAGTCTACATGTACTTGAGAAAATGAATTCTATCATTTCAACAGATCCATGCAGTTGTACTAGTTGTATCCTAGAATCTTAGAAGTCTATATCAGCATCAATTTTTCTTGGTCTCTCATTGCTTGCCATGTTAAGGAAAAGATGCTTATAATGTTGTTGCTATGGTGCGCGAACCCAGCCAAACAACAAACTTCTATTGGATGATTACAACTTAGCTATATATAGAGTGATGTGATGACGACTCTGTATCAATGCTGGTTACTAAAATATGCAATACTTGCCCCAACATTAAGAAATCACCACCTAGGTGGGGCAAGGAGACAATATCTTGTGGAGCATATACAATTACATTAGCATATAAATTGGAAGAACTACTTATGTTGCTGGTATAAATCACATTTGGTCTTCACTATGTCAGGTTATTGTTTTAGGACACAACTATTGATAGGCTCATTCTTAAATAACTTGTTGGAGGTGATTTTTCACCCATTTATCTAAGCATCAAGGAGCAAGATTATGGGAGATGAAAGCAATTATTGATAATTTAAGAACAAAACCTATAACTAAAATCAGCTCAATAGGATTAAAAGGACAATAGACTGAAGGTGCAGTAGGATTAGAGTGAGGCAATTCAAATCAGATTTGACTGGTAATCAGCTTCTCACCAACAGCTAACTCAAAGCGATGATGGAATCTCCTCACAAATGAATTCCTGATATATTAGTAATAAGAATTTCTAATAATAGGAAAAAAATTTACTTTGCTGAAAAGTATCAATTTAATGTAGGCCTACCCCTCTTTACAGTAGCAAACCATTATATTAACAATAGCCTCAAAGCACATCTCCTATGTTATAAAAGTCCTACCCTACTTAGAAAATGCAAATATTGTTTTAAAAATCCTAGTAGAAATAAAAACCAACTTGACTTTATGGGCCATCATAACTACAAGTGTTAAGAGGGGAAATTGTTCTAGAGCAGCCAGCAACATATGACCGTTCTCAAGTGTGGCCACCCCTCAATTCTTCTCTTATGTTTCCAACAAAAGGATTTCAGGTCTAACTTGACACCTCTGATCTCCACTTCCTAGAGCTGTAAGAACAAAGAGAATCGCCAAGAGGCCGCCGGAAAATTCTGGAGTATAAATAGGTGCTGTCCAGTATTCCTCCTTAGTCCTTATAAATGTGTGTATGAATGCTTTGGATTTTTTTTACCTATAGGGTTTAAGACAAAAGTTTCCCTGTGCACATATAAATGTGTGTATGAATGCTTTGGGTCGCCAATTTGTCTATCATAGGAAAATATGCAAGTCGAAGGGAATAATAGAAGATATAGTGAATGGTGCAAAGACAATAAATAATACCTGGAATCCTTATCAATGTCCGCTTCGATGAATCCATTTTGTATCGAGCTGAACCAACATGGAAAATGCGTTCCCCTGTGCACATATAAATTACTATGAAAATTTATTATCTTACATTAGACCTGACCGAGCGCACAAAGAAGTTACAAAGAAAAATAATCCATTTATTATTTAAATCTGCAGAAGGATTCAGGTGCAAGTGAAAGGGAATATAACCATTAACAAAAGATGAAACCTTGCATTAAATAATTAGATCAAATGGACCTTACAGTATAAAATAACTCAATTCATCTACAGTTATATATGTAAGCTCTAAAAGAATTGGAAATTTTCTAAAATATTGAATTTAAAAAGCATATAGCAGGGGTAGTTTGTGATGAGAAAGTAGGAGGCAAAGCAGATACAAGGTTAAAGAGTGGAGGGATTCCCCTAAGAAGATAAGTCATGCAAGGCTGCAACTATGGGCAAGACTATACAACCATCCAAACTCTATTAAGTTGTATACTACTCGCCATATAACAATTCATTTGCACAGAAGCTATATATGACGGAGAGCCAAAAGTCTCCAAAGAAACATCACACCCTTAGCCTCAGCCCTTTCAGGTTTCATATTTTCTTCGAATCCAATAGACTCTTTCCAATTAGTATAAAGTTACATCATTACCAAGATTTCCTAAGAGAGACTTATTTGCATATAGTTTACTCCAAAAGCAGTTTCAGCTTGTGATCAAAGTAGGAGGCAAAGCAGATACAAGGTTACAGAGTGGAGGGATTCCCCTAAGAAGATAAGTCATGCAAGGCTGCAACTATGGGCAAGACTATACAACCATCCAAACTCTATTAAGTTGTATACTACTCGCCATATAACAATTCATTTGCACAGAAGCTATATATGACGGAGAGCCAAAAGTCTCCAAAGAAACATCACACCCTTAGCCTCAGCCCTTTCAGGTTTCATATTTTCTTCGAATCCAATAGACTCTTTCCAATTAGTATAAAGTTACATCATTACCAAGATTTCCTAAGAGAGACTTATTTGCATATAGTTTACTCCAAAAGCAGTTTCAGCTTGTGATCAAAGTAGGAGGCAAAGCAGATACAAGGTTACAGAGTGGAGGGATTCCCCTAAGAAGATAAGTCATGCAAGGCTGCAACTATGGGCAAGACTATACAACCATCCAAACTCTATTAAGTTGTATACTGCTCGCCATATAACAATTCATTTGCACAGAAGCTATATATGACGGAGAGCCAAAAGTCTCCAAAGAAACATCACACCCTTAGCCTCAGCCCTTTCAGCTTTCATATTTTCTTCGAATCCAATAGACTCTTTCCAATTAGTATAAAGTTACATCATTACCTAGATTTCCTAAGAGAGACTAATTTGCATATAGACTCTAGCCTCAGCCCTTATGGTAAACTGAGTTTTAAAAAGCAGTTTCAGCTTGTGATCAATTAGTAAAAAAACTTAGTAAAAAAACAGTCTTCTGATCACAAGCAGTTTCAGCTTGTGATCAATTAGTAAAAAGTCGTGCTTCAAGGAAAAGTCAACTTGTGATCAAAGTCTAAAAACAGTTTCAGCTTTTTACTCAGACTTATGGTAAACTGAGTTTTACTCAAAATTTTCATCAAATCGAGAAAACTCAAATCCCATACCAAAATGTAATTGTCAACTACAATTCCGAGCTTCAACAAAAGTTCATGGAAAATTAAATATACCTTAATCACTCATGTGGTTGGGGGTCAAAATCATCTGGACGTTGATAACCTGGAGGATGTGTAGGGCGCAAACATCCACCTTGGAGCATCTGTGTGAAACTTTGCTGATTTACTCGCCATATTTTCAAATTTTTCACTGTTTTGGTCAAAATTATAGAAATTTTAATAAATACAAAATTGGATAAAAATAAAAAAAAAATTAAAGGAGCACTAGAATGAATAAAACTCATATTCTTTAATTTTGTGCTACGTAGAGGGAGTAATACAAATTTTTACTCTTCATGAGTGTTAAATAATCAATAGAAGCGATGACACATAACAACTAGCTATGAAGTTATGGCAATATATCTTAGGATATGATTAAAGACCATCAATAACTACTACAGGGTCATGAATGATGTGCTACCTCTACAAGATTGATCAAAGTATTCACTGTCAACATAGTTCGAGCCCACTAACTACAATAAAAATGGTCATATACTACGCAGTTAGACAAATGCTTAAATATGGAACTCAATGATTTTGTTGGTATCATTATGTTGTTGATAGTTTTTGACTGATCAATGAGAGGAACTTCAATTCGTATCATTATGTTGTTGATAGTTAAATGTAGAATAGTAAATTATTTTGTGAAATAACCATTTTATGTATGCTCATGCCCATGAATAAAATTGGACGAATTTAATGAAGATCATATGTAGTTAGAGTATAATATAAACTTAACTGATTATATTAAAATTGGTCGAATTTAATGAAGATCATATGTAGTTAAAGTATAGTATAAACTTAACTGAGTATAAAATTTGACGAATTTAATGAAGATCATATTAAAGACTTGTTATCACTTAACTGATTAGACAATGTAACAATACTAAAATTAGCAAGCATAGTGATGTATAGTCAGGATTCACAAAATATTAAAAATATATGTTGTAAGCCTTACCTTCACCGTAGTGAGATGCTAAGACTTCTGGAGGGATATCATTTCTTACCCAATCCATGCCGTCTTCGATATCCAATGCACAAGAAGTAGAAGGAATGGGGATATCACCATTCACATCCTGCTGGTAAGGCTGATCATCTATTTCAGACTCTCTATCCGATTGATCCACAAGAGGTATGTTGTAATAGTTTCGGGGTTGCGTCTTCAATATGACATGCCATTTCGGATCTTTTATCTCCTTAACGTAGAAAACCTGCATAGCCTGATATGCCAACACATATGGTTGGTTCTCATATGCATTGCGTGTAATGTTTACACTTTCCATACCCATTCTTTTTCTGTACCCGTTCCGACGATCCTCGACATTAAACCATTTACACTTAAACAACACAATACACAGAGTGCTGGAATAGAAAATCTTCAAAATTTGTTGAAGAACACCATAAAAGTTTTCTGTGCTGCTAGTGGTATCATCTCCCTTAATATGAATGCCAGAGTTTTGAGTTTTTCTATACAATTGAGACGCTTCTGTGGAGAACCTATAACCATTTACATTGTAGCTATCGTAAATTTTTGCTTCCCGATGAGGGCTCCTTGCCAGTAATTTTAGTTCTTCAGTAACGTCTAAAGTTTCAACATGTATCATAATATGATTGATAATCTTAATATAACATTTAATTGGTATGATAAAATTATATTGCAAGGTATAATAAGAATTTATACATGTATTTTAAACCATTCTGAAAATATGTTCATGTGCTCCTTTTCAATGTTCCTCACACCAGATCTTCTGATCTCCTCAATGTGTTGTCTATAATCATGAAACATAGTAACCATATATTAATGACATTTTAAACCAAGTCTAATTAATTAATTAATGATATTTTAAACCAAGTCAATACTTAAAATAAGCTTACTCAATGTATGGATAGACTTCCGTGCAGTTCTGTAGTACATAGAACTGAGCCTGATCGATCTCAGTATTTGTAAGGTAATAAGTGCGACCTCCTGCGACTGGACGACCGGTGGAGGAAAACACAGATAAGGTTGCTTCAGGATTTATCCGACCTCCATCATAATTCCTTTCTGGACGATTAAATCGAGTCTCGATACCGCAAAGGTATCTTGAGCAAAACGTTAAACATTCTTCCGCTATATATCCTTCAGCAATAGATCCTTCCGGATGGGCTTTGTTCCGTACATATGACTTGATTGTATGTAAATACTTGATAAATAAATATTTATATTACTAATTGAATATTTCAAAGCAAAGAACAATTTAATTAATTAAGTAATTTGCTTATATTTATAGTTGTTAAATGAGTAACCTCTCAATGGAGTACTTCCATCTGTATTGAACCGGACCGCCAAGCTTAGCCTCTGTGGCTAGATGAATAGGGAGGTGCATCATAACAACGAAAATGCCGGTGGGAATATCATCTCAAGCTTGCAAAGCGTAATCGCTATTTGCTTGTCAAGTTTCTCGAGGATGTCTAACCGCAACGATTTAGAGCAAAGTTCCTTGAAGAAAATGTCAAGTTCAATTATTGCTTCAGATATATTTGCTGGCATGAGATCAAGTACTGCAATAGGTAGGAGTTATTGTAACATCACATGAAAGTCATGACTCTTCATACCAAAAACCTTTCGATCTTCAAACTTAACACATCGAGATATACTCGATGCATAGTTGTCTGGGAATCTTATGTTAATGAGAAACTGACATAGAGCACGCTTCTCCTTTGCATCCATTGTGTAGCATGCTGCTGGCATCTTATACACATCACCTTATTTTATTGGATGAAGATTTTTCCGTATACCTAGGTCGCAGAGATCCAATCGAGCATTTAAATTATCTTTTGTTTTATCTGCTATGTTCATCAATGTCCCCAAGAGAATTTCACAGACATTCTTCTCTATATGCATAATATCTAGATTGTGCCGTAACAATTTACTGCTCCAATATGGTAGTTCGAAAAAAATACTTTTTTTCGTCCACCCTAAGTATTTTTCTTTATGCAGATCTTTTCTTTTCTTACCTGGTATTCTTCCGAACATCACAGGTGGCATGTGTTGTAACTGTTGAAGCACATCAATACCAGACAAATGATTCGGTGGTCGCCTTCTATCTGAATTCCCATCAAATGATTTTTTCCACATGCGCCACCTATGGTTAAATGGCAGGAATCTTCGATGGCCCATATAATATTGTTTTTTACTTTTCTTCAATTGTCGTGATGTAGTATCCTCATTGCATACCGGGCAAGTCAAATGACCCTTGGTACTCTATCCGGATAGGTTACCATATGCTGGAAAGTCATTGATTGTCCATATTAAAGCGGCGTGCAATTGGAAATTATTCCGGGCGTATGCATCATAAGTTTCAATACCAACTTCCCATAGATCCTTCAACTCCTCAACTAAGGGTTGTAGATATACATCGATTGCGTTTCCAGGAGCACGTGGTCCAGGTATAATCATTGAAAGTATAAAATTAGTTTGTTTCATGCAGATCCACGGTGGTAAATTATATGGAACGAGAACAACCAGCCATGTGCTGTAAGAGATGCTCATGTTTCCGAAAAGATTCATCCCGTCACTTGCTAGACCGAGTTTGACATTTCGTGAATCACAAGCAAACTGTTGATGCAACTGATCAAAGTGCTTCCATGCCTCAGAATCTGCAGGATGTCTCATCACACCATCATCGACGCGTTGATCATGATGCCATCGCATGTCTGCAGCTGTCTTTTCCGACATAAACAGTCGTTGCAATCTTGGTTTTAATGGAAAATAACGTAAGGATTTCTCTGGAATTTTTTTACCAGTCTCCTTTCATCTACATTGACCACATGTTGGACAATGAGTCTTTGATTGATTATCCTTCCAGTACAGAATGCAATCATTTTTGCATGCATCTATTTTATGATAGTCAAGGCCAAGGTCCCGAATAATCTTCTGACACTGGTTGTAATCTGAAGGTAAAGTGTGGCCATCAGGGAGAGCATCATTAAGTAGTTCTAGCAACATCTTAAATGATTTATTGCTCCATCCATTTAGGCACTTGATATGTAACAGTTTAACAATGAATGATAGTGTCGTGAATTTATTACAACCAGGATATAACTTATGTGATGCATCATTAAAAATTCGGGTATACCGATCTGAATCCCCACCCGTCCGATCTTGATCACGTACAACTGGTTCATCTTCCATGTTATCATCAGATATAGTATGCATTCCAAAAGCAGCATCTATGAGCCCGTGCATGTTATCTATTTTCGTTTCAGGAAGTTTCTGAGACGGATCACTCGATTCATCGGGCATCTTCCATGTTCTATACCCGGGTTCTATTCCGAACTGAAATAAATCAGCAATTACATCATCACGTGATTGATATCGAGCTGTCTTATGATATTTACAAGGACAAAGAACCCTGTCCCCATATACTTCTTTGCTAAACAGATAGTCAACAAAATAATAAACCCCACTCATATATTCTGCACTAGCCCGATTACTGTCAACCCAGCTCATATCCATGATGTTAGGTACCTTCATTAACATAACAATATAAACCATTAGCGCTCAAATATCATTTACTTATTTAGGATGACAGAAAATTTAATAAAATGGTATTTGCTTAGGGTTGTAGGTTACGGTTAAAGTAAGGGTTTAGATTTATAATTTTATCTTGTGAACTATAATTTTTAAATAAATTGATATTTTCAATGCATGCTTCCTATTAACACCTACAGGGTGATATGTCCTATACACACACTAGAATGTCTGGACCCCTTAATAGCCGCTAGTTCTTGGCATGCTCTATTTCGAGAAAATTTTGGTAGAACTTCCCTACAGTTCTCCAAGTACACAGCGTTAGACTAAGGGCAATGGAGCCACCATGTCTAACTATGTACCCAGAGAACATATAGGGAGTGCTGACAAAATTTCTCAAAATAGAACAATACCAAGAACATAGCTACTATTAAGAGACCTTAGCATTCTAGTGCCGCCCAGTGGAACTGTTTATATATAGAACTGCATATACTTTGACCGATGACCACTACTATCGGCCAAACTATAAGGGTTCTATATATAAACAATTCCGAACAATTCGACTGTCGTTGCTATCTTACAAAACGTAACAGTACTCGAGTCAACTAACAAGTGAATCAGCTGATTGTAAAGTTACGAGTTTACTGATTGCTCACGACCCCATCGAACGGAAATTCTAACTTATGATATCCTAGTGTGCATGTGCAGTTGATATCGTGTACTATATTTTAAATATAATCAATAAAAAATAAAAAGCCAAAATTTTTGATATTCTAGAACCAAATCTTCAATCTTTGTGCTTGGATTCTTCACAAGGAATATATATATTTTTTTGTATGCCATATATGATGTATCTTATTACTCCGACTATAATACGCAGCAGTACGTAAAGTGTGGGGTATTGTTGGGAAATATTAAGGGTAAAAACTAAATAATTGTCCACAATTATAAATACTACTGCTAGAAAGATTGAACATTAGAATACTTCAGCCATTAAATTTGTGCTGAGTGTAGCCTTGGACTATGAAAGCATTATTTCTGGGATATAGTCCACCAATAGAAACTAACCTATAATGCTCTTTTCCACATGATATGGTAGTGGTGTCTAGGTAGGGACTATGATGCAGACCTAGAGAGAACATGGTATTGAGCTGGTCTTAATTTATGTGCATGCAGGGCAGATACATGCTGATGATGTAAATAATCTGATATATGGGTAGGGTATGAACGCAAAGCGAACCATGACCCAACACTGAGAATGAAACCATAGCAACAACAATAAACTCTACGATTAAGAAAAAGGCTGATCCAAGAGGTTATAGATTTACAGTCAGAATTTTATTGCCAACCCAAAATGCAAGACAACCACAACCCTAGGATGTAAGCAAAATCACATCAGGAAAATTTAGTCTTGGAGAAAGAGGTTACAAATGACTGAGGATGCAAGGGACATGAGTAATATCACTGCAGATTTGACTACCATCTGAATGTTGTAAGTCGAGGATTAAAGAACAAGTAGTGTAACATACCGATAATTCCGGATAATTCAAAAAAGTTAAACACGACTCATGCATAAGCCAAGTAGAGATTGAACAGCAAGGAATGCATGGCGGAATGTTTGGAATGTATGAAGCCCAAAAGAAAGCCAAAGGGAATTCCCTAACCAAACAGAAAGCTCCACAATTAGTAAAAAAGTGGTTATCTTATGTGGTCATGAAGGGGGGTGTTTAACAACCACTAGAGGATAACATCATTCAAGTCTATTGGCAAGAATTTTGCAACTGACAATCTGGCATCAGCCCTCTAAGCTCAGCCCTCTAAGCTTGGCACCAAAAGCCAGACATGGCAACTTGACAAAAGAATAGCAATGCCAAGAAATCGAAAAGGCCAGTTGGCGGGTGAACCTTCATTGTTGGTTTTACAGTTTAAGGCCCTGAATCTAAGGAGGAAAAAAATAATCATTCCATAAACAATACCTAATGCTAATAGCCAATAGAGGACCAACTATATACAAAGGTAGATATTATTGGCTGAAAGGGATAATATCGACCCACATACCGAAAGGAGGCTGGTCTCATTAAACAATACCCGAGACCAAAAGTACATGTAAAATAGCAGAAGGCCCAAAAGTACATGTGAGATTATCGGAGAAAGAAAACTTGGAAAAATAATTGAGCTCACTATTCATTTAGACAATGAGTTTCGTACAAACCCGAGACCCAAGTATCCAACAACGTTTTGTTGTTTGGAAGGCAGATATGAGAGCTTCCAGAAGGCCTTTAAAACCATAGAGAGGAAAATTTGAATTCCTAGTTTTCATGTTCTAGTGACAATCTAACAAGGGATTCTGCCAAGGCTATGCAATGCAGCGCTCATCCCTTTTGTTCAATTCAACAGTGGTTAGTCTCTGATACCGAGAATATTTAGGGTTTGCTGGTGTAAAAACATAATCTTTAGGGATTGCTCTACATAAAAATAAAATTGTAGATATTTAAAATGCTCAGTGCTGATCTTTCCTTTGTTTACTTGAGTATATTAAACTGTAACAGTTGAACCTCCCCTGCCAATATAGAATTATATACTTCCTTAAATCTTATTATTCCAGATCTGGATATCTAGATATCTAGATATCTAAATGGATGAGCGACCGAAGGTACTTCCCCCTATCACCAGGTGACCATGCAGATCGTGTGGACTTGTTAAGCAAAGTTCACGGCATTGAGCATGCGGAGAATTATTTCAGTAACATCTCCAAACAACTGAAGTTCCATCAGCCGTACGGTGCTCTTCTCAATTGCTATGCAGAGGAGAAAGCTGTCGAGAAAGCAAAGGCTCTCTTTCATGAGATGAAGGACCTGAAGTTGCTCACGTCTTTCTCCTACAACGTATCGATCAAACTCTACTCTCTCAGCGGACACCACGATAAAGTAGGCATCGTCTTCCAAGAAATGGAAGAGAAGGGTATTCCCCCAGACAATTTCACGTTTACAGTTCTAATGGATGCATATGTCGTTGCTTCGAATATCGACGGGATAGAAAAACTTTTGACGAGGATCAAAAACCCCGGAGTTGTGGTGGATTGGTACATATATGCAAGGAATATATTTTTTTAGAGGATTCTTCACAACAAGGAATTTTTTTATTTTTTTGTATGCCATGTATGATGTATCTTATTACTCCGACTATAATACGCAGCAGTACGTAAAGTGTGGGGTATTGTTGGGAAATATTAAGGGTAAAAACTAAATAATTGTCCACAATTATAAATACTACTGCTAGAAAGATTGAAGATTAGAATACTTCAACCAAAATAAATAATGAGTACCATATGCTTCAAACTACAAAACTTACATGTTAAATATTCTTATACTTGCTAGCAACAAAATTTAATGGTCTTATACTATGATGTAAGAGAAGAATATAGACTTTTACCAGATGAACATTAGGAAATACTAATATCAAGCATAGGAAAATGCATTAACTTGGCCATTGTTCCCCACACACACAAACCAAAATTAGAAGATGAATAGGATTGTCAAATTGTTGTGAAAGGAACTTCCTAATAAAGTCTCTCCAACTTACCAAGCGGCATTTGCCGATGAGATGTGTTCACAATACATCGTGTAGTCAATCCATTAGAAAGGTTAGGCGAACAATTCAATAAATATATTTCTGTTCCAACAAGGAAACAAAATGGGATCTGCCCACATAAAGAACTTACTAACCTAACAATGATACTTCAGTTCTACCTCAACCTTAGTAAAACCATATAGCTCACAACAAGTAGATGCGGTTTCAGACATTGTAAAAGAGAGTGTGCATTTAGGCAATAGAAATGAGGGGTTCAGATATTCTTCTTACTCAAAAACAGACGTGACAAATTAATGATCGATATATGATTGATGCAAGGGTTAAATAAGAGATAGTCGATCATCGAACAATCTTACCAATGATGCACTATTGACAGATAGGCGGTGTGCTCGATCGGGAGATCAAAGTGGAGGCTGGAACTTTGATCAGGAAATTTCCTCAATCGATCACAGGCGGTGGATCTGTAGACGTACTGTCACCGGGATTAAGAGGATGAGATCACTATAGAACAGCAGTGGAAGAGATCGATCATAGATGCTGATCAGCATCTACCACATGCTGATCAACATCTGTACACTGTCGCCGGGATGAAGAGGATGAGTAAGGATCGAGGCACATACCGGATTACCAGGGAGGGAAGCTCATCGCAGTCCAGGGAGCACAAGGGCCAGGGCATGCAAGTCGATCGCGGCAAATCTCAACGCAGGCCAGGGATGGAAGTTGGATCGTCGAAGCGCATGCAAAAAATTTTTGGCACGAATTCATAAATTCGCGCTGAAAAAACCTTCAATGTGGCGGCCACGACTCCAATCTCGGCGGATCGACAGATGCGGCGGCCTGGATCTCCCTCTAATGCGGCGGCCATTAACCCCAGCCTCTGATGCGGTGACCTGGATCCCCGAATTAGAGGGGGATCCGCTTCGAAGTAGATCCCCTTTGATGCGGCGAGCTGGCCCCCGAAACACGGCTCTGATGCGGCGGCCTAAACCCCCGAATCCCCTCTTCGATGATGCGGCGGCCGTGTCGACCGGATGCGGCGGCCGTGTTGGAGAAATCCGGCCCCATTGAACTGGCCGCCGATTTCGAGAGATGGATCGGGCCTCCTTGAGCTGGCCGCCGGCTTCGCGAGATAGATCCGGCCCACCGGATCTGGCCGCCGATTTTTCGGCCGGGATCGGGTGAAGTTAGCGGCGGAACAGGACAATCGCCGGATCTGGTGAAGTTAACGGCTGTTGGGCGGCCGAAAAAAATTTCTGATTTTTTTTTTAATTTTAAAGGGAACATACGTGGCCATTGGTGAAGTCACCGTCGGTTATGCAGCCGCAAATGCTTGTTACTGTTGTAGTGCAGGGATTGGGGTGGCCCGATCCGAACCTGATCCATTTGCATCCCAAATTAATTAAGGTGCTTGGTCTGAACTCATCCACTTTATTGTCTCGTTCCGTTTTAGGGACAAGTGCTATGAGAGAGTAGTTGATGTGCTCCAAGATTGGTCTACCCACGTAGGAATCTACCAACACATCCTTGTTGATGATATGCCAGAAGGTGTGGTAGAAGGACATAGAAAATTCATGATTTTTCTTTGATCTTAACCCCTCTTGGGATATGTAAGTTGCCCTTGGTGTGGATTTTCGGACAAGATATTGAGCACGTCTTCTGGTCTTGCTCCAAAGCGAAGGGATTTTGGCATTGTCTATAGCGACTTACGGGCCTGAATTTTTACTATTTGCCCCTTTTATCTCAAGGCGCCAATGCCGTACACCGTTCTGACACTCAGATTCCGAATGAGGCGATAGCGATGGCGATGTGGCAGCTTTGGAAGGCCCGATGTACTACTCTTTTTGGGCGGTCGGAGCTAGACGATCGCAAGACAAAGCCTGGCAAGCATAGAGGAATTTGCACAAACATACGCTGGGTGTAGTATTCCCATGGTGCAAAGGCGGAGGGTGAATATCATTATGTGGGCGGATGGGTCTTTTAGTTTACCGGAGGAGTTGGCTGTAAGCCTATGGGCTTCCAGATGTGGCCCACATGCCCACATGTGAGGTCCACAGTCCATATAAGGCTAAAACCCAATAAGGATGGGCCTGGGTGATTGTTGATTGGGCTTACTATAATTACATATGCTCTAGGCTACTGGGCCTAATTTTGAGATCAATCCCATCCGTTGGATTTGTTGATTTCTCTGATGGGGAGAAATCATATAGGGTTGTAAATACCAGTACTTGGTCCCCCTCCCAGGTAATGACATATCTACGTGAGTTTTATGGATACCCCCTCTGTCCACACCAGAGAGAGATCTCTCTTGCCACAGGGAGTGCAAACCAAGTCTGAGGAACCCGCATTCGAGATCGTGATTCGCAGAAGTTCTTCATCCATGGATTCTTCCGCTTTTGGTAACGATCCTATACTCTTAGAAGTTGGATCTCTCATGGATGATCAGGAGTAAAATCCACTTACAATTGGTATCAGAGCCTTGGTTCTGGCTTGGACGGATTGGTTGAATGGCCGATTCACAACATTTTTTTTTCTTTCTTTGCATGTTAAGTGTGCCCCTCAGAATTGTTTTGACCCGTCTATCCCAATTCGTCCGATCCAAATTGTTTTAAATCGAACCAATCCGGGTATGAACCAATTTAGCTTGCACTGAATTGAGTCATACCACTCAATGAACCATCTATCAATTGATTAAATAAGGGTTTTTCTTCGAATTTTTTTTTTTGGGTCGGCCAGGGACCTATATGCAATTTATTCTCTGTGAATGTTTCTGAAATGCTGTGAATGTTTATGCTATGCACATTGCTTGACCTATATTCGATCCCGAAGGCTATGGGATTATTCAGTAACAGGTCGTGTGAAGGAAAATGCAGAAAGTTCTTTTATGTAATTTTATAAAGTGCAGGGGCCTGTTTGTGAACAGTGCTTCCAAGTTGTTTTATTCATCTATTTTGGTCTGTATAATTGGACATTGGACTATCTATTATTTTTTAAGGATGTGTGGAATCCCTGGCCGAGCCCTAAAGCCCTGTTTTATATCAATTTACAGAAAAGACCCTACAATTTTGAAAAACACTAAATTGTGCCATTGACGCATCTTGTTGGATGCAACTTTTCTAGATGGTGTTAATTTGTGCCTACACCAACTAAGTGCTAGCCAAAGTAGTCTCAAGTTGGAGTGAGTACTTTCTTCACCATATAAAGCTCTTGAGTTGGCACTATTTAGTGTTTACTACTTGTGGTAGTGTTTTGAGTGCAACACTTATAGGTGGTACTTAATCGCTTTTTCGACTATCTGGGTGCAAGTCAAAGCGGCCTCAGGTAGAAGAATTTGAGAGTTTACCACATAAAGCCTGTGTTCACACAGTCTTGCACCTGAGTACTAGTGTACTCAGTCTGCTCCCAAAGGAGGGCTGAATACAAAAGTAGGCTTAGGATGGAGTAGGATAGAGATTCTATTGAGACCTATTTTAAAGAGATCTTGACTGCCCAAATGTGTCATACTCATTAAAAATGGAAACTTAAGAATCACCAATCTTACAGACAATTGCAAACTGTCAAGTTGAGTGAACCTAGAGCAGTCATAGCTCTGCTCCTAAAGGAGAGGTTGTGATGTTGCATTTGGTTGCTCACCAAGCCTTCTTAGTCTGATGCTCAGACGATGACTTGGGATAGTTAAAGTGTGAAATTTCTGTAATGAAGCTTCTAATTTACTTTTCCTACTTATTATGTCTTACAGCTGTTAATCCTACTATGTTACTACCCATGAATAATTCTCTCCATATCCTTAATGGTTCTAACTATGTGGAGTGGAAAGAGAGAATGTTGATACTGTTAGGGTGCATGGACCTAGATCTGGCGTTAAGGGCTGATAAGCCAGCCTCTCCTATAGAGGGGTCTACCCCAGATCAAAGGGCTTCTTAGATAAGTGGGAGCGCTCTAATCGACTCAGTTTGATGCTGATGAAAGCGCATGTCGGAAGAAACATAAAGGGATCTATCCCCGATTGTGAGACATCCTGCGAATTCATCGAGGCCGTGGAGCAACAGTTTGCTAGCTCCAATAAGGCATTGGCCAGCACCTTACTGAGTAAGCTCTCTTCCATGAGGTACTCCGGATCAGGCTCTATTCTGGAGCACATAATGGAGATGTGGGATATTGCATTGCAGTTGAATGCTATTGAGATTACCATCTCGGACTCCTTTCTGGTGCAGTTCATACTGAACTCCCTGCCATCTGAATTCGGACCCTTCAAGATCTCCTACAACACACAAAAGGACAAATAGTCAGTGATGAACTACTGACCATGTGTGTTCAGGAGGAGAGCAGGTTGAGATAGGAGAGCTCTCATAGCATCAATATGATCTCTCATAAGGGTTAGAAGCGCACCAGAGGAGAAAGTAGCAAGCATGTGAATCATGACTCGAGGAAGAAGAAGACTAAAAGGGCGCCAGTTACTCAGAAAAATCAAGCTGGCATTTAGGGTCCTAGGTGTTTCTTCTGCAAGAAAAGAGGTCACATGAAGAAGGATTGCCCTCACTATGCTAAATGGCTCAAGAAGAATGGTAACTCCTTCGTTTTGGTATGCCTAGAATTACATTCAGTTTCTGTTCCATCTGATACTTGGTGGATTGACACTAGTGACACTGTGCATGTGGCAAATTCCATGCAGGGATACCTGTCCAGCAGGCTGCCAAGACCGGATGAGCGAAACGTGATTACTGGGAATGACGTGCGCTTGAAAGTTCAATCCATTGGCACTTTTAGGCATTTTCTAGATTCTGGCTTTGTACTTGATCTAGAGAATACCTTTTATATTCCTGCATTTTCTAGAAATTTGATTTCTGTATCAAGACTTGACTCATTGGGATTTGCTTTTAGCTTTATTAATTCCAAGTTCCAGTTGTGCTATCAATCCCAATGTGTTGGTTCAGGTATTCTTATTGATGGGTTGTATAGGTCGGATTTTTCTTAATATTTCCCAAAATCAATCTTTAGTAACTCTGCATGGAAATGAAGAAACCAGTAGTCACTTGTCCTTATTATGGCATAGAAGATTAGGGCATATCTCCAAGGAGAGAATCCAAAGGTTAATTAGAGAAGGATTATTGAACATCACCTTTTCTGACTTTGGAGTCTGTGTGGACTGCATAAAAGGGCAAGCAGATCAAGACCTCCTCTAAAGGTGCTATAAGAAGTGATGGAACACTAGACTTGGTCCATACTGACATTTATGGACCATTCCCACAGTGCATTACAGGCCAACGGTATTTCATCATATTTATTGATGACCATTCAAGATTTGGTTATATCTACTTGCTTAAGGAGAAATCTGAAGCACTCGATGCCTTTAAAGCTTTCAAGGCTGAGGTAGAAAACCAACTTAACAAAAGAATTAAGATGGTCAGATCAGATCTAGTTGGTGAATACTTTGGTAGACAAACCTCAATAGGTCAGGCTCCTGGATCCTTTGCAAAGTTCCTTGAACAGTGTGGTATAATTCCTCAATACACCACTCCTGGTATGCCAAGCCAGAATGGTGTAGCAGAACGAAGGAACCGCACATTGATTGATATGGTTAGGAGTATGATCAGTAACTCTACCCTTCCTTTATTTTTATGGACTGAAGCCTTAAGGACTGTCAGAGTATGATCAGTAACTCTACCCTTCATTTATTTTTCTGGGCTGAAGCCTTAAGGACTGTCATGCATATCTTAAACAGGGTTTCTTCAAAGGCTGTTCTAAAGACACCCTATGAAATATGGACATGAGAGAAACCAAGTTTAGGACATTTGCACACGTGGGGTTGTCAAGCTGAGGCTAAGGTGTATCACCCACATATTAAGAAATTGGACCTAAGAACCGTATAAGGTTATTTTATCGGTTATCCGGAAAGGTCCAAAGGGTATAAGTTCTACTATCTATCATCTCCTATAAAGATTGTAGAAACAAGGACTACAAGGTTCATAGAGGATGACTCAATCAGTGGGAGTGTGCAACCTCGATACATAGTGTTTGAGGAGCATATACAGCAGAATACTCTTTTACAGGAAACTCTTGCATCTGTTCTATATAGGTTTATTCCATTTTCAGTTGGACAGCCTCGTGCTGTAAAAATACAACCTATAATTCAAGAACCACAAAATGTGGAACAGGAACCACTTCATCAAGATCCTGAACCAGTTGTTATCCCACAGCAAGCACCACCAGTGGGAGCACAACTGGAGTTGAGGAGATCCTCTAGACAGAAAAGACCTACCGTATCGAATGATTATCTTGTCTACCTTCATGAGGATGGCCATTGCGTGGATGATCCCCTCATTTTTTTTGAAGCCATGAACAGTTTTAACTCTGAAGAGTGGTTCAATGCCATGAATGATGAGCTTGAATCTATGGCTAAAAATCAAGTCTGGGACCTTGTAGTGTTACCTGAAGGATCGAAGCCCGTTGGCTGTAAATAGATTTTCAAGACCAAATGGGACTCAAGAGATAATATAGAAAGGTACAAGGCCCGATTGGTAACCAAAGGATTCACTCAGAAAGAAGGCATTGACTACACTGAGACCTTTTCTCCAGTATCCAGGAAGGACTCCTTCAGAATTATTATGGCTCTGGTGGCTCAGTTTGACCTTGAGTTACACCAGATGGATGTCAAAACTGCTTTTCTGAATGGGGATTTGTGTGAGGAGGTTTATATAAAACAACCTGAAGGATTCTCATACAAAGAACAAGAGCATATGGTATGCAGACTAAAGAAATCAATATATGGACTAAAACAATCCTCCCGACAGTGGTACCTCAAATTCAACAAGGTAATACTGACTTTTGGTTTTAAAGAAACCATTATTGATCAATGTATTTACCTAAAGGTCAGTGGGAGCAAATTTATAATTCTAGTCCTATATGTTGATGATATTCTGCTTGCCAGCAATGATCTTGGACTACTGTATGATACAAAATTTTTTCTATCCCAGAATTTTGATATGAAAGATATGGGTGAGGCTTCTTATGTCTTTGGCATAGAAATTCGGAGAGATAGACCAAAGGGTATTTTAGGTTTGTCTCAAAAAGCCTACATTGAGAAAATTCTAGAAAGGTTCAACTTTCATAAAGGTAGATCTAGGACAACTCCTGTACATAAAGGGGATATACTTAGTAAATCCCAAAGCCCAAAAAATCAATTGGAGCGGGATGGCATAGCAGAAATACCTTATGCATCTGCAGTTGGCAGCCTTATGTATGCACAGACGTGCACACGTCCAGATATTGCCTTTGCAGTTGGATTACTTGGTAGATTTCAAAGTGACCTAGGCAAAGTGCATTAGGATGCTGCCAAGAAGGTATTCAGGTATCTGCGAGGGACTATGGATTTCATGCTAACATATAGGTAATCAGATGAGCTAGAGGTTATAGGATTCACGGACTCTGAATTTGCCGGCTGCCCAGATACTAGGAAGTCCACTTCTGGATACATCTTCCTATTAGCTGGAGGAGCAGTTTCGTGGAAGAGTAAAAAAACAGACAATTACGACACCTTCCACGATGACCATAGAGTACATTGCATGTTATGAGGTTACATCGCAGGCGATTTGGCTGAGAAACTTCATCACAGATCTTCGGATTGTGGACTCCATTTCTCGTCCACTCAGTCTTTTCTGTGATAACTCAGCGACGGTTGCATTTTTCAATAATAACAAGTTCTCCAGTGGGTCTAGGCATCTAAACATCAAATTCTTGTTGTTAAAGAAACGATTGACAATCATTAGATTTCAGTTGAGCACATCAGTACAGACCATATGCTTGCAGATTCGATGACCAAGGGGCTAGCACCTGGCATCTATACTGAGCATGTAAAGTCCATGGGTCTGATTGAGTCATTTGATGTATAAGACATTCAGTTTCTTAAATGTATTATTTCTGATAAACTATAAAGATATTATATTCTAATCCATTGGGATTATAAAGTAGAACCAAGTATAGACATAAAGATATGTCTATTCTAGAAGTGAACATCTTGACCAAGTTCACTCATACAGCTTCCCAGATAAAGTTACTTTGCGGGTTTGTCTTAGTGGTACTCATGGTTATGGAAGGAAATGTGCGGCTTACCCTTACCATTGAGCTTTCTTATTAAAGTTAAGGGGCCTAGAGCATTATAGAAAAGCCATAAAAGGTTGTTTTTTAATTCTTTGGCCGACATTTAAAGTTTTTTTTTTGAATATCCAATCACTTGACCACATAAAGTTTGTTTCAAATTTATTTTATATATACAAACGTATATTATGTATTTTTAAATTATGGTTAATGTGGTCCAAGTGGGAGATTGTAAGCCTATGGGCTTCCAGATGTGGCCCACATGCCTACATGTGAGGTCCACAGTCCATATAAGGCTAAAACCCAATAAGGATGGGCCTGAGTGATTGTTGATTGGGCTTACCATAATTACATATGCTCTGGGCTACTGGGCCTAATTTTGAGATCAATCCTATTCGTTGGATCTGTTGATTTCTCTGATGGGGATAAATCATAGAGGGTTATAAATACCGGTACTTGGTCCCCCTCCCAGGTAACGATATCTCTACGTGAGTTTTCTGGATACCGCCTCTGTCCATACCAGAGAGAGATCCCTCTTGCCACAGGGAGTGGAAACCAAGTCCGGGGAACACGCATTGGAGATCGTGATTCGCAGAAGTTCTTCATCCGTGGATTCTTTCGCTTTTGGTAATGATCCTATACTCGTAGAAGTAGGATCTCTCATGTATGATCAGGAGTAAAATCCACTTACATTGGCTAGTGGGGTGTGGGTGTTGGCTACCTCGGAAGGTCGTGTCTGCACGGCAGCGTCGTTCCGTTGTCGAGTTGAATATGCACTTATGGCGAAGATATGGGCAATTAGGGGAGCCATCATGAAGGAACTCGGCAAGAGGGCTTACACCAAGGTGGTTATCTTGACGGATGCAATTCAGGCGAGGGAGGCTCTCGTACTAGGTAAAGAGGGTACTACATGTCTGTGTCCTGTACTAATTTTGTGTGCTCAAGCTTGGGACCAGCTAAATGAAGTTTATATACAGTAGACCCGACATGAAGCTAATAGTGCTGCCCATTGGCTGGCTTATGGAGCGTGGGTTTCTGGTATCGAAGGATATTGGGAGTGTTAGTGTATTTATTGTATTTCGTCGTTTTAGTCGTTTCCCAGGGGCTTTCCCACGGGTATACACATGCATTTTCTATATATATGTTGGCTATGTGCCTAATGAGAACAACCCGTTATTCTTAAAACCCTAGCCGTCATCACATGGTATCAGAGCCGGACTCTGATCACATTTTCTCTCTTCCTCTTTCTCTCCCCGGTCTCCCGCACCGGTCTCTTTTTGTTCTCGTCTGATCCCCGCACCGCACCGCTACAGCGGATCGCAGCCCCTATCCTGTGCCGTACCGCGATCCTGCACCGCAGCGCAGCGCCCTACACCGCACCGTACTACAATCCCGTACTACGCGATCCCGTATTGCACCGTACTGCGATCCTGCACCACCGCAGAGCCCTATCCCGTACCGCCACAGCTCCCTATAACGTACCGGAGGATTATCCCGCACTGCCGCAACGCCCTATCCCGTATACTATCCCGCACCGCTGCTGCGCCCTATCTTGCACCACCTCAGAGCCCTATCCCATACCGGAGAATTATCTCACACCGGATTCCTATCCTGCACCAGAGCTCTATTCCGTATCATAATCCATGCTGATTTTGTTCATACTTAATGACATCCTCCGCTCTATCTAGTCAGTCCACAATAACATCATCTGCTCCATTCGAAGTATCCTCTGTTCAGTTTTCGGCGAGACCTATCGAACAGACAAGGGATTTCCTTCCAGTTTCTACGGACTTTCCCCTTGTAACCATCACAGATTGGTCTGCATGGTCGTCTACAGTTCGGAGCATTCTGGATGGTCATGCCTTATACGGGCCCCTTGATGGATCTACTTCTGCTCCTACAGCAACCTCTGACTCTTGGCGTGCTCGTGACTGACGAGTTCGTGCTTTTCTAATTGGATCGGTTGATCGCTCTCTCTGTGACAATCTTGTCACCTTCTTTACAGCAGTAGAGCTCTAGGCCCACCTTACTGAGCGCTTTGTGGAGCAAAGCGGGGCCCGCGAGTATCAACTCCTCTCTCAGGCCCAATTTGCTCAGTAGGGGGAGCAGACCATTCAACAGTTTCATGGCCTTATGCGCAGCTACTGGTGTGAGCTCCAGGCCTTGGAGCCCCCTCTGCTAGAGGTGTCCAGGGTCAGTGCCTCCTGGCATGAGTTGCAGTTCTTTCGGGAGAGACGACAACTCTACCAGTTTTCGATGGCTCTTCGCCATGAGTTCACTCCCCTTGTGGGACAGTTGATCCATAGGGATCCTCTTCCTTGTCTCGATGCTGCAGTTGCTGAGCTTATTGCCGAGGAGACTCATCTTCGTGTCGTTACTGCTCGTCGGACCTCTATACCCTCCAGTTTTGAGGGTGTTTTTACTGTTGCTCCACCTTAGAGACCCTAGGCTCCCACATTCTCTTGTAGTCCCTCCCGTTCACCTAGCATACCCGGTGGCATGCTTGATACTCGATGGTGCACCCATTGTGGCAAGCCAAGGCATACGGCTGACTCCTATTGATAACTTCACTCTGAGAAGCATGCTGGGCCTTCTATCCGTGGTCCACCCACTGCTCTTGTTGCTGTAGCCACCACTACTGTTCCTGCCCCCACTTCTATTGTAGTTACTACGATGGATCGTCTTTAGCGTCTCGAGATGTGTCTTGAGCAGCTCCTTCTGCAGTCTACTCCTGGTCCTTCAGGCTCCTCCGGTCTCTCTGCCTTTTCTGCCACCTCGGGTACCTCTGCACCTTGGATTATGGACTCTGGAGCCTCTAACCACATGACCCCTGACCACTCTATTCTTACTTTATGTTCTTCCACCCATCGCATTCCTCCGATCCACACAACAGATGGCTCTCTTCTAGCCATCTCACAGACTGGGGCCATCACTTCTGGCTCTCTCTTTACCTTTTGTTCTACATGCTCCTCAGCTTCGCATGAATTTGATTTCTATTAGCAGCCTTTGTGATTCCGGCTTGGCAGTTCCTTTCTTTTTCTCTTTTTGTGTTGTGTAGGATCCATGCTTGAGATAGAGGATTAGTGCTGCTTGTAGGGTCGGTGGCCTATATCACCTGGAGTATCTTCATCTACCTCCTGTCTCTCCTTCGATCATCTGTAGTGCTGCTTCATCTAATACCGACCTGTGGCATAGGAGGCTAGGTCATGTGTCTGAACCTCGGCTTAAAAGTCTTTTCCGATCAGGTGCTTTAGGCCATGGTTCCTTTTTTCGTCTTTATTTTTGCACGGGATGTCAGTTGGCTAAGCATTCTGCTAGCCCCTATTCTACCAGTTTTTCGCAGTCCTGTAATCCGTTTGATTTTGTGTACTCAGATATTTGGGGTCCTGCACCTTTTTCTTCTATGAATGGCTATCTTTACTATGTTAGCTTTATTGATAGTTATTCATATTTCACATGGGTGTATCTTCTTCGTCAGCATTTTGACATTCCTGACATCTATCAGACCTTCACTGCCATGGTTCATACTCAATTTCATGCTCGTATTAAACCTTTTAGGTCCAATTACACCCACAAATATCTCTCTTCCACAATGTGTTCTATCCTTTAGTCCTATGGGACTCTCTTCCAATAATAATGTCCTCATACTTATGAACAGAATGGTGTTGCTATACAAAATCATCATCATATTCTTGAGATAGCTCGTGCTCAGCTTATCTCATTGTGTGTTCCTCGCACCTTTTGGGTGGAGGCCATTTTGAACTCCGTCAACCTTATTAACATCACCCTTTCCTCTGTCCTCGTGGGTGTTTTGCCTCACGAGCGTCTTTTTGGCACCCCTTCTGATTACAGCAAGCTGCGTACTTTTAGGTGTACATGTTTTGTCCTCCTTCCTTCTCATGAGCGTAACAAACTGTCGGCTAGGTTCACTAAGTGTGTACTCTTGAGAATCAGTTTTGAGCATAAAGGGTATCATTGTTATGACCCCTTAGCTCATCGTCTTCGCATATCTCGACATGTCACTTTTGTTGAGCATGTTCCTTACTACTGTCCTGCGTCTCAGGATCTTATCTTCGTTGAAGTTCCTCCTACCTCCTCCACCATGCCTCCTCCTATCTCACCCTCTCCTTCTTTCATCGCTCCTCCTCCTACCCCTGCTCTTGAGTCTTTACCTCGTGCTCCCATAGTCGTCCCTTCTACACGCTTGAGTCCTCCCTCTCCTTCTGATCCCTCGTTTCCTCTGCTTGTTTCTTATCCATCTGACACACTACCTGTCACGCCTTCATCTGTCAGTGACTCCTTTGGTACTCCGTCCACTTTGAGCAGCTTACCTCTACAGGATGTGGATCCTCACAGTCCTCTTCACTATCCCAGTGCGAGTGTCACCCTCCTGACCACTTTGGCTACTCCCTTGATCGTATTGGTTTTACCACTGTCACTTCCTACTCGCCTCAATTCATTACCTACCTTACTACCCTTCACATAGACAGAGAGCTCAGGTCTTACAGAGAGGCATTGTAGTACCCTGTGTAGCAACAGACTATGGCTGAGGAGTTTTAGGCCTTTGCGTAGACTCAGACATGGAAGGTTGTGCCTCTGCCTCCTAGTGTCGAGCCCATCAGCTGTAAATGGGTCTTCAAGATCAAGCATCGCTCAGATGGCTCTATTGACCGATACAAAGCCTATCTCGTGGCTAGAGGTTTCACTCAGGAGTATGGGATTGATTATGATGAGACATTTGGTCCAGTAGCTCAGATGACCACCATTCGGACTCTTCTCGCTGTTGCTGCTGCTAGAGGTTGGCCCCTGTCACAGATGGATGTGAATAATGATTTTCTTCACGGTGATCTCTCCGAGGTTGTTTATATGTAGCCTCCTCCAAGTTTTCGCACACCTTCTCAGCATGTATGTCGTTTTCGTCGAGCTATCTATTGCCTCAAACAGGCTCATCGTGCCTGGTTTGAGCGTTTCTGCTGTGCAGTTACTGAAATCGGCTTTGTAGAGAGATTTCAAGACCATTCTATGTTTGTGCGGACTTTCCCTCAGGGCCGGGTCATCATCCTTCTCTATGTCGATGACATGATTCTTACAAGTGATGACACTCGTGCCATAGCCTTCCTTCAAAAGCATCATCGGAGCCAATTTCAGATGAAGGATCTTGGTCCTTTGTGTTATTTTCTTGTCCTGGAGGTTTCTAGGAGCACTAGGGGGATTCTGCTTTCTTAGCAGAAGTACACAGTTGACATTCTTGCTCGGGCTATACTCTCTGATTGTCGTACAGTTGACACTCCTCTTGAGTTTCAATGAAACTCCGCTCCCGCCGATGGTGAACCTCTCTTAGATCCTACCAGGTACCGCAAGATAGTTGGTCAGCTAGTTTATCTTTGCATCACCAGATCGGATATTGCTCATGAAGTGAGTGTTCTCAGTCAGTTTGTGGATTCCCCTCACTCTGTTCACTACGTTGCTCTTCTTCGGACTCTTAGGTACCTTCGCAGCACTATCACTCGGTTACTCTTCTTCTCGTCATCTTCCTCTTTGGCTCTTCGTGCATACTATGATACCGATTAGGCAGGGGATCCGACTACTCGTTGCTCAACTATTGGTTATTGCCTGTTTCTTGGCGACTCTCTTATCTCCTGGAAGAGCAAGAAGTAGAAGGTGGTTTCTCTCTCCAGTATTGAGATCGAGTTTCGTGCCATGGCCACTACTACTAAGGAGATCGTTCATCTCCGCCATCTTCTTCGAGATCTTGATGTTGATACCTCGGGACCACCGCTCTTCATTGTGACAACAAGAGTGCTATTCAGATTGTCAACAATCCGGTGTTTCATGAGCGGACCAAGCACATTGAGCTAGATTGCTACTTCTCAAGAGAGCAGTACGAGGTTGGGACCATCTCTTTGCCTTATATCTCTTTGACGGAGCAGATTGCTAACTTATTCACGAAGTCTCATCCATCTTCTCGTTTTTGGTTTCTTATTTGCAAACGCTCAGTGGTTGACCCACCGTGAGTTTGAGAGGGGGGGGGGGGGGGGGGTTAAAGTATTTATTGTATTTCGTCATTTCTGTCGTTTTTCAGGGGCTTTCCCACGGGTATACACATGTATTGTCTATATATATGTTGGTTATTTGCCTAATGAGAACAACCCGTTATTCTCCAAACTCTAGCCATCGTCACAGGGCGGATGAGTTTTTTTTTGCCATCCCTGCCCTCGTGCATGAGGATTTCTGGATCATGATGTCATGATCCACCTGTTGGGTGTACCCGATAAAAAAGAAAACCTCACATGGTAGAAACATAAGAGGAAAGTAGAAGAGACCAAACAATCTCAAGAAGAAGGGGATACTTTCATTCCGTCACACCACTTTTGAGACACCAAGACAGAAAAGCTAAGGTAGGGTGCCTTGAACATGAAAGAAGTCTCTAAAGGCATATTTTCCATTGGAATCTGATCGAAAGACCTTGCTAGTTTTGCCGAACTAAGTATAAATCATGGAGAGAAAATGTTAGTAGATTTGAAAGAAATCAGTTTTAGGGATGGCAATGGGTCGGGTTTGGGTTTTTAATTCCTATTATAAACAGGGCGGGTTTGGGACGGGTATATTCAAAAATTATAAAAATCAATTTCCATATCCACCTCATTGCCATTCATGATCAGATTGCTAATGCATCAAATATAACCGCGTGATCGAAAAGTAGTGATCAACAAAGATAACATAATATTTATTTCCACCTTTTGATGCCAGAGAATGGACTCAAAGAGATCCGGAGATTGAAACAGTGGGAAGACATCTTAACTACTATTTTTTTTATTAAATTCTAAAATCCCGTGAACATGACAACGGTGGTCATGATTCACACACACAAACAAGACAACATCGACTTTGAGGAAAAGTGATCGCTCCACGGTGTTCATACCGGGAGTCGAACATAAAACCTCTCCAACAAGGGATAGAGGAAGAACTGGTCATCCAATTCAAACGATTCCAACACATAGTATAGCAGGTAACCTTTATATCAGAAAGCTGCAGCATGAGTTTATTGTTGTAGATTTCATAAGCAATCCCCATTAGTGTTGCATGCTAGTACAACTTAGCACCCAATAACACTGTCCTTCTTGAGATCCTGACACGCGTCCACCGCTTCACCCACAGTGAGGAAGATCCATGTTCCACCAATCTTGTCCACAAGCTTGGCAATCTTCATCTTGTGAATCACCTGCCACCCAGGATTGGCTATAGCTAGCTGCAACCAAACAGATTCCAGTCAGATTTTAGGGCAAACTTGGAGGATTTTTTTTCAAAAATAAAAAAATTTGGAGGATTTTTCTCAAAAATAAACTTGGACGAATTTTTGTTGCCATTTTAGTTCTGCTAGCTGCTTGTTAGGCTCACCTGTATGCTAAGAGAGACCAGCTTCTTATGCATTTCTTCTAGCACGGCGATCCCTACGGTATTGATGTTCATTATATCTGCAGTAGCGACCCGTCAATCAGATTATAAATGGGTTTTATTTTTGACCTAACTCCAAGTTAATTGTGGGTAATTAAAAAAACACCACATTTGATCTTAATTTTCGAGTCTAACCTCTCATAAACCACTTTTTCATTGCAAAAAGGCCATGATGATTTGCGGTCAAGGAGGGAAAAGATTTGAACCTTAAGATCAAAGGGGGCATTTTTTGATGAACAATACTTCACTCCAATAGGTGTTGGAGTGCGTAGCTCGTATGTCATGTGAACCGTTGGATGAATATCACTAGTGGTATCCAAACAATGAGAAGTTCTGACAGAATATCACTAATGACATTCATTGTGAAAGTCGCAAGTGATATTCTGTCAAACTCTGAACGGCTAAATATCACTAGTGATATTCATCCAATGGTTCACATTGACAGAGGAGCCATGCGCTCCAACACCTATTGGAGCGAAGTATAGTTCTTTTCTAATTACCCCAATAAACTTGGGGGGGTGGGGGGAAGGTGCAAAGCAAACTTAGAAGTATGATCAAATTTAAGGAAACCAGAAGAATTTAAAGATGGGCATTGTTTTGGAGACTAGGAAGCTTACTTGACATGTCGATGACCACCGACTGGATTCTTTTTTCGGCATCCTCCTCTCTCTCTTCTGTTGCCCATTTTGTGATCCTGAAGCAGTCATGATGGCCTAGTTATGCGAGGTTTGAGCCGAGCCGAGCTGATTACGAAGATGTGATAGCTTTCGTATCGCACCTTTCTCGATAAAATTGGCATTCACGAAGCAAAGGAAGGGCGAGTCGATGCGGATTATTAGTAAGGTTGGTGTTCTTGCAGCCACTGGATACTGTCTGATGCTGTAGAAGATGTCTGTCCCTTGGATACTCCCCAACATTTCCACACGCGGCCTGATCGAGCTTAGAACGATCCTCGCAAAAGATATAGTTACATGCGATACCAGGAAGCAACATTAATGGGATTTTTCATCAAAGCTATAGATGGCTTGGTGTCTTCATTCTGCAAGGGATCGAAATTAGCTATCATCACATTTATACTAGTAAGAAACATGGGCAATGCCTGGATGAGCTTGATGTACGTCATTTGGCACAGACAACATCGCAACTATTCGAAGAAGTGTGAAATCTGAAGTGAGTGTGATTCACTTGATAGAGAGAGAGAGAGAGAGAGAGAGATTAACATCAAATGACAATTAAATGTCATTGAATGTGTATTTATCATCTTTATGCTAGGTTTTTAATAGGATTTAAAAGAGAGCCACATTCACACACGGAAGAAGGATTCTGGCTCTTTAAAAGACGTCCATGTGTCACAACACGGGAGAGAGGCTTCCATTTAAGTATTATTCTATTAGATTTTGAAAAACTCTCATATAGAGGAAGGGGTGGTTAAGGAAGACCCCAACTTTTTATATTAAGAAAAAAACAAGGGCTTTTGGGAAATGACCAAAGAATAAGATTGACTCTCACCAGGAGGAAATTTTTTTAGCACATCCTGCTTACGCTTCAACCATGAGGCCCTCAAGAGAAATGGGGTAGCAGGCCCTAGCACATGGGGGCAGTGGCCCTCAGCACTCAGAGCGTGCTGGTTGATTCTGGGCAGCGGTTGTAGCGTACGCAAGATGTGCTGAAAGTTTTCCCCACTAGGAGAAAGAACACCTCAAAGAACAAGAAAAAAACTTTTACGATCGGTTAATACGATCGACCAGTGGCATTGCGCCTCATAAGCCACATAAGAATAAGGGGGTAATTTGAAGAGGCTAAGGAAGTAATTTACACTGGGGGTTCAAATTACCTCCTTACCCTTGGCAAATGTGGCACAATGCCATTGGCGGGTTGTAGTAATCGATCGTTAAATTTTCTCTCAAAGACCGCCTAAAGCGCTCTACCCATACCCTGACAATATATGCAAACCCTAAGACGAATCCTACCGAAATTTCATTATTGGCGGTGAGCTCTGGCTCTCTCTAAGTCGCAAATGCAAGGTACAAAGGATCGAATTAACTTCCGGATATGAAGTTGGATATCCAACAATATCAGGTACAATGGATCCGAACCGGTTGTAGTTTAAGTAATCCATTGGCTTTAACTCATGGGACCCGACCCGACCCGACCTGACCGAGCATGCAGTCATTGTTCATCATTAACCCGAACAGATCACAATAACAATTGTCGGCCGGCCTCTGCTATTGCGCAGCCGATCGATCCTGTTGGTATCCGTTGCCGGATGAGGCTAACTGAACAGATCTGTAGCTCCGTCATTGCGAGGTCAGCTGCTCCTCTTGGTGGTGCACAACAGGTGCTCGACGGTTGTCCCCCATGCATCCCTTCTTTGTTGTCCGCTGCTTGTCCAACGAGCTCATCACTCGTCTGTTCAAGCACCGATCCCCTTGCAGATCTGCTCCACCGCACCCGCTGCTACACTATGTTGTTCTTTTTCGTGTGCGATCGTTCGCCCATCGCGCGTGATACCTTTATGTGATCGTTCGCCCAGTGCGATTAAAGTATGGATTATTGCAGGGGATCTTGAATCAGTATTAAAAACCAACTATAAAGGCGATAAATACTTATTCAATGATATTTAATGACCATTTGACGTTAATTAGTATTTTTTTTTGAAAGATTAATTAGTACTCTCTCTTTCTCTAGCAAGTGAATCACACTCCGAAAGCAGTCGCGGACACCAAAGGCGGCCATTCGAGTACCGACAGGCACGGGTATTTCTAGTAGACTTACATGTCATGTTCAAGCATTGAATATTTCACTTAAAAGAGGTGCATGCGCAACAATTAGATAGATACTAGTAAAAGATTCATGGAATAGAGGATCTAACCGCAGCTAGAAGTCCGATCTCAACTGAACCAAACAAGACACCAAGGAAAGCTCCCACACAAGTAAGGAAGTCCATCTTGTCGACTTCCCATATGTTGTAAGCTTCACTAAAGTCAATCAGACCATGAAGGGCGGACAATATAATCGAAGCTAGTATGGTGACAGGGGTGTAATACAGTAGCTTTGTAAGCAGTTCGAAGGATATAAACACCGTGATGGCCATGACTAAGTTGGAGACTGCTGTTTTGCATCCTGCACTGAAATTTACGGCTGTTCGAGAGAACGAACCTGTGAATTCATCGAAATGGATCGAATGATTAAGCAGTGAATAAATACCAAATGGAAGGAGATTCAATACTGAAATTAAAAACTAGAATTGGATCCATTAAAGAAACTTTGGATGTAGTTAAGACTATGAATGAAAACCAATCAAATCCTCTGGGATATATATATATATATATATATATATATATATATATATATATATATATATATATATATATATATATATATATATATATATATATATATATATATATATATATATATATATATATATATATATATATATATATATATATATATATGGGGGCGGGGAGCCTGCACCCGGGGTGCAGCGTTAACGCTGTACCGTCCCCTTGTTTTACCAACCTAGAAGTTTTGGAATTGGATGAAATTTGGTGATGGTGTTGTCTAGGATAAGGTGATCATCCTCACAAATTTTCATCAAATTCCAAAACTTCTAGGGGGGTCAAATGGTCGAAGCAAAATCAGCCATCCGCAGTCACCATTAAAATCTGCAGATTTTGCTTCGACCATTTGACCCCCCTAGAAGTTTTGGAATTTGATAAAAATTTGTGAGGATGATCATCTTACCCTAGACAACACTCTCACCAAATTTCATCCAATTCCAAAACTTCTAGGTAGGTAAAACAAGGTTGAGGTGTAGCGTTAACGCTGCACCCCGGGTGTAAGCTCCCTGCCCCCTATATATATATATATATATATATATATATATATATATATATATATATATATATATATATATATATATATATATATATATATATATATATAGAGAGAGAGAGAGAGAGAGAGAGAGAGAGAGGGGGGGGGGGGGGAAAGGTTAGCCTACTCCATGGAGCAAGTTACTTATCTACTCCATGGACCATATAGATGCCACATGGCACTTTTTAATCGAGTTTTTTATTCATGTATGGTCAATCTAATATTGATAGATTATGATTATGAAAAAAACTCCAAAGAAAAAAACTTAAACCAACCCGATCAAGTTGAAAAAAATTTAACGGTAAAATGTGCATCGTAAAAACATATTTTTTGTGGATGCTACTTGGCATATGATTTTCTCAAATTTTTTTTCTTGATAATTGTTGGGAGGGGTGAACCTAACTTAACCAAGTCTTAACTTCGGTTAAAAAATGCAACATGGCATCCATTTAACTCATGGAGTAGGTAAGTTTCCTACTCCATTGAGCAGGCTACCTTTCCTCACTCTCTCTCTCTCTCTCTCTCTCTCTCTCTCTCTCTCTCTCTCTCTCTCTCTCTCTATATATATATATATATATATATATATATATATATATATATATATATATATATATATATATATATATATATATATATATATATATATATATATATATATAGGGGCATGCTATAATGCTGCATGCGGTACGTGTGGCACTGAACCGCAGCCGTCTGATGCACGCTCTGCGTGCGTCGCATGCACGCAGAGGTGTTTCAGACGGCTACGGTGCGGTGCCGCACTTACCGCATGCCGCATTATAGCATTTCTCTTTCTCTTTCTTCTCTCTCTCTCTCTCTCTCTCTCTCTCTCTATATATATATATATATATATATATATATATATATATAGGATAACGATCCAATGAGATTACTCTTCTATGAGATAACTTTGAGAAACCTATCTAGAGGTTTTAGAATTTGATGAAAATTGGTGAGCATGCTCTCTATGGCAAGTTGATCATCCTCACAAAAAATCATCAAATTCTAAAACCTCTGGAGACATCAAATACACAATTCAAATTATTGGTTTTAACGGACGATTGATAAATCTTCTAACATTTGATGCCTTATAAGGTTTAGAATTTGATGATTTTTTGTGAGGATGATTAACTTGCCATATAGAGCATCCTCACCAATTTTTATCAAATTCTAAAACCTCTAGATAGGTTTCTCAAAGTTATCTCATATATCTCATATTTTACTGGATCTCTACCCTATATATATATATATATATATATATATATATATATATATATATATATATATATATATATATATATATATATATATATATATATATATATATATATATATATATATATATATATATATATATATATATATATAGGGGGCGGGGAGCCTGCACCCGGGGTGCAGCAACTACGCTGCACCTCAACCTTGTTTTACCTACCTAGAAGTTTTGGAATTGGACGAAATTTGGTGATGGTGTTGTCTAGGGTAAGATGATCATCCTCACAAATTTTCATCAAATTCCAAAACTTCTAGGGGGTCAAATGGTTGAAGCAAAATCTGCAGATTTTAACGGTGACTGCAGACGGCTAATTTTGCTTCGACCATTTGACCCCCCTAGAAGTTTTGGAATTTGATGAAAATTTGTGAGGATGATCACCTTACCCTATACAACACCCTCACCAAATTTCATCCAATTCCAAAACTTCTAGGTAGGTAAAACAAGGGGGCGGTGTAGCGTTAACGCTGCACCCCATGTGCAGGCTCCCCGCCCCCATATATATATATATATATATATATATATATATATATATATATATATATATATATATATATATATATATATATATATATATATATATATATATGTAACCCCTCTAGTGCGATCTCGTTGGTGTGATCCGACCACTGTGGACCGTTTGATTTAATTTGTACAACTATAATGCATTGTTTTGGCGGTGCATGCATCACAACTAACATATGTTGGCTCACTGTGGATCGTTGGATTTAATTTGAATATCTGTGATATATTGTTTTGGTCGTACATGCAATACACCGGCCCTAACGCATGTTTGCTCGCTAACAGCCATATGTTGCACTACTTCCATTGCATATGTTGCACTGGGCGAGCTGGGCGGTGCTTGCAAGCTAAAATCCGCATGTTGCTATGCTCTGCTACATATGTTTCAGTGCTCCCAGTGCATATGTTACTCGTCTGGGTTGCACCAAGTGGATCGCACCAACATGATAGCACTTGAGGGATTATATATATATATATATATATATATATATATATATATATATATATATATATATATATATATATATATATATATATATATATATATATATATATATATATATATATATGAATATAGGGGCATGCTATAATGCGGCATGCGGTAAGTGCGGCACCGCATAGTAGCCGTCTGATGCATGCGATGCACGCAGTGGTGCATCAGACGGCTACTGTGCGGTCCCACACTTACCGCATGCCGCATTATAGCATGCTCTTATATATATATATATATATATATATATATATATATATATATATATATATATATATATATATATATATATATATATATATATATATATATTAAGAGAATAATTTATTTTTAATTAAAATATCTACATACAGTACGACTAACCTGTTGGAGCGTGGCTATCGACCGTGAGTCACTCTACTCCTAGTCCGGGTATAGTCTAAAATTACATACAGGTGACTAAATAAGTAAGAATATTATTGCTCCTCATGTTGGGTTCGACAGTGGTAGTGATTTGGACCCTCTAGGTCCTAGGGATCTGGGTCGACAAGTAGGATCAGCATGGCCAATCAGCTAGAAATCAGTTCCCCTAAATATAAGGGAAGATCTAATCATTGCACCTATTGTAGTTGGGAAGGTCTCGGGAAATACGATTCATTGCCATTGATTTTACGCAAATCAGAGCACAAATGTGCCTGATATCCTAACAACATGCTTTTTAGAGTAAGATGCCTGAAGTGGCTTGGTCTGAAGATTTGCATCGGGTCCGGTCCATGTTGGGTCGGGCTCATGGTTTGTTTTAACCACACTTGACCCGAATCGGGTCAGACCTAGCCTAGGAATCGATCTAATTCATTTGTAAGGGTGGGGTGCTTAAATAAGGGCCAAAAGGTGTAGTTATATGGAGTAAGGCGTTATGAAATAAGGAAGAGTGCACTTAAAGGAAAAAAGGGTAGATCTAGCTGGGTAACAATTCAAAAGAGATGGGCATGCCCTCTCTACTGTGATCAGTCAACGGTTTTGGGGATTTCTCTTTAGAAATCCTTGTCGGTGGAGCGGGAGGTGCTTCACTCGACCGTCGGTCGGGGTGGTCGGTAGGAGGGCAAGGGTCATTGGAGCCGATGACGAGGTGCAGTGGGTTATTAACGAGCGGTGGGTTCAATGGGTTTCTCTCTCTCTCTCTCTCTGGTTCCTAACGGAGCTCTTGGCCACGGGAAAAATAAGGTGAATGACGACGCCGAGGATGGTTGGGGTCATGCGGTGTGTAGTGCCACTGGTGGTGCAGCGAGATGGCGAGACGGCCACCGGTGGGGATCGGTGGGTTGGTGTGATCAGGACAAAAGGATGGGAGAGGTGAAGGTGGTGCTTATATACCTTGATGGGAAGAATGGGCTGCTGGGTTGATGATACCAGAGAAGATGGCCGGAGGGTAGGGATGTCTCTCGGTTGCACCTATAGCGAGCCCTGGCCAAAACTCTTCCCCACTCTCTCTCTAGATCTCTGATTTCTCTTTTCTCTCTTTGGTCTCTGTTGGACGTGGAAGGAGAGGGCTCGAATCATGGGTTGATAAAGAAGGTAGGGAAAGGAGGAACTGTGCACGATAAGTGCAGCAATCGGGGAGTGGGTTACGCCGATAAGGTATGAGAGGAGGGTGAAAGGCAGTTAGTTACGCGAGATCTCCGGAGGTGATTGATTATGGGATCGCATGCACTACGGTTTGCCAAAACTGAACTGATTCAAATCTACGATCTTTTTGAACTGCCAATTAAATTATAAATTATATTGTCTCACTTGGGCCTCTCTCTTACTAAGCCCAAGCCCAAGCCCAAGTCCAACTGAAGAAGAATCAATCACCATAATAATTTCCCTCATCCGTTTTCTACAAGGAACTACTCATTGGAACTGTATTGCTTCGACTGTGCAAATCAAGCCAAGATACAAAAATCCAATTGAGCACAAATGCTAAATGTACTCCGAACGTGCATCATATAAAAATTGAATTTATAAATAACAAACCATAGACGTTACAGACTGCATTGAGGTCTTGGTCGATGAAGAGGATCGCCGGCCAGGGGAGGCCTTTGATGGGCTTCTCGACCCAAGACTCCTTGACCCGGCATCAATGCGTATGTGATGAACACGTCGCACTTGGCGTTCGACATCTTTATTGGTTGGAGTCTGGTGATGGAGATTACCGTGAATACCATAGATCTCCGCTCGAACTAGAATGGGGGTCGATTGACGTTCGACCGAACAGATCCAACACATCTCCTTCTCCCTCTGAGGAGGAGGAGGAGAAGGAAGTGAATTGTTTGCTGGTACGATGTCAGCCTTGAATTCCCGGAGGTGCCCTTTCTACAACAGGTGATCGATGCATAAATGCGCTTTATCTTAGCTACTAACTTTTGATAAATCATTAAAATTTTACCTTTAATTGATCTGATTACCTGCATCTATGTGATTTACAGGAAAGCACCCCGAAAAGCGAAGAATACATCAAAAGCAACCCAGTGCACAAGAATTACTAATAGCAACCTCCAGAAAGGCAATTTCCAATGGAAGTCGCACGCCCAACAGTCCGCAGACAGAAGGATTGCGATTTTTGATCGATTGGCTGCGAGGCCCGATCGATCGGAGAAGGCCTGCGCCGCAGACAGAGGGTTTGTGATCTCCGATCGATCGGCCGCGAGGCCTGATTAATCGAAAGTGCCCATCTGAGCTCTGTGACACCCTAGATCGGACGGTCCAAGATTACTGCGGGAGGATTATGAACTATATACGTTGGGAGCCCTATTTAACCATGTCTCGCATGAAGAAATGTATCAATTTCGTAAGTCAAACTTCGTGCCATCCTCTAATCCGAACCAGGGAGCTCTTTCGTCATCTCCGGAGGAAGATCATGGGAGGAAGAAGAAGAAGTGCCGCCATGGATCCATGCTCGCTCTCCATCAACATTCACACTATCATCGCTACCATGAGTGGCTAGTCCTTCTTTAGGGCTTCGGATGAAGCCCTAGCCATGTTTTAGTTTTTGTTATGCTTAATTAGGATTTTGAATTTTTATTTGGGGATTGGCTTGACAAGGTTTTTAATGATTGTAATCTTTAGTTCTTTTCCTTCGATTCTGAATGCTTTAATGAAAATCTATATCGTTGGATGAATTGATTTCTCTTGTCTTGCTATGTGATTATTGCTCCTCTCATCTTGTCAGAGATGCACCATACCTAGGAAGACGATCTGTACCTTGAAAAGACTGACCATGCTAAACTAAGATGGTGAATGCCATGTGCGTGGTGAAAGGAATCCTTTATTTTATTTATCTATCCTTGATGTGATGAGTTATGACTAGGGGAGACGGTCCGTGCCCCTAAAGGATGAACTATGTCGACCGAAGATAACTCATGCCGTTGAAGATGATAATCTTCGTTGAAATCTATTGCAATTTTTATTATAATAGATTGAAACGCCCCATTAGAAAGAACAAACCCTAGTTGGAAGAATTAGACTTGATCGTGGCTAGTGGTGGATTCTCCGCCCTAGACACTTTCTCTGATTTCCCTTATTTACTTTAATCATTTTTTAGTAATTTTAATTAAGACCATAATAATCAAACAACTCCTCCCTAATTGCTTTAACCCTTAGAATTAGAATGTAGTTACCAATTCGTAATCCCCGTAGTATGATACCGATATTAGTTTTTACTGCAAACGATTCGGACATAAGATACCAGTGTGATCGGGATCGATCATAAATTTTTGGCACTGTTGCCGGGGATTGCCAACGATAACTTAGGAATAATTTTAGGAGTTAATCTCTTAGGATTCTTTTTTATAATTTAGTATTTAATTTATCTTTCTCTTTTCCTTTTCAGGTACCTTATTTATTAAAGATAGGAATTAACCACCTCTCCTCCAGGTAAGTACCCCTGATCTTTGTTTTCTTTTTAGTCTTTACTTTCAGCCTTTATCCTCTTATAATTTTTTTTTATAATAATTTAGCTCGCATCTACTTGGGAGACCTTAGCACATAAACCGAGGAGGTTTATGTGTGCTACTGTCATTCCCATTAAAAGCAGGCGTGACTTTAATTAATTCTGCCTTAGCTATTTTACTTCTTTACGTTCGCACTCTGTACTTTTAATTATTACATGCTTGAATGTCGCTCGTTGAGACACTACAAAAAAAATATTTTTTATCGACGGAATATATCCGTCGATAATATTATATTTTCGTCGGTATTAATTTATAGCGACGGAATAAATTTCCGTCGCTGGTCGTCAGGAAAAAAGGTGTCGGGAAATAAAACAACGAAGAATTAAAATTTAAGTTGGTATTAAATATTAATACCGACGGATCTTTGTAGTCTGTCAGTAATATATGAATATTTTTTAAAAAAATATAATATATTATTACCGACGATTATCCTTATTTTCGTCGGCAAAGATAAGTATATTCCGACAAAAAATTAATGTCCGTCAGCAATATATTAATATTTTAAAAAATATAATAGATTATTACCGACGGTTAGCATTAGTTCCGTCAGCAAAAAGAAGTATGTTTAAATATATATATATATATATATATATATATATATATATATATATATATATATATATATATATATATATATATATATATATATATTACCGACGGAATATATAAGATTCGCCGGTAATCAAACTTGATTTTTTTAAAAAAATTACTAAAATCTGGTTATTTAATTCCTGTGATTTACAACAATAGCACAATATATTTAAATATTACCTCAAATTACCACAATATTACCACAAATATTATCATAATTGACTAAATCAAATATTACCATAATTTATCAAATATTACCACAAATTATCAAATTTTACCATAATCACAGACAATACCAGAATACCAGAAAATTACCACATATTTATTACAAAATTATTTTTACACAATAAAAAACTAAGGAAAGCTGTGTGCTCTAGCTCAACCACGTACCCCACGCCACTCGGCACCAATGCTGGTGCTCTCATCCCCTAACGCTGGACATCCTGGAATTATTATATATTTGTTAAAAAAATAGTTTACATATATATATATATATATATATATATATATATATATATATATATATATATATATATATATATATATATATATATATATATATATATATATATATATATATATATATATATATATCATGGTGCAATTGGGGCTTAGTGCAATGTATTTTCATGGTGACTTAATCTTGTGGTTATGAATCAGTTGTCCTGGTGCTAAATGGTGCTCCAGTATTTGATCGGCCGTGATATTTGCTGAGGTGGCATCACCGTTATACCATAGATTTTCTACTCTTTCAAGCACCCCCCCCGTCACGCTCCCCCCCCCCCCCCCCCCCAATTTCATGCTCCCCTCTTCGACTCACCCAACAGATCATGTGAAGAGGGGGGCGATCATCCCAATAGTCGGTAAGATCGCCGCCTTCCCCACCCCCCCCCCCCCCCCCTTCGAGCCGCCAGATTCGATTTTATACCAAATATTTCAGGTAAGATTTTATCCTCTGATTGACTAATTTAGGGTCTAAGCGTTCGAAAATCATAAGTTAGCGTGTTTCGGATTTTGAACTTGGTTTGGATTCGATCGGATCATTATCGGATCACATCTGATAATACGGACTTGGATGGTTTTTCATATTTCGGACTTGTGAGCAATTTATAAGTAGATATTTAATATTTTACCCTTCGATTGACTAATTTAGAGTCTAAGCGTTGGAAAATCATAAGTTAGCGTGATTTGGATTTAAACTTGGTTTGGATTCGATGATATCGTCATCGGATTGCATCCGATAATTTGTACTTGGATGCTTTTTCATATTTCGGACTTGCGAGCAAATTTTAATTTGATATTTTAAGAATTTACCCTATGATTGACTAATTTAGGGTCTGATCATTTGAAAATCATAAGTTGGAGCTAAGGGTTTTTGGGAAGGAGAAAGGTCTCTGGGGGTCTGATATGATCAACTAAGGATAAGGGAGAGATGGTTTTGATGAAGGAAATGAAGGGATAAGGGAGGGGGAGTAAAGCTAAGGTTTTTATCCCCTTAGTAAAGGATAACCTAGCCATCTTCCTTGACTTTTTGGCTTCTCCCATGTGAGAAGCACATGGGGTGGGTGGAAAATGAGGTTATTTGGGCCCCACCTTGATGGCCATCCAAATATCTTTGGATTAAGGTTAGTACTAATTAAGTGTAGGACCTAATTAACTTAGTTAAAAGCCTATGTTAAGACTAATTAACCCATGATTTGGGTTTAGTATTAAAAACCTAAAAAATAATTTTAATCCATAAAATATCTATTTTTAATTACATTTAGGTCCAAAATAAGTTTTGATAATTTTGGTCAAAAAGTCTAATTTCAAAAATGACTATTTTGCCCTTTATGTGCGAAAGGGGCCCTATCTCTCTATACACGAGCCCGGAGTCTGAACAAAGTAAAAACGCACATGGGGAAGATGTTTCCTATCCCTTACTCAATGATAAAGTGTTTCAAAAAGACTCATAATAATTCCAGGGTTAGGGCTTTACAACACCAATCGGATAAAAAGTCCGTATTTTTTCGTGCGCAGCGCACTGTCTTCCTGACTTAATAACCCTTGTGCACTTACGTTCCTGTAAGGACCTCAATATAGTCCTGCATGTGCCACATGACATTACACTAATGTTTCACAAAAGGAAAATAATATATTCATATTATTTTATTACAGGGCAAAATCAGGTCGTTACATGTAAATACCTGATTTTTTTTCTGTAATAAAATAATATGAATATATTATTTTCCTTTTATGGAATGTTAGTGGAATATCATGTGACACGTGTGGGACTATCCTAAGGCACTTATGGGAATACAAGTGCATATGGATTAAGTCCGAGAGATGGTGCCCAAAGGCTACGCACGGGAAAATACAGACTTTTTGCCCGATCAGGACTGGTAGGCCCTAACTCCGAAACTCAAATGAGTCTTCTGAGAACACTTTAGCATCACCTCGAAGGTATAAAACATTCTCCTTAGGTGTGTTTTAACTTCGTCTAGGATATGGGCTCGTGTACAGAGAAATCAGACACCTTTCGCACATGAAGGGTAAAATCGTTATTTCAAAAAATAGTGTTTTTTTGGAAAATTACCAAAACTTATTTTTGGATCCAATTATAATAAAAAAGGGTGATTTGGAGATTATATATAATTTTTTGGGTTTTTAGTGATAAAGCCTAATTCGGGGGTTAATTAGCCCTAAATCGGGTTCTAAATGGGATTAGTTCGCCATAATCACGATTAGCACTAACCTAAACCAAGTGGCACTACGCGACAAACCTGGTGGATCCTTTGTGACATCATCCTATCTCATCCCTTGTGCTTGTAATGATGAGAGGATTAGGGAATCCTAATTAGGGATTAAACTAAAACTAGGTTTAGCTAGTTCCTAAAACTAGCATAATCTAGCAAGATTTAGACCCGAATTACCTAACTAAACCTAAAACAAACCTAATCAAACTTTAATGGAAGAAAGGTGGGGCCCACATGAGGTCATCCCCCCCCCCCCCCCCCCCCCCCCCCCCCATGTGCTTCCCACAAGGAGATGAAAGAACTCAAAGGGGGTTTGTGTTTGGCCTTTTCAAAGAGGACAAAACTCCTTTATTTTCTATTTTTCCTTTATCTCTTCATCTCCTCTTCATTAGATTGAAATTTATCACCCCTTGGAAGCCAATTCAATCCCTTAAAAACCCTTATCTTCTCCAAAAACCTTGAGCAACAATCCATGGTGAAAAAGTTAGCTCACTAGTTTGGATTTGCAAGAAAAGAAGGAGAAAGAGAAGGAGAAGAAGAAGAGAAGGAGAGGAGGGCCAAAACTTGTGGAACTTCATCCAAATCAAGCAAGGTAAGCTACAAAGGGTATGAATAGGTTCCCATGAATTTTAGATAGATTTTTAGTTAGATTCATCCATGAATTATAAGCTTTATTCATGGAATTTGTTAGTTTTTGAAACATACAAGTAGGCTTCCATTTTTGACATCCATAACATGATTAAAATTTAAATTTTATGCTATGAGCATTTTTTCACACTTGTTTACACCCATTCTCATGTTTTACGAAGTTCGATTCGGGTCGATTAGATCCCCGAATCTCGTATTTTCCAAAGAACACTTCATGTTCTTCGGGTTTTCCAAAACTTGCGATGAAAACCTACAAACCCTCGGATTTTGATTTCGAAGGTCATACAGTATTTTGTGCAAAACTTGTTAGACTAGACGCTTAGGATGCTAGGATCAACTTTCGTTCTTGGTAGGATTCGATTCGGAGTGAATCGGACCTTCGATTTTGGTATTTTTGGAGAACGGTTTCGTTTTTCGATTCCTTGAAGATCCGAGATTAAAACCTGAAAAATGGTGGATTTAGATCCATGAAACTTAAACATTTTCATCCAAACATGTTTGTGAATAATTATAGAAATTATTTATGACATCATAATGCCATATATTAATAAATAACTAAATAATCTAATTATGACAACATCATGATATTGTAATGATATAATAATTTAAATAAATCCTTTATGGCATCATAATGACATCATTTAAATAAATAATTATTAAAATAAATAATTAAATAAATTATTTAATTAATTAATTTTAAAAAATAAAAATAAAATATTATTTGCCCGACTCATGCACAATCGGCTCAGTATAGTGGGGGACTAGTTAGAATCATGAAATAGGCTGTTTGGGCCTGGGAGAGATTAGGGTTTGAACCCGTAGACGTTAGAGTGGGTGGTCAAACAATCTTTACGACGGTTGAACCCACCACATAACCTAATATTAAGGATAACCCTGTAGATTCTAAGGACATGTGAGGCTTGACCATAGGCGATGACTGACCTTCAGACCGAGGACCGTATCAATATCCGAGAAAGAGGGGCGGAAGCTTTGCTCGTTTTTTCTTCAAGTATTGAGTCAAGTCCCTAGCCTATCTAAAGGCGTTATCCCACTCTCTTTGAATAGTATGGCACCTGTAGGTCTAAAGATAGGTGTGGCTTGACCATAGCCGAGGAACGACCTTCGGGCCGAAAAACGTTTCAATATGCTGGAAAGTGGGCGGAAGCTCTGCCCGTCTTTTCAGTTCATATTGAGCTAACTCTCTAAACCTATCCAAGTTTATCAAGGTTAGGGTTAGTTTCTATTTATCGTTTAGACCTCCCGGGATGCCTTTGTAGGTCATCCGGGTGTTAGCCCTAATCAAGGAAAGTTATGACTACACGTTGTTCTAATTAAGTTTAACTTATAACATTGCTTGTAGCATGATATGAGGGTGGACTTGGTTACCTTGGACTTGCACGCTTAGTGTATTTGACTCAGGAGGTCCTTGTAGCCCCTTGGGCAGGGACGAAATGTTTGGATGGTGGTGGTTCCTTATGGATATCCTAAACTAGTAATGCTTGATACTTTAAGGACTTTTTCTTATGGAATAAATAGTTAGACTTAAAAGTACCTCTATAGTGTGTAGAGAATATATCCTCTATATGTTTAGGTTAAAAAATATCATGTTGCTTACTCCCGTGAGTGATGCATGGTGTCGTAATAAAGATTAGAGTAGAGTAGATGATATGATTGTGTAGATAAAGCCTGGCGTGCCTATGGTATCGTTATAATGCTGTAGGAGTTGTGTACCCTGTCCCTATTAGGTTAGGGGAATGCCTATCCTTTTCATTGACGATGATACTTAGTAACACAAGTGATCTAAGAAAGACTGAAATACTAATAGCATAGTAAAGTCTTGCTTAACCCTTGTACCATTATTATACTATAGGAGTCATACTCCCTATCCTTGTTTGGTTGGGGGAGTGCCTCTCCTGCTTTCGAACGATGATGCACGGATATATAAGTAAGTTAGGATAGTACAAGTGGGATGAAAAATACCTGATGTGACGACTGCACTACTATCTTGATATAGGAGCCGTATCCCTTGTCCTTGTTTGGTTAGGTGGATGCCTCTCTTGCTCACTGACAATGATGCGCGATCATATAGACAGTTTAGGGATTTAGATAAGAAATGTATTGCATGGTCAAACGAGTATATTAGGAGTAGAATATATATTTGATAGATTAGAAATTAATTAAGGTGGTTAGTGCAGTACCTGACGTAGTTAAGGGGGTATATCTCCTGTCTAGGTTTGGTTGGGAGGACACATCTTCTATCTATTGAAGATAATGCTATATTATATAAGAAATATTTATAATATTGCATTATATGCATGTATGATTGAATTCACCTTGAGTGGCTATACCATGGTAGGTGACCAGGCTCTCGGGTTGGATATTGGTCTGTAGTATAAGACTTATGCTAGTAGAATAGGAGTTATTTATAGCGTAGTAGGTTCTAACTAAGCATGCGGAAAGTGAGGTGATGGCCGCGTGCAAACATGTATAAATCTTTATCGCACGCAGTTGGTGATCCCATCACCGTATGCTAAGACAGAATCTACCATGTAGAGCTAGTAATGGATTATGCTTAGGTTCTTATGAGTGGCATGGAGGTAGGGTCATTCCCTACTCTCCTTGTTGTTTACATAGACACGTAAACGTGTGTTTTGTATTCTAGCTTTAGTTTAGGAGAATAGTGACACCACAATCGTCGTCTAACTCATAATATCATATTTGGCGAGGAGTAGTTGAAATTGATATGGTAGTGACGGACCATTTTGGTTGGCATGATTGACTCGTGTACAATCCTAATCAATTGGGGGATGAGTCTTTGGGTGGTGATGGTCTCTTTCGAGTACCCTAATACTAGTAGCGTTTAGCCTTTTAGGGTTTTGTTTTGATTAAGATCAGACTGTTAGCTTGTTAGTAAGAGTTAGGGTTACTCCTAAACTATCGTTTGAATATTCCGGATCACAGTTATGATTATAGGATTAGCCCTAGTTTAGGGAAAATAGAGATACCTGGATATCGTCTAACTCATAATATCGCTTTTAATGTGGAGTTCAGATTAACATTAAGACAGTGGATCGTTTTGGTTGGTGTAGTAGTTGTCATTACAACATCTAGTCATGTCAAAGGAGCCTCTGGTTGGGGTGGTCTCTTTGAGTACTCTAAACTAGTGTTTAAGTTATGTTATTAGCCCTAATTTAGCTGTTGGAGTTATTATTCTAGCCCTAGATTAAAAAATCGAAGACACTAGGATGCACCGGACCAGTTTGGTTGGTGTGTGGACTTGTAAATTTGGCTGGTAGTCAGATGAGTCTTTGATTGTGGTGGTTTCTTTTGAGTACCCTAAGATTAGTAGCTAAATTTATAATATCGATTCTATGATAGACTTCGATTGTAGAAGTCTAAACTAGATCATGACGAGTATGGCAGTAGTATCACTGATAAAAGTTTATGACAACTTAAGACTCGATATTCTTCGAGAGATGATATTTTATGAGATTCGATATTATTCGAATAAAGATATCCATATAACAATTAAAATAATAGAGGAATGACATTAATTAAAATAAAATTAAGAATTGATATTAGTCATGATAAAATGATTTAAAGTCAAGAAATCATGAAAGGTATAATATAATTCGAAATACGACACTAGAGAGAGATGATTTGATTTAGGCTGAACAAGAGGATGATATCGATTAAAGCACCATTTATTATGTTTATCAGTTTCTTTTGATAGAGTTAACGTGGCTCGCACTGAGTCACTTAGTCTTTTAAGTGATTCATGGTTTGTGCGTGTTTCTTTTGTTGGGCACAAACCTAGGTATAAGAAAGAGTTGAGTTTGTAGAAAAGGCGAACGGATATAACTGATAAAGTAGCGGGAGCTAGGAGCTTGGAGCAGTATTGGAGCTACTGTGGAGTGTTGGAGCTGGAGCTAGAGATGGAGCAGGACCCTTAGATTCAGTATTGGTTCTATATAGACCAGTAAGATATTGTAGTGTATTCCAAATGATGAGAGGTAAAGACTGTTGATCTATATATTGAGAGAGTTTGCTTCTAGTGGTGTGTTATTCTGGCTCGAGATACCAACTTCTTCTATTAATCTAAATTTTAAAATAAATAAGTGTGAGGAGCCTTTTAAGGCTAGTATAGAGTGACGTGAGGAAAGGCTTGCCTTCTGGGCTCGAGCCTTGTGCTCCTACGAGAGCACCACTCTTAGGAGAGTTGAGGGAGTTGTCTTCCTCTTTCCAAAAGTGATACCCTTAGACAGTCGAGCAGACTTCTCTTTCACAAATGGTTTTCTAATCTTCCTTGCTAGGATAGTTGTTCCAGTGTCTTCAGGCATTGGGTCGGTCCGAGCAAGGAAGAACAAACTAAACTTAAAATCTTTTTCCTTTATTTTCTTTCAAAAAAAAAGGTAGTGAAAGTTTATACCCAGGGCTTCTCGCGCTGCAGAGTGGAAATCTGGGGTTTGACATTCCCTCCGTCCACCTCTCCCGCACACCTCCAGCACCGGCTGCTCCTCCACCTCCGGTGACTCCTCCTCCTTCGGCTGAGACCTCCTCCTCCTCCGGTGAGTTCCCCTCCTTCTTCTTCTCCTCCTCCTCCCTTTCTAATTTGTTCCAATTTGCACCCTAAAGTTTAAAATGTTAGCATAATACCCCTTTTGTCAACTATTTTGTTCCAAATCGCACCCTAAAGTTTGAAATGTTAGCACAATACCTCTTTTGTCAACTATTTAATTTGTAATTTGATCATTTTTATCAAGAGCTGATTTTCGGATGGATTGGATCGGAATAGTGGTGTTCAAAACATTTCCATAATTTTTCAAAATCCCAAATGATATTCTGATTCCGATTCCAAAATTTTGGAATTTCAAAATCCAATTTCGATTCAGAATTATAAGAATTTTTCGGAATGTTACATTTTTGGAAATTAGGTTAAGGGTTTACGTTAGGTTTAGGTTTAGGGTTTCATAATCCCAAATGGTATTCTGATTCCAATTCCGAAATTTAGGAATTTCAAAATCCAATTCTGATTCGGAATTAATGAATTTTTTTGGAATTTTACATTTTTGGAAATTAGGTTTAGGGTTTAGGTTAGGTTTAGGTTTAGGTTAGGTTTAAGTTTAGGGTTTCGGAATCCCAAATGGTATTCTAATTTCGATTCTGAAATTTTGGAATTTCAAAATCCAATTCCGATTCGGAATTATAAGAATTTTTCGGAATGTTACATTTTTGGAAATTAGGTTTAGGGTTTAGTTTTGGTTAGGTTTAGGGTTTAGGTTAGGTTTTGGTTTCGGGTGTCGGAATCCCAAATGGTATTTTTATTCCGATTCCAAAATTTTGGAATTTCAAAATCCAATTCCGATTCAAAATTATCGGAATTTTTCGAAATGTTACATTTTTGGAAATTAGGTTTAGGGTTTAGGTTAGGTTTACGTTTAGGGTTTCGGAATCCCAAATGGTATTCTGATTCTGATTTTGAAATTTTGGAATTTCACAATCCAACTCCGATTCAGAATTATCAGAATTTTTTGGAATGTTACATTTTCGGAAATTAGGTTTAGGGTAGGTTTAAGTTTAGGGTTTATGTTATGTTTAGGTTTAGGTTTTTGGAATCCCAAATGGTATTCTGATTCCGATTCTGAAATTTCAGAATTTCAAAATCCAATTCCGATTCGGAATTACAAAATTTTTTCGGAATGTTACATTTTCAGAAATTAGGTTTAGTGTTTAGGTTAGGTTTATGTTCACTACACCAAAATCCGAAACACGCTAATATATGATTTTCAAATACTTAGACTCTAAATTAGTCAATCAAACGGTAAAATATTAAAATATCTACTAAATACTTGCTCGCAAGTCCGAAATATGAAAAACCATCCAAGTCCGAATTATCGGATGCGATCCGATAACGATCCAATCGAATCCAAACCAACTTCATAATCCGAAACATGCTAAGTTATGAGTTTCTAATACTTAGACTTTAAATTAGTCAATCGGAGGGTAAAATCTTAAAATTTCTACTAAATACATGCTCGCAAGTCCGAAATATGAAAAACTATCTAAGTTCAAATTAGCGGATTCAATCCGATGACGATACGATCGAATCCAAATCAACTTCAAAATCTAAAACACGATACTTATGATTTTCAAACGCATAGGCTCTGAATTAGTCAATCGGAGGGTAAAATTTTAAAATATCTACTAAATACTTGTGTGGGTGCAAATTTTGGCCAACTCCAAGCAACGGGACCCACCAGCCCTGCCTGGGGGGTCCACAGAGACGACAGTGGGACCCACCAGCCCTGCTTGGGGAGTCCACAGAGATGATAGCGGAACCCACCAGCCCTGCCTGGGGGTTCCACAGAGACGACAACGGGACCCATCAGCCCTACTTGGGGGGTCCACAGGGACGACAGCTGTAGAAACCGCCTTCCACCCCGGATCCTATTCCCAAAAACTCTATAAATAGCAGACCTTACAACTATAACAAGATCGAATCTCTGATTGCAGAATCAGACTTTCAAAAAATCCAGAGCTTCGACTTCTTAACCCCTTGATCTGCTTTTCGAAGAGATTAGTGATACTCGGTCTGTCGTGATCACTTTGAGTAAAGTGTTAGTGAATTCAGGTTGCACCTTACGGCACAGAGACGTAGGCTTCAGCTGAACTGCGAGATCATACCTTGTGTCAATCTGATCTCTCTCTCCCTCACTCTATTAATTCAAACCTACATACTACACAAACATTCGATCAGACATCCGAATTACTCGATTGACTGGTTGGGCGGAGTCTTCGGGTTGGCACGAAAATCATCCCGCATAGTTTGGTGCCGTCTATGGGATCGATCAAGAAGCTCTCTTCACTCTACGACAAATATTAGATCAGTTGAGTAACATAACCGACCGTGATAATCATACTTCCCCACCAATCAGTTGAGTAGACAACCGATCGAACTCCGGCAATCTGGTTGTTTCCTTCGCTTCACTAAATGGCTAAGACAAGGAATCAGGATTATCTAGAGGGAAGTAACACTCGACAGAATCAACCTCGCCCGGAAACCCGATCAATGAGTCAGCGACTCAACTTCGGACTTCCGTTAGCTCATCCTGAGAAAGCAGCTCAATCGGGAAATGGGAGATCGGTCGATCGATCGATTCCCCCGCCACATTGATAGTCGATCAGGCAAACGATGCCCGCACCAACGGAAGGTCCCCCGCCGACATATCAGATATCAGCAATCGACTTTCAACTGTTGCAACTCGCAAAGCAGAACGCCGCTCTCACTACTGAGAGGAACGCCATAAAGAAGGCCACCTCCAAAGCGGGGGTGGTACTTCCTGTATCCTCTCTAAACGAGGGAGTTGATCTGCCTCGGTGATCTGTTCACTCCGAGCAGCAGAAGTCCATGAGCCAAGCAATCAGACTTGCTAACCGAGAAAGGAGCAGACGAGAGCCCACCCCCTCTGCAACACCGCGGAAGTAAAGTGTTTGGGATTGGATCGATGATCAGTCTTCACAATCGTCATCGGGCCGAAACTGTGTTAGGCGGGCACAATCCAAGCAAAATCAGCGAGTGAGACATTGGACAAAAGAGATTGCGTCGAAAGGGCATTTCTCTCCGTCCCCTTTCCATGATCGAGATACTCAAATCGATCTCCATCACCGAGCTCGCCCGACGACTTTTCAACATGCAGATAGAGACCTCTCGATCTTACCCCTAGTCCAACAGGAAGGAAGGGGGTTAGGTCGTATAGATGGATATTCTTCGATAGGATCTCTTCACAGAAGTCTATTTCAAACACCCTTCCCCAAGGGTTGGAGGACTCCAACATTGCCAAAATACAATTGCTTGAAGGGAGATCCAACTCTCCACATTCTCGCATTCAAGCAAGCATTGATGCCGCACGAGGAGGAAAACAACTTGCTATGCCGAACCTTCGCCGGAAGCCTCGAAGAGCCCTCCCTCGACTGGTATCATAATCTTCGAGCTAGATCGATCACACAGTTCGATGTTTTGGCAAACCACTTCGTGCAACACTACCAAACTCAACCTTAAACCAGAGAAGAAGCTCGATTCTCTGTATCGTCTGAGGATAGGAGCCGATACGAGCCTTCACAACTTCACGCAAAGATTTTGCAATGAACATGCAGCCCTCTCCGGACGGCATCTCGACGATGAAGCAATTATGCTGGCATTCCAAAATACCCTCTGATTTGATCTGCATATCTACAAAGACTTCATCCGCAACCCTCCTCCCTCTCTGGGTTCAATGTTAGATTACATCCAGAGAGAGATTGAGGTCAAAGACGACCAGATCGCCCGGAAAGGATATGAAACTAGAAGGTGACATGTTGAAAGGGAAGCACCCAAGCATACCGCCAAGACCCATAATGCAGAAGCACCAGCATCTCCACCCTCCAAGTGACAGATAGAAGACAGACGCAGATCACCGCCGAAGAAAACTATGTTCACTTATTGGACTCTTCCAATCGAACAGATTCTCGATCAGATCCAGCACGAGGAATTTTTTCGATGGCCGAATCCACTGCAACCTGACACCAAACTCATCGCCGAAAAATCTGTATACTGTGATTTCCATTGCAGCCACGGTCATCCAACAAGTCAATGCTTCCGACTAAAGTATCTCTTGAAAGATCTCCTGCGTAAAGGTCACCTTCGGGAGTTCGTCAAGAGTGGATGTGACCAACGCCCACCTTCCACATCAAAAGGGAAGGAAGCTTGTTGGGTTCACCGTATTTCAACCAACCCGTCGTCGGTTGTTGTACAAGCTAACCTCTTCGGCATTCACGGAGCGTTACACAATCAAACTCTCACCGGGAAAGAGGTCGATCAGTAGGTTCGACGCATCTTCAACGTTCGCTCGGCGGCAAACAAAGAGGATACCTAGATCGAGAAGCCAGTCAAGGACTTGTCATGGCCATCTATCGTATGTAACGACTCCGATCTCCAAGGAGTACATATTCCACACTGGGATTCTTTGGTCCTGTGTCTTATCATCAACGGTAGCACCATTAGTAGAATCCTCATCGACACTGGAAGCTTGATCGATATTATGTTTTCAGATTGCTTCAAGAGTCTGGGACATAAGTATTCTAGTTTGGATGTCATCCCCACGGTGATTACCGGCTTCAACGGTGACCAAAGCGTGACAATGGGTAAATCTCTGTTCACCCTCGATCTCAGCAGAGAGACTCGAGTCTCCGTGCGATTCGTCATTGTCGAAGGTTCTTCCAACTACAATATCATCCTCGGACGACCTTTCCTCCATGAAATCAATGTCATATCCTCCTCCTATCATCAACTTCTCAAGTTCGCAATAGGGGATGACATAATATGCATACGAGGAGATCAACAAGTTGGACGATCTTGTGAAGCCGCCACGGCAAAAATAGATAGCCGAGTAGATCTTGCTCCACCGAAGTGTACAAAAGAAGAAGTCGGCCCTTCCTCGAGCTAGCAACCAAAGAAGCCCCCATTGGCAGAACCTCCGACTGCCGAGTGGGAGTCTTCCCCTTCAATCAAAGAGATCACCTGAGTAAACATTGGCAGCGATGATCCTCTTCGAGAGACATTCATTGGTACCAGTCTTAGCGATGCAGAAGCACGAGATATGGTATCCTTCCTTCAGTCCAACATCGACGTCTTTGCTTGGTGCTTCGAAGATATACCCGGGATCAATCCGGATGACACATGCAATCGACTCGCCATTAAAGAAGGAGCAAAACTTATTAAACAAAAGCTCCAGACAATTCACCCAGAGCGCTCGATGGCTGTTCAAGAGGAGATCATCAAGTTACTCGCAGCAGGCTTCATCCGTGAAGTAGAGTACCCAACTTGGATCTCCAACATTGTCGCAGTGCCAAAGAAGAACGAAAAGATCAGAGACTGCATCGACTTCACCAATCTCAACCAATTAAGCTTGCCCTAAAGACCCATTCCCCATTCCAAGAATAGATAGACTCGTCGACATCACTGCTGGGCACGAGCTTCTATCATTCATGGATGGATACTCAGGGTACAATCAAATTCCTCTATATCCGGATGATCAAAAGAAGACTTGTTTCGTGACAGACAGAGGCCTTTACTGCTACAACGTTATGCCTTTTGGCTTCAAGAATACTGGATCAACTTATCAGAGGTTAGTCACGAAGATGTTCAAAGAATAGATCGGTCGGAATGTCGAAGTATACGTCGATGATCTCCTTACCAAAACCCTCAGTCGTGAGAACCATCTCTCTGATCTGGCAAAAATATTTAAAGTCCTCCGAAAGTACCGTATGAAGCTCAATCCAGCTAAGTGTGCCTTCGGAGTTCAATCAGGGAAATTCCTAGGTCACTTGGTGACTAGGAGAGGCATTGAAGCAAACCCCGATCAGATTCGAGCGATCCTTGAAATGCCTTCACCCTCCAATCGGAAAGAAGTGCAATGCCTCACAGGCAGATTGGCTGCTCTCAACTGATTCATATCTAAATCTTCCGACAAGTGTAAGCCACTCTTCGATAAGTTGCAAAAGGCAGACACCTTATGGTGGAATCCAACTTGCGAGCAAGCTTTCCAGAACGTCAAGTACTATTTGGCACGGGCTCCTATTCTAACAACTCCATTGTCGAAAGAAGATCTCTGACTCTATCTCACTGTCACCGATCAAGCCATTAGTGCAGTTCTTGTAAGTAGAAAAGAAGGTATTAAGTGCCCTGTCTACTATATCAGCTATACCCTTCTCCTGGCAGAAACTCGCTACTTGAAGATAGAGAAGGTCACATTAGCCTTGCTTACTGCATCGAGAAGACTCTGACCATACTTCGTCTCCCACCTGATCACGGTTGTCTCAGAGCATCCACTCAAAGACATTCTTGACAAGGCAGGATAAGCAGGTCGAATGACTAATTGGGTGATCGAAATGAGCTCCCTCGGCATCCAGTTCGAACCTTGAGCTTCCGTCAAAGGGCAAGCCATCATAGATTTTCTTGCCGACTTTTTCGTTGAGGATCTGATCACTCTAGAGAATGACATTGAGATGCACCTCAATGAGGTCAAAGAACCTCTCTTCAATTCCAGTCCGATCATCAATCCCAACCATGAGGTTCCCACAACTTTGTCAAATAGATAGAAGCTCTATACTGATGGGGCCTCAAGCGCGATTGGTTCAGGAATTGCGATAGTCCTGATATCCCCTGAACTCGATCAGATCCAAAAGGCTACTCTTCTCGCAGGATTCAACGCTACTAACAACAAAGCTGAGTACGAGGAACTCATTTCTTGACTCAAGATGGTCGAAGCTCTGGGGGTCGGCTGTCACACAGTTTATAGCGACTCTCAGCTAATAATCAAACAGATCAATGAAGTCTATGAAGCAAGAGAAGAGATGATGCATCAGTATCTGGCTCTGGTGCAGCAACACAAACGACTATTTCTCGATATTGAATTTGTTCAAGTTCTAAGAGTCAAAAATCGAGAAGTCAATGCTCTAGCCAATATTGCTTCAATGCTTGGAGACTCCCTCAGAGAAAGGCGAATTCAAATCGACTATCAAGAGTCACCCAAAACGGCCATCGAACATCAAATTGTTGCCATGACTAAAGACTTTGGGGGTTGGAGACAGCCAACTTTCCCTCTAGTTTTGGCATATACAACAGCAGATTGGAGACAGTCATTCTTCAGCTTCTTCAAACTAGACAAAATGCTGAAAGATCTGATTCAAACTAAGGCACTTTGAAGAAAGCTTCCATTCTACAGCCTCCAAGATGAAGATCTCTACTTCAAATCGCATGGAGGAGCACTTCTCAAATGTGTTGGTCCTGGGCAAACGAAAGAGATCCTAGTCGAAATCCATTTCGGAGTTTGTGGCAATCACTCCGGCGGAAGATCCCTCGAAGCCAAAGCCAAACTTCAAGGCTGTTACTGGCCAACCATGGTGAAGGACGCAAGACGATTCATGCAAAGAAGTGATCCTTGCCAAAGATATGCTAGAGCGAACCTTCTTCCGGCAGATGAACTACACCCCCTAACAAGTCCCTGGCCTTTCCATCAATGGGGGTTAGAGTTCCTGGGTCCGTTCCCTCCTTCGCCAAGCAAAAAGAAGTACTTATTGTTGGGAATAGACTACTTCACCAAGTGGGTTGAGGCTGTGCCACTTGTCCGAGAAACAGATGACGAGGTTATCAAGTTCATCAGGCACAACATCTTCTCCAGATTTGGTATACCTCAAGTTCTCATTGTCGACAACGGAGCTCAATTCGATTCAGACAAATTTTGTGAGTTCTGTATGAACCATGGAATCAAGTTTTTTTATTCTACTCCGAGATATCCGCAATGCAACGGACAAGTCAAAGCTTCTAACAGAACAATCCTCGGTTTACTCAAAAAGAAGTTGGGAGATAAGAAGGGATTATGGGAGAAAGTCCTACCAGAGGTCCTATGGGGCTATCGGACTACTCCACGACGATCGACCGGATTTTTTCCTTTCCGCTTAACTTACGTGTCAGATTTGAAGACTAAGGCGATCGTAGAAGGGATAAACGATGAGTTCCGTATCGATGATCTTGACTTCTCAGAAGAACTACATAATCAGACAGCTGTTCATGTTGCCAACTATCAACAGAAGATCAAACAAGCCTATGATAGAAGAGTTAGAAGAAGACAGTTCCAAATTGGTGATCTAGTCCTCAGAACTGTCTTTTCTAACACAAGGGAGCACGGTAGTGAAAAACTAGCTCCCAACTGGGAAGGACCTTATATTATCGATCAGTTGGAGGCAGAGGATCCTATCGCCTAATCTCGCCTGAAGGAGATAGGCCACCAAGAGCATGGATGCCAAGTATCTCAAAATATTCTACCCTTGATGTAAACCATATTTTGAATGAATGTTTGTTTCCATTTCAATCTTGTCTATTTCAATTATATAAACTGACATAATAACATATAGTATAAGTGTTGTGAGACAGCACAACACTTAACTGACTAATCGACTAATAGTTTGGGTGTTTGTGTTGCGACACAACCCCTAATTGACAGGAATATATAGTTTAAGTGTTGTGAGACAGCGCAACTCTTAAACTGACTAATAGAATAATAGTTTGGGTGTTTGTGTTGCGACACAACCCCTTACAGGCAGAAACATATAGTTCTAGTAATGTGAGACAACACAAAGACTTGACTGACTAATCGACTAATGGTTTGGGTATCTGTACTGCGATACAATCCCTTACACTCTCTCGATCACTCAATGTAAGTTAGTAACATCCCATTAATAACTTTCAGCAGAGACATATTTCATTCAGCAGAGACAGATTTCATTCAAAAAAGAAATATTTTATTTCATACAAAATGCAAGTACAACGTCAAGATATATCAAGGCTTCTCGATACTAGATGCCCTAGATCTATCTCCACGAGCCTTGCTGATGACTGACGCCTTTGAAGACTGGGCGCCTCCGCCATGAACCAGTCTGAGGGCTTCTACGGCTTTTTCAGCTGTTGATTTGAAACTTTCCAAATCAATGCTAAGCTGTTCATTCTCCAGCGCGTAGGCCCCTAGCTCCTTAGATGCAAACTCCGCCTTCAGCTTCTTATTCTCCTCAAGGCGCTGGAAGGCGAGAGTCTCCACTTTGAAGAACCTATTCCTTAGGTCGTGGTGCTTCTTGTCCAAGCTCGCATACGAGGCCTCCAGATTCTTCCTCATGTACTCCTCATTGTGAGCATATGCCTGACTCAAGGATAAAGCTGCAACCAGCTTCTCCCTCTCGCCATTAGCCTCCTCCAAGAGGGCATTCAGGTGCATGATTTCTGTGGAGGCCTCCCTCTCACTGACTTTCTTGAATATCCGGCTGTTTCTTTTCAGCACGACAGACACCTACATAACAACAAGAGCAAGTTAGAAAAGTCAGAGGGAAATACTACAACTCAAGACAATGATAGAAGCTACTCACTATCACTTCAAGCCTGTTGGAGGCTTCTTCGAGGGTCGCATCAGGAAGATTGCAGAGCTTCCACAACGTGCCCGTTGGATGATTGATATCAACCTCACCCAACTCTCGCAGCACTGGCTGCGCACTACCAGAAGCACTTGGAGTACCTGCAAATAAGAAATTCAAAGTTAAGACATATCCAATATTCAATCTAGGCAGAAGAAAGCTATGAAATAAAAACTTACTCCAGCTAACAGAGGCATCATGTTGGGGTTGGGCAGATCCCTTTCCTCGATCGGCTCCTTTCCCCTTGGGGGTAAGGACTTTCACAGCAGAGACAGGGATAAAGCCCCGCTCAGGCACCTCCTTCTGCCCCTTATCTCCCTTTAGCTCGGGAGGAGACGAATCTTTTCCCTCGCTGCGAACATCTTCTATCGACCGCTAGGACGACATCAAAGCCGCGACTTCAGCTGCCACCTTGGGAGCATCATCTCGTGGAGCCAGCCTCCGCCTCTCAGTATCGGTCTTTCCACCTGCAAAAGCTTCACCTTGGTGAAGGCCTTCGGGCGGTACTTGGGTGATCGGTGTCGCATCGTAAACGATGTTGCTCCCCGAGTATTTGACCCTGATGCGTGTGGGGCACTTCAGGGTCTTAAAATGATAGACGATCGGTTCCTTTTTGCCATCGTCTACCGTATCAATATCATCCTCTATTCGACGGGCCTTAGCCTCATCGATAGGAGGGACTTTGGCAGCTCCAGGTGGGGTGGGGGGCACATCTTCTTGACCCTGTGTCCCTTCCCCTTCACTTCCTCCGCCTTCCTCCTCCTCGCTCTCTTCCTCCTCTTCGTCTTCCTCTTCCTCTTCCTCTTCCTACTCTCCTCCCCTCCTCCTTCGCCTTCTTCTTTTTCATCTTCATCTTTATCTTCTTCCTCGTCTCCTTCCTTCTTTTCCTCCTCTTTCTTCTCCTCCTCTTTCACCACCTTCTCCACCCTCCTCTTCTTTACTTGACCTCTCTTGGTCACGACCAGCCTCTCCTCGCTAGGTACGGCATGCTTCCTCTTGCCATATGCCTTTCTCTCGATCTGCACAAATCGCATGATCCTACCGGTATCGAGGTCCTCCTCGTAATCGGAGTATAAGGTATCATTGTCTTCAAACCTTATCGACAGGCGATGCATCATATTGGCGTTGCAATGGCGGACCGGGCAGTTCGAGAATTTCTTCCATGACCTTGTCCCGTAGATCAACTCCAAGAACAAGTTATCAATCGCTCCAACGCGATCGAAAGACCAGCACAGCTCACCTCCTGGGGCATACCTCTCTACCTCCTTGTGCACTAGGCTTCGAGGAGTCTCGGGCATAGAAAAAGGTGCCCACGCTCCAGACATGGAGATGGGCCAATCGATGTAGAGCTTGTCGGAGGGGACTGTATCGGTGATGGGGCGGAAGGCAAAAACACCATGCAGGTTGAAGAAGGGGTTGTCTTTCCTCGATACCCACTTGTAGTGGTAGAAAAAGTACCCCAACTCGATCCGGGCTTGTTCGCCCTCAGGGACGCTAGAGTAGCAGGCTCTGAGCTTCTCCTGGTGATCAGACTCCACCCGGCAGAAGGCGTAGATGATCCTCCACGAATTTTCCGTCAGCTATCCGGGGCAAATCCCGGACATATTCAATAATCTTGCAGTGAACGGCAGAAGTGGCAGACACAACCCGCAGTTGAGCTACCCGATCGTTACTATGGTGCCCATGATCTTCTCCTTGCTGGCCACCTCTGTGTAGACAGATCGGTTGTCGATGCCGAAGGCAGCTTGCACTCTGGCGAGGGCGGGGCGGTGGACGCCTTCAGTGAAGTATGACAGCAGCTTCTCCCACTTGGCCCTCTTCACATCGGTGACCTTCTTGCCGATGCCATATTCAAAAACAGTTTCCTTGGGCAAAGGCTTCAACGGTCCTCGAACGAAACCAGCTTTGGGGATGTGCTCTGGCTTGGAGGGCGCAGAGACAAATCCCATGCCAAGATGCCTTTTCCCCAAGACACCAAGGCTACCTTTGCCCTTGCCCTTGCCTGCAATCTTGGGCGACGAAGGCTCAACAGTAGCCTTGTCCTTCGATTGCCTCATCTTCGGGGGAACTATGTTCTTGGTTCAGCTAGCAGATGCCATCGCAACCGAACTGGAAAATAGAAGAAGTAGAAAGCAAAGGACTCGGGAGCAAAAGTAGAGAACTCAGAAAAAATTTTGATAGCGTGAGCAAAAAATGAACTCTAAGACGATACTAATAAGTTTCAAAAAATTCTTGGCGGGAAATCCTAAGTGACACGTGGCGCCACCAGAATGGCTACCAGGCGAAGCGTCGGACCAGGTGAAGCGTCGGACCAGGCAAAGCGTCGGACCATGTGACACTCCCCCAAAAGACATCGCCCAATCGATAGGCAGACGATCGGGCAAATTTCCAAAGGATCGAACAAAAAACTTGGTTTTTTGCCCGATAGCCCAAAGCTCCACCGGTTGAAATTGACCGATCGGATAATTTTGACCGATCAGATAATTTTGACTGATGGCCCAAAACACTTCGCCCAATCGACAGGCAGTCGATCGGGTGAATTTCCAAAGGATCGGGCAAAAAACTTGGTTTTTTGCCTGATCGCCCAAATCTCCACCGGTTGAAATTGACTGATCAGACAATTTTGACCGATCAGACAATTCTGACCGATGGCCCAAAAGACTTCGGCCAATCGACAGGAAGATGACCGGGAGAATTTCCAAAGGATCGGGCGATCACCCAAAGCTCTACCGGTTGAAATTGACCGATCGGAAAATTTTGACCGATGGCCCAAAAGACTTTGCCCAATCGACAGGGAAACGATCGGGTGAATTTCCAAAGGATCAGGCAAAAAACTTGGTTTTTTGCCCGATCGCCCAAAGGTCCACCGGTTGAAATTGACCGATCGAACAATTTTGATCGATCGGACAATTTTGACCGATGGCCCAAAAGACTTCACCCAATCGACAGGCAGACGATCGAGCGAATTTCCAAAGGATCGGGCAAAAAACTTAGTTTTTTGCCCGATCGCCCAAAGCTCCACCGGTTGAAATTAACCGATCGGATAATTTTGACCGATCGAACAATTTTGACCGATGACCCAAAAGACTTCGCCCAATCGACAGGCAGACGATCGGGCGAATTTCCAAAGGATCGGGCAAAAAACTTGGTTTTTTGCCCGATCGCCCAAAGCTCCACCGGTTGAAATTGACCGATCGGACAATTTTGACCGATGGCCCAAAAGACTTCGTCCAATCGACAGGCAAACAATCGGGCGAATTTTCAAAGGATCGGGCAAAAAACTTGGTTTTTTGCCCGATCGCCTAAAGCTCCATCGATTGAAATTGACCGATCGGACAATTTTGACCGTTTCCCAAAAGACTTTGCCCAATCGATAGGCAGACGATCGGGCGAATTTCCAAAGGATCGGGCAAAAAACTTGGTTTTTTGCCTGATAGCCCAAAATTCCACCTGTTGAAATTGACTGATCGGACAATTCTGACTGATTGGATAATTTTGACCGATGCCCCAAAAGACTTTGCCCAATCAACAAGCAGACGATCGGGTGAATTTCCAAAGGCTCGGGGAAAAAACTTGGTTTTTTGCCCGATCACCCAATGCTCCACCGGTTGAAATTGACCGATCAGACAATTTTGCCCGATGGCCCAAAAGACTTCACTTAATCGACAGGCAGATGATCGGGGGAATTTCCAAAGGATCGGGCAAAAAGCTTGGTTTTTTGCCCGATCGCCCAAAGCCCCACCGGTTGAAATTGACTGATCGGACAATTTTGATCGATGGCCTAAAAGACTTTGCCCAATCGATAGGCAGACAATCGGGCGAATTTCCAAAGAATTGGACAAAAAACTTAGTTTTTTGCCCGATCGCCCAAAGCTCCACCGGTTGAAATTGATTGATCGGACAATTCTGACCAATCGGACAATTTTGACCGATGGCCCAAAAGACTTCGCTCAATCGACAGCCAGATGATCGGGCAAATTTCCAAAGGATCGGGCAAAAAACTAGGTTTTTTGCCCGATCGACCAAAGCTCCACCGGTTGAAATTGATCGATCGGACAATTTTGACCGATCGCCCAAAAGACTTCGCCCAATCGATAGGCAGATGATCAGGCGAATTTCCAAATGATCGGACAAAAACTTGGGTTTTCGCCCGATCACCCAAAGTTCTACTGGTTGAAATCGACCGATCGAACACTTTTGACCGATCGGACGAATTTGACCGATCGGACGAATTTGACCGATCGGACAATTTTGACCAATCGACCAAATTTGATCGATCAGATAAATTTGACCGATCAGACAAATTAGACCGATAGGACAAAATTGATCGATTGAGCAAAAATGCCCAATTGTTTGAATTTGTCCGAACAGACAAGTTGGTGGCCAGTCTTGTCCTTCAGAATTGCTTCGCAAGAATTCTATAACACCAACCCTTGGCAGGGGGTTTGGATTTTGCACCTAAATTCCAAGTCAGTTAGATCAGCCTCTAGCTAACTTGGAGGGGGTAACTGTGGGTGCTAATTTTGGCCAACTCCCAGTAACGGGACCCACCAGCTCTGCCTGGGGGGTCCACAGAGACGACAGCGGGACCCACCAGACCTGCCTGGGGAGTCCACAGTGACGATAGCGGAACCCACCAGGCCTACCTGGGGGGTCCACAGAGACAACAACGGGACCCATCAGCCCTACCTGGGGGGTCCACAGGGACGACAGCTGTAGAAACCGCCTTCCACCCCGGATCCTATTCCCAAAAACTCTATAAATAGCAGACCTTATAACTGTAACAAGATCGAATCTCTGATTGCAGAATCAGACTTTCAAAAAATCCAGAGCTCTAACTTCTTAACCCCTCGATATGCTTTTTGAAGAGATCAGTGATACTCGGCCTGTCGAGATCACTTTGAGTAAAGTGTTAGTGAATTTAGGTTGCACCTTATGGCACGGAGACGTAGGCTTCGGCTGAACTCCGCGATCATATCTTGTGTCAATCTGATCTCTCTCCCCCTCACTCTATTAATTCAAACCTGCAGACTAGACAAACGTTCAATCAAATATTCGAATCGACTCGATTGACTGGTTGGGCGGAGACTTCGGGTCGGCACGAAGATCATCCCCCACAACTTGCTTGCAAGTTCGAAATACGAAAATCATCTAATTTCGAATTATCGGATGTGATTGATGGCGATCCATTCGAATCCAAACCAACTTATCCGAAACATGCTAATTTATTATTTTCAAATGCTTAGACTCTAAATTAATCAATTGGAGGATAAAATATAAAAATATCTACTAAATACTTGCTCGTAAATCCGAAATACGAAAAACCATCCAAGTCTGAAATATCGGATGCGATCCGATCGAATCCAAACCAACTTCAAAATCAAAAATACGCTAATTTATGATTTTTAAATACTTAGACTCTAAATTAGTCAATTGGAGGGTAAAATCTTAAAATATCTACTAAATACTTGCTCGCAAGTCCGAAATATGAAAAACCATCAAAGTCTGAATTATCGTATGCGATCCAATGATTATTCGATCGAATCAAAACCAACTTCAAAATCCAAAACACGGTAATTTATGAGTTTCAAACGCTTTGACTCTAAATTAGTCAATCGGAGGGTCAAATATTAAAATATCTACTAAATATTTGCTCGCAAGTCCGATAATGATCTGATCGAGTCTAAACCAACTTTATAATCAGAAACAAGCTAAATTATGAATTTTCAATGCTTAGACTCAAAATTAGTCAATCGAAGGGTAAAATCTTAAAATATTCACTAAATACTTGCTCGCAAGTCCGAAATATGAAAAACTAAGTCCGAAATATTGAATATGGTCCGATGACGATCCAATCAAATCCAAACCAACTTCAAAATCCGAAACACGATAGCTTAAACTCTATATTAGTCAATCGAAGGGTAAAATCTTAAAATATCTACTAAATACTTGCCCGCAAATCCGAAAAACAAAAAACCATCCAAGTCCGAATTATCAGATGCGATCCGATGACGATCCGATTGAATCCAAACTAACTTTAAAATATAAAACACGCTAATTTATGATATTTAAACGTTTAGACTCTAAATTAGTCAATTAGATGGTAAAATCGTAAAATATCTACTAAATACTTGCTCGTAAGCCCGAAATATGAAAAAACATCCAAGTTCGAATTATCGGATGCGATCCGATATCGATCCGATCGAATCCAAACCAACTTCATAATTCAAAACACGCTAATTTATGACTTACTAATTAGCATATAATTTTAGGGGGGTAAGTCAAATTTGTCCTTATATTAATTATAGATATCAATCATCTATTTAACAAATATATGTTGTTAATTGCAGGATGTGCGGCATCAGGGGATGAGACCACCAGCGTTGTTGCAGGGCTACAGCTTTCTGTCTCTTTTTGATTGTGTAAAAATAGTTTTATAATATTATGAAATAATTATTATTTTAGTGTATTATAAATTATTGATCTGTGATTGTCTAGTACTGTGTATTGTGGTAATTGTGTATTATGATAATTTTGTGCATTGTGATAATTTTGTGTATTGTGGTATTGTGATAATTGTGATAATTTTGTGTATTTGTCGTAATTGTAGTATTATGATAAATGACATGAATTAAATAATTAGAATTTAGAAAAAAAAATTAAAAAAATTCATGTTTTATTACCGACAGATACTATTAGTTCCGTCGATACAAATAATTTTATATAATATGTTTTAAATTATATTAACCGACGGCACTACATATCCGTCGGTAATATATTAATCTTTACCGACGGATATTATTATGCCCGTCGGTAAAGATACATATATTACCGACGGTAACATGTACTTCCATCGGTATTAATAAATGTATTTAATAGTTTTTAACAATTATAACCGACATGAATGATATTTTCCGTTGGTAATATATGTATCTGTACCGACGAATATTAGTCTACCGTCAGTAATAAATTATATTATTTTTTGTTAAATAATTAAATTTGGCCGACGGTTAACAATTATTCGTCAGTATTAATTTTTATTACCGACGATAATAATAAGTTGTCGCGTTTTTCTTTCTCGACGCCAATATTTTCGATGACCAGCGACAGAAATATCGTCCGTCGCGATAAAGCTTCGCGATAAAGCTTTACCGACGGAAATATACGTTTACCGACGGTATATTTCCGTCGATAAGAACGTTTTTTTTTTTTTGTAGTGGATCATCCGGCGTATCGTAGACTTTACAAAACTTTGGTCAATGGCCACATCGGGGATAAGACGGGAGACCATCCATAATTTATTCCCTTGATCTTTACTAGCCTTTGATTGTAATGTCACCTTTCAAATTTCCTGATGTAAAGCTTTTTATAATCAATAAATCGGGGTCCATGCCAAATCCCCCTTCATTCACTGAGAGGATAATGATTTTGTTCCAACCCCCTTAAAAAGGTTGGAACTTCACCTTGTCTCTAATTCGTCCATTTCGAGAGCTTTTGATAATTTTACCCTCATGAATAGTGCAAAATGACATACATGCTCTCGAAATAGACCAATGAGAGAGAGAGAGAGGATGTTCCAACAAAATATTTCTGAGTGTCGGTCCAATTTGAAGACTTTTGGTCATTTTACCCTTATAAGTAATGCAAAATGACATACATACCCTTGAATTGGACTAACGAGAATAAGAGAGGGGGATATTCCAACCTCTAAGGTGGTTGGAACAAAAATTTTCTCCACTCAGGGATTCCTCAAAATAAACGGTTGAAATAGGGGGCTGATATGTCATGCGCGCTATATATTCCTTTTTATGTGAGCCCCCACACCTCCATAATCCATTTGTTGGGGACAGGAATGACCAAAGCAACGGGTAACCCACCAGGGGATTGGAGAGTTGGCAAAGCAATTGATGCTTTGGTGATGAGGTTGTGGGTTCAACTCTTCCTCCCCTCGATTTACCCAGGAGTGAAGTGGGAATTGCCGAGTGGGTCGGGCTTCACTCCCGGAGGGATTAGTCCGAGCCTGAAGTGGGCCATTGCCCGAAAGGTTTCGGGACACCCGCCGATGTCAAAAAAAAAAAAAAAAGCAACGGGTAGAATTTTTTTTCTCCTTTATTAATTGATAGTAGACATGGAGCTAACCCCGGATGACACGCCAGTGCGACTGCATTTTGGCTGCCGGCTCTGTTTGCGGCGTTTGCTGCCGACCCAATAGCAGCAAATGGAGCCGTCAGCTAAAAAGCAATCCACCGGTGGTGTTGAAGCGGCCTCCGCCAACCGCTGTTGGAGACACATACTTTTGCCTCCACATGCGGCTGCTAATATGATGCCGTTACCTACTTTGTACTTTGAGGTAGATTGAACCTGAAGGTTCTATTTGTGGTTGGATCAAGAGGTGGCGCACCAAAAGCTTTATTGATCAGGGCTAGGAATGACAATCGGACGGATTTAAAAATTGATTTTTATGATTTTTGAATAGATCTGTCCCAAACACACCCGGTTTACAATAAGAATTTAAAATCCAAACCCAACCCATTGCCATCCCTAAGCAGCAGGTGTTGTCCTTCAGAGAGAAAAGAAAGTGGCATCGGAGATCTAAGGTGAGTTTTATTGCAATAAATGGCATGGGTATGGTGAGTTCCATATCATGATATCATGAACATAAGTCGGGAGAGAGAGACCGGATCGATGGGGAGTCTTTCGGAAGAGGGGATGAGGGGAGGAAGGGGGGTGGAGACCTTTTCGAGGCTCCAGGCAACGACGAGGGGGAGGACGAGGGGGAGGAACTGGGGTGTGCTTGGCGGCCCACGTGGGGAAGTTCGATTTACGAGACGTCCCCAGCAGTGGTGGAGGCGGCCACTTGGGAAGTGGTTACCATCATTTCTCCCTCCGGGCCCACCACCTGTTCGACCCCTGATCTACCCGACCCCCCCACGCTCCTTCGCCCAGGTTGTAGCGGCTCCCTCTCCCACAAACCCTAACCCCCCTCTGAGACCTAGACCTCAGGAACCGACGCCCTTCTCCCCCTTCTCGAAGGGTTCCTGCTTCCGCTGTGGAGAGAGGAGTCACCGGATCGACGAGTGCCGGAACGCGATGATCTGCTACTTCTACAGGGGACTAGGGCACAGGGCTAGCCGTTGCCCTGCCCGACGGGTCAGAGGGGAGCAAGCCAGGTCCTCGGGGTCGGCGGCAGAGGGCTCTTCGTGCCCCCCAGCTAAGAGCTACCTTCCTTTGCTTCCGGAGGATTTCCCGGAGGTTGGTGCTGCTCTCTCCGGCGGCTTCCCCAGGGTCGGGATTGTCGCCTTGTCCCGCGAGAAGGCAACCCCTGAGTCACTGTCGGCGGTCCTCCTATCTCGATGGGGGTCGTAGCACCGGGGTGAGGACTCCCTGCCTCTGCTCTGGCAGTGGCCAGTCCAAGCCATGGACGAAGAAGGGAGGACCTTTCGGGTCTCCTTCCCATCCACCCACCTCCTCGCCTCCCTCTTGTCCGACGGTCCCATAGACCTAGAGGGGCTCACCCTACGAGTGACGAGGTGGTCGGAGGACCTTGGGTCAGTGAGGCGAGAGGCGAAGTCGACGTCGACCTCCAGATATCTGACCTCCCCCACCACGCTTGGGACCCGTCTTCCCTCTCCTCCTGGGCCGGCCAATTCGGTACGGTGCTCTCCACCCACTACGATCTGGAGGCCTCCCGCTCCCTTGCCTTCTGCTCAGTCTTGGTGGAGACGTGCTACCCCCAGCAAATTCCCCATCAGTGCCTCATCCGTGTTGGCCAGTACATCTTCCTCCTGAAGATCCGAGTCACCATCCTCTCACAGCACTACTCCTCTCTGACTCTCTCTCCGGACTTTGGGGGGTCGAGAATCCGAGGAGGAATCCTAGGGGCAAGACCGGAGCCGGGAAGCGGCGGAACCCCAGCTGCTGATCGTAACCCGAAGGCGCCCGCGGTCGGACAGGTGATCGGAGGAGGTTCGGGCGGAGAATCTCACCAGTCGACCGTGGCCAGTACGACTACTGGTGACCCCTCTACGCCGCTGCAGACCGTGCAGGTCTCCTTGGGCTCCTCAGGGCCAGGGGATGGCCATCGGAGACTCCCGCACTCGCCTACAGGCGGGAAGGTATGGTTTCTCCCCCAGATGATCTAGCCTTCCTCGCAGGTTCTTCACGTAACTTCGATTTGCACTTGTTCTCTCCTGGGTCGCTTTCGAATATTCCACCCTTTCCATGCTCGGGACCACTCCTCACTTATTGATCTTGATGATTCCTCGGACCAACAGTTTGGCCCACCAGGATTCCCTGAGCCAACTATGCGCTTGGGACAAGAGGATTCGACATCTCCGCGGGCCCCCTGTTCAAGGTGCTCCTCCCCCCTCACCATTGATGATTGATTGACTGTGTCTACCAGGGAAGAGACTCCGGAGGCTATAGATGTGAGGCCGACTCTTTTCTTGGCTAGTGGGGTGCATGATCAGCGGCCGGTCAGGAGAAATGCGAGGTAGTTTTTGAAGTGGGCAGAGCGAAGGAAGGCACCTATCGGGATGGCGCATTCGGAGATCCAGAAGGCAGGAGGCTCCAGTAGTTGTAGCAACGCAATCGGCGAGCTGGAGGATGCCACTGTTTTGGGGCTGGTGATTGATGTGGATTTTTCCCTCCCCTGGGGGACCCAGATGTTCCGGGTGAGACCTGATGTTTTGTACAAGACCTGCGGTATTTGGACTCCAATGTTTGATATTGGTGCCTGTTTTGGGGTGTTTGTGTTGATTTTATTTTCCCTACACTATGAAGATTATTTCTTGGAATGTTAGAGGCCTTGGGGGATCCCTGAAGAGACAGGCAGCTTGTTATGCCCCAGAAATCTGAAGACCGATTCCTGGAGTGTGAGGTGAGAAAAAGTGGTTTTTGGGATCAAATCAATTCACTATGCCGATTGGGATTCTCACTGGGCTCCTTCTACGCTCACACACATGGAAAGGAAATAAGGGAAAGAAACAAGAGATGATATTTTGAAACTTGAAAATATTTTTATTCAATTTAGAAAATCAACAGGGATAAAATATTAAATCAGGCTCGACCTTCAAAAGGGGTATCCTCTCAGTATGTGCGACCTAACGGTGTCACTACTTACTGAAAGATGATCCTCTGAAGGAGCACGAGGCTCAAGCCTATGACGGCGAGCCAAGTATCTTACACACTCCCTAACACTCAGTGCATCAGTCTGGAGGTCCTATCTACTGGCTTGCCAAATTAGGTCAATTATTCTTTTTATATTTTCATTGTGATCTAACCTATGCTTGGGGCCTTGAGGAGAGGCCTACCCAAAAGGTTCAGCTGGCACATTACCACTTATCAGACTAGCTAACTAATAATAAAATTATTATTCCAATCCAGTTCGATTACATCGAATACTAAGATTGATATACTAGAAAGCAAGCTGCTACCCTAAACTAACTGCTGAACTTCTATTGCTGCTCCTGTGCCTCCGTTCCTGCAGGAGAGTCTACTCGTGGGAATGAGTAGCCCCCAAAAATACATTTGGGAGATTAGCCAAATAAATGGCTAGTGACAAGCTAACAGTTTTAATAATTAACAATGCTCGTATTTTAAGATAATTTACTAATTAACCTAATTGTCAAACTATGTTCTCAATCACGTCCTATGTGTCCATACAATTTCTATATTCACATGCAAATCCTACTGTCACTAGGTCATCGTGTAAACAATCATACAATTCTAATTTAATAAAGTAAACACACACTCAGATGTGAACCCCACATATTTGTTCAACCTGCCCCCGGTCGAGCATTACTATCGGGCCTTTTATTTCGATGTAGAGGGCCAACTCTCTCATCGTGCATCCCCCAACACCATGCACCAATCACCCAGATGATCATAAGGGGTTTTCCGTCTTTCACAGTGGAGCTCTACCGCCCAACTTGCTTTACTATGAGGACTTTAACTCGCTGGGACAGGGTTGCTAGGCCAATCCCTACTCGAGGGCACCACCTATTGGCTTTACCATAACCCTTGCCCGTGACCCCTAACCTACTTAACTTCGGTTGTACGCACAGGGTGGTTCACGGCCCTTGCGCGCACGGGGTCCCTACCCTCTAACCAGGTAAATTTTCAACAATTAACACATCACATGGCATTGAAGGAACTATACAGTGATTAATCATATTCGATGGATTACCTCGGGATTCGCACCCACTCACAACTCAGCATTATAATTAAATATAATAAAGTACTCACCCAAAATTCATTTACTAGGGCTACCACGCACCTCTCAGGAGGGTGGGTCCCGATAATTCTTTAATCATTTATTTACTCATTTTAATGGAATACCTACGTATGGTGTCCATACAAACAATAGAATAGTTATTATTAAATTATTAATTTTTTATGCATGCGTCATCGGACTCGCGACTCCGCATGCAAGGCGGGGTCCACTCGACCACATGCGACAACGCCCGGTGGGCCCGCATGCAGTGTTATGGACACCTACCCTTAATTTCTATATTGGTATTATTAATTATTAAAGAAAGTGTGCTGTGTCACCTGGTTGACGTGCTTGAACTCCCATCTCTGGCCTCTGCTTCGTCCACGGTTGGATCGTCCTGGTACGAACTGGTAAGTTGCATGCATCCATACGTTACTAATATGCTAAAAGTGGGGATTTCAAATTTATTTGTGTGGGGACTGAATGTAGTTATTGTGTCATGGACACGAAAATCGATGTGGTTAATGGAATAGCATTGTGCGTGATCGGGTTATCCTTACCCAATTTGCACCGTAAAACGATCTAAGACTTTGTATTAGGATTTGAATAAAGTTGCATAGGCAATTGATTTGGTAGGTCAGCTACAGTTTGACCGAACGTGATTTAGGACAGGTTGCGATCAAGTTATCAAAAGCTAAATCTACTCATCGAATCGGGATCGAAGAACCCTTTCCGATGGTTCCAGTTTTGCTAGAATCCGACTTCGATCAGATGGTTTCGGGTCGAACCATGTAGAACTGGTGAAACCGATCCATGGCTGGGTTACTAGGGTAGAAGGGTTTCTAGGGTTATCTTCTAGGTTAAATAGGTGGGACTCAATGTTCTGAGCACGATGCCACTTGTTTTGTCCGAATCCAAGTTCGGACGATCAAAAGGCGGTCAAACCATAATACCACGATAAGATCTGGCCCAAGGATAAAACAGGGTATTAAACAATATAATTACTATGCTAAACTAGGGCCAATAGGTAGGACTTTTCAAGCCGGTCGAAATGGCGCTGGTTTCGTCTAATTCCGAGTTCGAACGGAGAAATGGAGTTGAACCAAAATTGACTGGTTCACGGGTCTGGTTCAGGTGAACCAGACCGGTTCACTATTGTTAGGATTGATGTGTTCTAAGCTTGTAAAACTTTATGTTTTGATCTAATAAAGATTGATAGTTATTATTATATGAGATGCATATAGGTGCGTAACATAGTTACGTGTTCTTTTAAGAACAGAGAGTCATGGTTATATGGTAGTCCACTGAGTTGAAGACTGAGTGGATTGGTCCCATATAATCTAAATTAGTTCGTAGCTATGATCAGGTTGGTCGCCTCATTATGTTAAGCTGTTGGCGATGACAGTTCGTGGGAAGTCTTCACCATGGTCATCACCAAGCACAGTGTCTGTGGCTGAACGGAACTAACACGGTGTACAGATCAGTGAACAGACACTGGTACACTAAGCCGTGTTTCTGCTTAGGGTAAAACGGTCCTAAACCCTGAGGAACCACGTCTGATGGACTAACCAGTTGTGTGGTGCTTTCGCGCACCAATTTGTGAGGATCCGTATGCAGTGATCCAAAACCACGGTGTACTAGGTTACCCGGCTGGCGTTGCATTAGCGTGTCACTCCTGCAGGCCATCCACACCCCTGAAGGGAGGTGCGTTCCTTGGTGTGACTTATACTGTACCAAACCCAGGCCTGGTGGTCATCAGTTTGACTGTTGATCGGGCTCGATTACTCGACGGGGTAATCAGAGGTACGATGTATAGGTCAACCTGGAAGGAACCAAGTCATATGATCATTCGAGTCTGACGGTAGTCTCCACCGCTCGAAGTAAATCATGGCATCAAGTGGAGGGACAGCGAGTTTACCACTACTAAGCGGAGAGCAGGGGTTTGATGGAGAACATAGTAAGTCTGGGTGAATTGGAGTGCAGCCTGCATCGCACTCTGGGTGGCTACGCAGGTTAACTCGAGCTCAGAGGATCGATGGTACACTCGGGTAGTGTATCGATCGAGCTTGAGTTGGAAGCCATGAACCCCGGTCCCTGATGGTTCCACCTTATCAACATTATGTACGGTTCTTGAACCAGCTCCTCGGAACACCATTAGCATTAAAAGGAAGAAAGAAGTATACGCTCCGTGTGTGCTTGGCACTAGAGCACGGTAGATGCGTAACTACATACGATAGGGATAGGGCTAAGAATCAGTTAAGATCGAGCCCTAAAAAGTGGGAAAACGGATAAATACAAGGAGAGAGAAAAAGGAGATAATGGAGAGATAATTGTGGGAGATGTTTATCCCCTTGGATCCTTATCCAAGGGGGTAGGCCGGCCCTATATAATGGACCTTATAGGGCCGACCATATGATGATGAAAAATCGAACCTCCCCCCCTCTCATCTCTCTAGTTCTCTCCTTAATCCATCTCCCGTTTCCCGCTTGCAACTTCGTCTTCCTCGCGTGGAGTTCTAAAGAAGGAGAAGGGTCATTCTTCGGAGACACTTAGAGATCTGAGAGCGACGTTCCGTGCATCGTGTGAGATCGGGTGAACAAGAAGGCAACATCTCCATTCGTACCATTGGCATCTTCGCAAATGATCTTCCGTCTCCATCGACAAAGAAGACAATTCTCCGCGGTTAAAAGATCCGTACGAAAGGTATGTATAATAACATGTAGATCTAGCGAGTATTATGATTTGCATGTATGCTAGTTAATCATTACGCTAGATTACCGTTAGGGTGTTCGATTCACGTGCATACACATGCACACATATATAGATTAGTTTCTATGAAAGTTTAAATCGTGTAACGTGCACAATGAACGGTCTTTCGACCGCTAAATCGCTTCCGCTGTGAGCCTCTACCATGGATTAATTTCCACCAATTGGTATCAGAGCCGTATTAGTGGTGTGCGTTTCATGTTTTTTCATGAAACCAACATGTGTGCGCATGATGAATGCGTGAAATCATTGGGGTTCTTACGCTTAGATCATGCATATATATAGATTGTGCTTGTTCTATTAATCATTCTTGCAGGTCGCCGCTATAAAATCTAGATCTATGTTTGTGCTTGCTACCGGGGGTCGGACCCCGAGTTAGTAATTGTCTGGATTTGCTTTCTGTGTGTGGATATATAATTGAGCCGTAGATTGGGCGAGTGATGGGGGTTGACCATCCTCGGTTCCCATGGCCTTTTTCCTAGGTGTGTTTTCTTTTCTTTCTAGGAAATTATGTACGAGCGAGCACTTGCTCGAAGCGTACTAGTTTTTTTTCGTTTACAGATCGAGAAGAAAGATGTGCCAAAGAAATCCACCATCGGAAGCGTAAGCGGAACCCTGGAGGATGAAGAGGATCCGGTAAAGTGTTCGCGAGCGCGACGGAGGAGCCAGATCGAGGAACCTTGCGAAGAAAGCTAGAGGCCTGCGCTTTGCTAATTAGGTTCAGGGGTCGGACCCTGAACTTAATTCAGTTTTAATGGTTGCTTTCTTTATTAGTTCTTTATGTTTCATATCGAACCCCGATGAGATAATATGATTATCAGTTTTCAGAGGGATGACTTTCCCCTCCGGTCCAAGCGACTGTTTGAGGATAGGATCTCGCTAGATGATGCCTATTATTTAATTGACTTTTGATGTTAGTGGGATCCCATCACATATGGTTATGCCACCATTAGGTCAGCACCCGACTAGTCGGGTGTGCCTATTTAGCCAGCATCGAAATCAAAGATTAGATGGAGATCCATTGAACATCAATTGTCAAATTCATAAGCGAGGCGCCATGACTAGTGGGAGTCCTTTCCAGTGAGTCTGACTCTAGGATTAGCTCCAGAGCATTAGTGTGATAACCATTTTTTGCAAAGCATCGATATTCTAGGAATATGTAATGTGACCCTTGAATGGAGAAATCCGCTTGAGGCAGGGACTATGATATTCCGAGAATGATTAATGCTAGGCGAAGGGCTTGAACGCTAGTGGGAGCATGGTATGACCAGGGTCTAGTATATAGGAGGTCGCTACCTTTGCATTTGCATAAATTCATACTTGCAAAATAACCCTCATATATATAAGGGATGTAATAGAGGACTTTTAGAGATCCTCTGGCCTCCACGGCTACTCACTTCGTACTCGGGTGGAAGGACATAACTCAACAACCCCCTCGGGTGAGAACTGTGTTTTTTCTATGTCAAGCTACTTAGTGATCTCCTTCGGGATATGGCGGTTACGGTGCCAAGTGTTTAGGCTTTACTCACCCTCATGGGGGCCGTTAGAATTCCTGTGCCATAATTGCCTAAGCTCGTGGGTAAGCATCCTAAGTACACGTGAGGTATTCGTTGCGAAGACAACGGTGATCACGTGGTACTGGCCAAAAGATAACCATGGTCCATCAAAGCCCTTAGTTGGCAGATTTGGATAGGGTCAAGGGAAAGACCCGTATGAGCGGAATACCTGCACATTGCCCCCTCGGACAGGTGTAGTCTATTCTGAGATCTTGCATACATGGTTAATTAATCCATAGAGATGGCTTCGCTTGAGGGTAGCGTTGACATATGGATATAATTAGCTTGTTTTAAAAAAATCCATAAAATAAGTTTTCATGCATTCTCATTATTCAATCTTTTACAGATGACTAAGTTAGACCCCCTGTCGGCTATCCTAAATGACCACAAACTTATCGGTCCCAACTATGAGGACTGGAAGCACAACCTATACCTGGTCTTAAGGATTGGTAAACACATGACAGCCCTGAATGACCCTGAGCCAGATTTGCCAGGACCCGATGCCACAGAGGCACAGTTAAAGGCTTTCACTGACTGGAAGGAATCGAATGAAATATGTAAATGCTATATTATAGCATCCTTGCAAACAACTCTGCAGAAGCAGGTCGAGGAGATGCCCGACACTTCTGATATGATGTTGTATCTGAAGGAGATGTTTGAAGGTCACAATCGCGTTACGCGATACCTTACCATCAAGAAACTCGTCGGCACTAAGATGTCCAATGGGACGCTGGTTGGAACACATGATGAAAATGTTTAGGTTCCAGAACGAACTAGCTACCATGGACATTGTGCTAGAAGGCGAGGTGATGACAGACATCTTCCTCTCGTCACTGTCTAGAGCCTTTGAAGGCTTTGTCACCAACTTTAATTTAAACAAGTTGGCTATGACAAATGCAGAGCTTCTGGGAGCTCTCCAGGCAGCTGAGGATGGCTTCAAGCAGAAGGGCGAAGCACTTCACGTGCAACGTAGATTCTTCAAGAAGTCTGGTAAACCTCAGGGCAAGAAACATAACAAGAAACATAAGTCAATGCCTATGCAGGACTCTACTGGGGCCTCTGGGTCTGGAGAATCAAAGAAACCAGGCACGAAGTGTTTCCGGTATGGCCAGAAGGGTCATTGGAAGAAGGACTGCAAGAAGCCTCAGAATGCTGGTGAAGGTAATCTACAACTCTTAGTTGTTGAATTATTTCTTTCAAGTAATAGTTCTTTTGCTAGTTAGATTGTGGATTCAGGATCCACTAACCATGCCTGTAACTCTCTTCAGGGGTTTCGGGAAAGCAGAAGGTTGCTTGATGGAGAGGTGACCTTGAGCATGGGAACTGAGGCCGTGGTTGCTGCTGAAGCTATTGGAGACGTTACTCTTAGTTTTTCGAATAATAAAACTTTGACTCTTAGAGATGTCTTTTATGTACCGTCCTTGAGACGTAACTTGACTTCTGTTTCTTCTTTATTTAATGAAGGTTATTCAGTTTATTTTGATGCTTCTGGTGTGTCGTTTAAGCTGAATGGAACTTTTATAATAAGAGGAATGGTTCAGAATCATCTCTATATTGTCAGTCATAAATTTGAAAAAGATAACATAATAACTTCAGTATTTAATGTTAATTCATCTAAGCGTAAGAACCCTTCAGAGAATTTAACCCAATTGTGGCACTTACGGCTTGGGCATATTGCCTTAGACAGGATCCATAGGTTGGTAAAGGCCGGGCTTCTGGAAACAGATCCTACAGAGATCCTTCCCACCTGTGAATCCTGCCTGGAAGGCAAGATAACCAAGAGGGCCTTCAAAGGCAAAGGAGTGAGAGCTACTAAGGTATTGGAGTTAATCCATTCAGATGTATGTGGACCCATGAGCGTCAAGACGATAGGAGGCCATGAGTACTTCATCACTTTTACTGTTGATTACTCAAGATATGGTTACATTTACCTTATGCATCGGAAGTTGAAATCCTTTGACATGTTCAAAGAGTTCAGGGCTGAAGTAGAAAAGCAGACAAGTAAATGTATAAAAACCCTTCGATCTGATCGAGGAGGTAAATACCTATCTGACAAGTTCCTTGGGTATTTGGTGGAGCATGGGATAACATCCCAGTTAACTGCTCCAGGTACCCCACAACAGAATGGAGTCTCTGAGAGAAGGAATCGAACCTTGTTGGACATGGTTCGAAGCATGATAAGTTATGCCTGTTTACCAACGACCTTTTGGGGATATGTCCTTCAGACAGCAGCATATGTTCTGAACCACGTTCCGTCTAAATCAGTACCTCAGACCCCTAGAGGACTGTGATCAAGGCAAAAGCCAATACTACAGCATTTCAGAATATAGGGATGTCCTACACATGTGCGGATAGACAAGAGGGAAAAGATGGAGCCAAAGTTCAAAGCATGTCTGTTTGTAGGGTATCCCAAAGAGACTAAAGGTGGACTATTTTATGATCCTGAGGAAAAGAAGGTAATCGTTTCAACGAATGCCATTTTCCTAGAACATTATTATATTATGGACCACAAACCTGCTAGTAAGGTAGTTCTGGATGAGCTACTGGGTACTAGATTAAAGAGCGCATCCGAAAGCATAGTGAGAGCTGACATCACAGACACTAATATACCAGATACTATAGAACGTACCTATTAATCCTGTAACACCACCACCACCTCGTCGTAGTGGGAGAAGCATCAGAGCTCCTGACAGATACTATGGAGAAACCTTATTGGTTGATCCAGAAGGTCAGGAGGATGACCCACTGAGCTACGATGAGGCAGTGGGAGCTTCTGACGGCTCTGACTGGCAAAAAGCTATGGAGGCAGAAATTGCATCAATGTCCCATAACGCTGTCTGGACTCTTGTTACACCATCATCCAATATTAAACCTATTAGGTGTAAGTCGGTGTATAAGAAGAAGAGAGGATCCAATGGTACAATCGAGACTTATAAAGCTAGATTAGTTGCCAAGAGTTATACCCAGAGAGAAGGAATCGACTTTGACGAAACCTTCTCGCCGGTAGCTATGATAAAGTCTATTCGGATCCTCCTATCCATTGCAGCCCATTACAACTAGGAGATCTGGCAAATGGATATCAAGACAACATTCCTCAATGGGAATTTGGAAGAAGACATTTATATGATGCAGCCACCAGGTTTTGAGTCAGAGGGTCAGGAACATCTAGTTTGCAAGTTGCAGAAGTCTATTTATGGACTAAATCAAGCATCTAGAAGTTGGAACATCCGTTTTGATCAGGCAATCCAGTCATATGGATTTACTCAAAACGCGGATGAACCATCTGTATACAAGAGGAGTGATAAGATTACAGTGGTATATTTGATACTTTACGTAGACGATATTCTACTCATTAGAAATGATGTTGGAACATTGTCAACGGTAAAAGTCTGGTTGTCAACACAATTCGATATGAAAGACCTAGGTGAAGCGAGTTATGTTTTGGGGATCAAGGTAACACGTGATCGCCAGAACAGGATTCTCTCGCTGTCACAGGCCGCGTATATAGATAAGGTTATGGCTAGGTTTGACATGCAAAACTCCAAGAAGGGTTTTGTGCCATTTAAACATGGCATAAAACTATCTAAGGATCAATGTCCTAAGACACCTGAGGAGAGAGCAGAAATGCAGAAGATACCTTATGCTTTGGCATTAGGTAGTCTAATGTATGTTATGTATTGTACAAGGCCAGATATCTGTTTTGCAGTAGGCATAATGGGTCGATTTCAGTCGAATCCGGGTCCAGATCACTAGACAGCAGTGAAGTGTATACTCAAGTACCTTCGTAGAACAAGGGACTATGAGTTGGTTTACACTGCACAAGAACTGACACCGATTGGATATACAGATTCTGACTTTATGTCAGATTTAGAATCCAGAAAGTCGACATCAGGTTTTGTGTTTATGTTAGAAGGAGCAGCGGTTAGTTGGTAGAGTGTGAAGTAGAAATGCATCGCAGACTCTACCACAGAGGCTGAGTACATTGCAGCGTGCGAGGCAGCCAAAGAGGCGGTATGGCTCAAGAAATTCCTTACGAATTTGGGGTGCGTACCAGAGGCCTAGTTACCTAGATTGCCGTTAGGGTGTTCGATTCACGTGCATACACATGCACACATATGTAGATTAGTTTCTATGAAAGTTTAAATCGTGTAACGTGCACCATGAACGGTCTTTCGACCGCCAAATCGCTTTCGCTGCGAGCCTCTACCATGGATTAATTTCCAACAACTGTGTGGGTCGGGTCAAGTCTGCAGTAGGTCTGTCGGGTCGGGTTCAGGGTTAAGCGGGTCGGGTCTGGGGTTAAGCTTCTAAACAACCTGGGGCAGACCCGTTATTTACGGATCTGCCCCCGACCTTCTTCTCCATGAGAGCCAGCCGGGGTGCTGGTTCCTGTGCGACGGGGGCAGACGGGAGGGGCGGCCTGGAGCGCCGGCGAGCGCTCGGCCGGCCTCTCCCGCACCACCCCCACCGAGGAGGCACGGGACGAGGCGGCCGGAGCTCTCGTCGGAGTCCAAGAGCTCGGACGGCGGGGGGTCACGTGGGGTTGGGTCGCAGAGGAGATGAGAGGAGGAGAGGGTGGCTGACCTGGGGGTGCCGGCACGCTTACCGATGCTCCGACGAGGGGCAGGTCGCGATGCTCTGATCTTCTCCCTAGATCTCTTCTCCTTCTCTTTCTCTCTCTCTCTCTCTCTTTCTCTCTCTCTCTCTCTCTCTCTATATATATATATATATATATATATATATATATATATATATATATATATATATATATATATATATATATATATATATATATATATATATATATATATATATATATATATAGGTCGGTAAAGAGGAGGGGTGGGGGTGCAGTTATGATGATAAGGGCTGGGGGTATAGGGTCGGCTGAGAGAGGGAGGGTTGGACGGTGAGGGGATTTTGACGCGGGATTAAGAGGGGAGGGAAGAGAGAGAGAGAAATGGTTAGGGGATTGGGTTTGGGATTAAAGAGAGATAAAGAGAGAGAAATGGTTAGGGGGTTGGGTTTGGGATAAAGAGAGATAAAGAGAGAGAGGCTGGGTTCGGTTATAGATTTAGGTGCTTTAAATTATTAATTTATTTATTAATTTTTTATTTTTAGCAAACAAGTATAGCTCGTAATTGAGCATGGATCGCACTTGAGCTCGCATCGCACCAAGACGGGCCGGTGCGCAAACCTTACGAGTCCGACAGACTCACCTTAAAACCTGTTATTTTAATTAATTTATATTATTATCAAAAACATTCATGTCATGCCTTGTTACACGTGCTCGCATGCTCGTGTAACGATCACCATGCCTCCAGTGTCACCTAGCGACCCGGACCCGGGGCTCACTGCCCGGTCCAACTCATGTTCAAGTACACACCATCGACAACCATAAATGAGAAAACAAATCAATCAATTTAGCAATAATAAAATAATAATAAAACTGGGCTGCCCTGAAATCAAACGTACCGGGTATTACACAGCTCGGATGTTCGCGAATGCGCACGAGGGTGATGTGATTTGTCTTTAAGAGACGAAGACGGATGATCCATCTAGGCGCTTCCTGCGTTCGCTGAGCTACCACCGGATTGATGAGTGGGAGTCAAGTGCATCCATTGGGTCAGCCGGCGATATCCTCATCGGTTGGGATAATTCCCATTTCGTTGTAACTGACTGCCTCTATGGAGACTTCTCCATCACGGTATTCTTGTGGAATTGAGCTGATGGGCGCCCTTGGACGGTGACGTCAGTGTACGGGCCAATGGACCACACCCTCTCCTTCCAATTCTGGCAGGAATTGAGAGCGGTGCGCTTGGCTTTCCCGGGGATCTGGGTGCTAAACGGAGACTTCAACGATATTAGATCCTATGGGGAGAGGAGTGAGAACCAGGGCAACCCATGGGAGATGAAGGCCTTTGCTTCCATCGTGAGGGATCATGGCCTCATTGACCTGCCAATAGAGGGCCTTATGTTCACTTGGTCGAATAGGAGGGAGCACCTGACCTTTGTGCGTCTTGATAGGTTCCTCATCTCAAGAGAGTGGGAGGTAGCCTACCCCCTTACCACCACGGTGACCCTTACCTCGTTCATCTCGGACCACGTTCCAGTGTTGTTGGACACTGGAGAGGGAGCACGCATCCGACCCCCTTTCTGCTTTGAGAGAATGTGGACCATGGAGGAGGGGTTCGATGAACTGGTGGCAGAATGGTGGGGGTATGCTCCTGCTATGGAGAACTCGGCTTTGAACATCGCATCGGGACTTGACTTATCACCTACGTCCCAACTGGGACGCTTTTCCCTTCCCTTCCTTGTCGGATCTGGACAGGTTAGTCAACCCATTCACTGAAGAAGAGTTCAGACGAGCTTTCTTTGATCAATCGGCGGACGGGTCACCGGGACCAAACAGATTCCCCTTTCTCTTCTTCCAGAGATATTGGGATACGCTGAAGGTCGACTTGGTGCGCTTCCTTTCAGACTTCTTCGTGGGGAGGGTGGACTGGAAGAGTCTTAATCACTATTGGATCATTCTCATCCCAAAGCACGACGGGGCAGTGTTGATCCGGGAGTACCAACCAATTAGCCTTTCGAACTGCATTTACAAGGCGGTAGCGAAGGTGATCTCCTCCAGACTCTCGATGGTTATCTCCGATGGACATCGCAATCCTCCATCATCAAGGGAGGAATATTCTTGACGGAGTAGCTTCTGCTCAGGAGGTTCTCCTACACCTTAAGGAACCGAGATCAGAGGCCTTCCTTCTCAAATTGGACTTAGAGAAGGCTTTTGACAAGTTGGAGTGGGGTTTCTCATCGACTGTGTTAGAAGCAAAGGCTTCGATCCCACTGATCTGGCTATAATGGATCTAGTCCTATCTGTCTTCCTCCCGCCTAGCTTTCCTGCCTGATTGACAACTGTAAGGGGAACTCCTTCAAGATGAGGCAGGGAGTCAAATAGGGCTGCCCGCTCTCCCCCTTCCTTTTTATTTTGGCGATGGACATTTTTGACACGATCATTAAGCACTCAACCCAAAATGACCTCATCTCTGGGATCTCCGGTGACTCTTGGGAGGTCTCCAACCTCCACTTCACAGATGATACATTGCTTTTCCTGAGGGCTGTTCTGATCCAGGTGGTTGCACTGCGAGTAATGATTCTACGTTTCCGGATGGCTTCTGGCCTGAGTATCAACTTTATGAAGTCGGCAATCTACTACTTAGGAGAAGACTAGGAGACGTCACTCCGGATTGCGGGGATAGTGGGCTACGGGGTTGGGAGCCTTCCATTTAAATACCTTGGAATCCCGATCTCTGATCGTTGACTATCGCGGGAACTATGGCTCGAGTTGATCCATAGGGTGGAGAGGCGTCTAGCCGGGTGGAAGAGGAACCAATTATCCATCGCCGGACGTCTTACATTGGTGAACTCGGTCCTGTCCTCCAATCCTTCATACTTCCTCTCCTTCTACCTTTTTCTGGCTTGGGTCATCGAGAAGATTGACAGGACCATATGGAACTTCCTTTGGCGAGGGGCTGCGGGGAACTCGGGAACTTATCCCCTCCTTGCTTGGGGGGCCGCGTGCAACTCGAAGGAGCAGGGGAGATTGGGCATCATCAACCTTCAAGATTTCAACCTAGCTTTGCTAGGGAAGCGGTGGTCGAGGCTAAATAATAGGGTGGGGGATACCTGGAGGGATATGGTAATCGAGAGATATTTCAGACGCTGGCCAATCCTACACGCGCGTTCTAGGATTTTTGGATCAATGGCACTCTTCTAGAGAGGGATCACCCGAGTGTCCTCGGTCTACCGATGTGGAAGCATACTGGTTGTGGGGAATGGTTCCTCGGTCAGATTCTGGGAGGATATCTGGCTGGGCAAGTGCCCGCTGAGAACGATTTTCTACAACTTGTACGTGACAGCCAGTTCAAAGACATGTTCGGTCAGATCCCAGGCCACAGTGCGGGGAGGAACCACCATCTGGCGGCCGAGGTTCAAAGGGCCCTTCCCGATGGAGTTATTGCCCGAGCTGGGACAGCTGCTGGACCTTCTCTCGGGGGGTGACGGTCAATGAGGAACCAGACTCAACGGGGTGGCAGTGGACAACTATGGGGGTGTTTTTTGTCCGCAGCTTCTATTCCTTCATGAACTTCGGAGGGGTTACCTGCCCCCAGGAGAAGGCGATTTAGAGAGCTACTTGCCCGCCGAAGACGAGGATCTTCATGCTACTTGCCTTCAGGGACCGGATCCTCACCAAGGAAAACATGGTAAAGAGGAGGCACCCGGGCATTTCGGACCTCACCTGCGAGTTTTGCGGGCTAGCCAAGGAGACCACAGACTAATTACTGCTGCATTGTGCCTTTTCGAGGGAGGTGTGGAGGCACTTCTTGGGGTGCATTCGTGTGTGGGGACCCCCTACGTTAGTCAGGATCTTATGGGGTCCTTGGAGGTGTAGGAAGGTTAGGAAAAACATTCGGAGGGCCTGGGACACTCTTGCAATTGGTATCTCTTGGGAGATCTGGCTCGAGCGCAACCGGAGGACCTTCCAGGCCAAGTACGCCTCAGTGGAGTATGTAATCTCGAATATCAAGTATTTTGGTTTGGTGTGGGCTCCCTACCTTCGGCAGGAGCTGAGGGACTTTCTTTTGGATCTTTGTAACTCGGGCGCGAGATAACTCTTGTATTCACTTTCTCTTCTAATAAACTGATAGGGATCTAGGCCGAACCCCCCCTCATTCTCCTAGAGGGATTTCTCAAAAAAAAAGAGTTCCATATCATAATTGTAGCAAATATTATACTTGGTAATTAAGTTCCATAAATAAGAAGATGATGATTGAGCTCAATAAATAACAAGAAAACATTTATTTTTACTCGCTACAAGAAATGAAATATTCGACAACAACATTTGGTGACGCGCAGGCCAAGGTTTACATCGCCAATAGTAAACTTTTTGTAAGGCAAAGTTTAACTCTTTTGGCGACAAACCAATTGGCATCGCATGATATCGAAAGGTTTCGGTGACATATCGATGTTCATTGCTGAAGGTCCAAACCTAAAGACATAGTCAGAGCCACACCACTTGGATTTTTGATATCCTACGGTAACTATCGGTCTGCCATGTGTCTCTAGCTAGCCCGGAGAACCCCTGCGGCGCTGCCCCCTCTCAAGTCGAAGTAAGAGCCCAATTAAGATGAAAAAGAAAAAAAAAATGGAACCACAAACATCGATTAGCAATGTTGCAATTCATCAAAGGGAAAAAGAAACAACAATCAGACACGTGCCACGACGATGAAGCCTAACGGTAAACATGGTACATATGTGAGACCGAGACCATCGTTACATTCACCCTCGCAACAAAAACGAAAATATAAAGATCATCAGAAGTGATACATGATTTGTTATCTGCTAATCCAATAATCCCTCCAACGGCAGGAGATCAAAGGCATTGTTTTATTTTTTTGGTAGTTCAAGGGGGAGGTCACACCTAGACCCCCGAGAGGCACCACAGCCTGGCACTAGGACATACCTTGCCACCCGGCGGGATCCAGTATAGACTAAACACAACCACCACATAGCCCGTCATCGGCGGGAAACCCAAACAAACAACGCCATTGGTGGGATCTCCACAAAGCCTGCCACCGATGAGAACTCCAAACAAACACTGCCATCAGTGGGAACACCACAAAGCCCGCCACCGGCATTGTTAGAATTGATGCCATGATCGTGTTAACACAAACCCTACCTAGCTCGTTCCCTCCCACTGCCACCTATAACAGAGATATAAAATTCTCCCCTTTTTCTCAGTGCCTCCATCAATAAGAATTTGTATTTATGAAGCTAGTGGGTCCAAACCCAGAGTATGCTTCCTTGAAGACTTCCCCGATAGCAGTATGTGCCTTTCCTAATAGCTAGGGTTCAGACCGCCTTCCAAGCAGAACTCTATGTGCTAATGGGCCTCCTTCAGAAATTAACGCGAAACCACCTCTACTATCCGAAAGGACGGATCATGCCTACCGAAGATGACTCATGTCGTTGAAGATTATAGAATCGTTCTTGAGATCCTATCATGGCTCTTAGCCATGATGGCTTGAAACATCCAATCAGAATAGTGAATCATAATGAACGTAAAGTAACCTCATGCAAAGATAGTGGTGAATTCACCGCCCTAGGTCATCTCCAATCGATATCTAGTCCATTCTAATTGCATGTAAATTTAGTCCTTTTTATTGTTGCTTTAAGTAGTAATTAATCTTAAACCAAACCTTTCCATCTATATTGAGAACTACTTGTGCACAAACCTAGAAGTCATATATCAATCCCTAAGGACGATACCGATATTAAGCCACTAAACTACACAATAATATGCTAAGAATATCGGTGTGATCACAAGCAATTAGTAGGCTGATCGCTTTCGATCACACCAGTATTCTTAGTCCATGTGTAGTTTAGTGGCTTAATACCAGTATCGTCCATATGGATTGGTATACAACTACAAGGTTTCGACAAAAGTGATTTTCGATTTAGAGAAAGATAGTTGGTTTTAGATTAATTCGACTAATTTTAAGTGATAATTAAAAAGAACTAAATTAACCATTTGAATAAACTAGATATCAATTGGAGAAGACCTAGGGCAGTGAATCCACCACTAGCACTACATTAGGTTACTTTACATTAATTAGGGTTTACTATTTCAATTGAATGATTTGATTAATGACGTGAAGTCTCAAGAAATATTCTATAACCTTTGACGGCATGAGTCATATGCGGTTGGCACGACTCATTGTTTCAAAGCACGAATCGTCTTCCCTAGGCATGACTCATTTCATCAATTGATTATAAGTATGATTATATGTAGATATAGAGCCCAGCTATCATGCATACGACATGCATAATCTTTGGTAAGCATGAACCCTTGGTTTTAGGGTACAGGTCGTCTCCCTAGATATAACACATCCATTGCCCGATGGTGGGTACAATGAATCATTAAGTATGACAATTAACATAAGAAGGTTTATACCTACATCGCAGACCTCATTTTCTAAGTATGAAATATAAGAACAAACGATATTCAGTAGTATTGAAGCACCTAATGTCATGCATAGGTTTATATCGAAACAGAAGAAATTCTAATTACACATAAAGAAAACCCAATACAACCACTAGGATTTCATCAGAATCCTAGATGAGGCCATTAGTCACACATAATGATGATGACGAAGAAGCTTTCCATTGTTTCCAGAGCTGGAGTCACTTTCTCACTGATGGCTCTTGGTTTTTTCTTCTTGCTCCGTATTACGATTCCCCATGGAATGGATATGAAAATATTCTTTTATATATATTACCCTGGGTCGTACTAGGGTTTGAGGCTTGAAGTGGTCTCCCGAAATTGCCCGTTACTAGGCTTGAAGAGCTATGTCGATAGATCGAGACGGAAGGTCGATCGATCAAAAGAGACGTCTTAAGCAATCCTCCTGTGAACCAGTACTGGGAGAATCTCGATCGATCAAGCTGGAGAAATTGAAGTACAGTGACCTCCCCTCACTTTTGTAATTGCATTGACTTCCCCTGAGGTTTTATTTTATTGGCAGCAACCTCCCCTAGACAAATAATTATGGACTTTGTTACCGAATAAGGCCCAAAATACATATTTTACTCCCACTAAAATTGAAAGCCAATCTAAAAAATTTTGAAAAATGAATTTAAAAAGCAAGAAAGACAAGAACTTTACACAAAGAATGACTAACTATAATTTTAAAGTTTTAAAAAAAAATTTCAAAATTTTTTTTTAAAAAAAAAGCAAAATATGTATTTTTAGACTTATTTGATAGCATAGTCCATAACAATATGTCTAGGGGAGGTTGCTGCTAATAAAACAAAACCTCAGGGGACATCAATGTACTATTTCAAAAGTAAGTGGAGGTCACTAGAATTACTCCAAACCTCAGGGAGATCATTGCAGTTTTCCTAAAAAAAAAAAGACTTGGGTAATGAGTGAAAACCCCTTTTTAAGAGATGCTTTTAAGCTCGAGTCCTGGCAATGTGTTTGTTACCCCCTCCCGAAAGATAGTTTTATACTAAACCTTTGTTGACTTTTGAAACCCTATCAGATGACCAAAATTCATATTCCATTACCCCTCATGCAACAAAAACTCAATAGTGTTTGTACGGTGATTGCTACAGTGATTCACTGTAGCAAAATATCAAATGTTATTTCACAGTAGGAACTTCGTTGATACTCTGCTAACACGAATTGATACTCCATAACTATTAATATGCTATAGTGATTCTGGAGTATCAATTCGGCTGCTACAGTGATGTCATTGTAGTTGCTACAATGATTTTACTGTAGCAACCGAATTGATACTCTACTGCCTGAATTGATGCTCCAAAATCCCTGGCAACTAAAATGATTTTAGAGTATCAATTTGCTACAGTGAAATCACTGTAGCAACTAAATTGAAATCACTGCTATAGTGAAATCATTTTACACTATTATAGAATTTGTACTCTAACTTACTAAGTTGATACTAGAGAGGTAAAATGGGTATTTAAAAATAGTCAGTTACGGAGGGCTGGGTTATGACCAAACGAATTTAAGCTATGGGTTTACCAAACTATAGTGATATTTAGAAGGGAAATTTTTTGGCAGACTTAGTGATATATAGCTCCTAACAAAGGAATCAACTTTCGGAGGGGTTCTCGAAAAAAAAAAAACAAAACAAAACAAAAAAACCAAAGGAATCAACTTGCAATAAGCACTTCTACAAGTCTCGTATTGGAATAGTTCCCTCTAGAAAAAAAAATCCCGTCGAGCAAAATAGTAAAAAAGGATAATAATATCCAACTGAAGTTCATTAAATTTATATTTCCTACCATTAACTGTACTCGGATTATTTTTTTGCACGAAAAACAATTATAATCACTCCAGATTGTCGATTTAAAACCACAAAACAATTTTTCTATATATTTTTATAAAAAAAAAATTATTATGTCAACCAACCGAATAGTTACTCTTTTTTACCTAATTAAATTGCTCTTTATATGCGAAATAGAATCTTATTAAATGCATTTTTTGTCACAAAAAAAATTGCAATCAGATTAGCCTAAATTTCGCTGCAATCAATCTACAATTAAGGCATTTTATCATATCAAATTGTTACTCTTTACTCATGAATTGTTACTCTTTATTGGCCAATTGTTACTTTTTTGCTACGACAGTTACACTTTTTTGTATGTTGGGGTAAAACTATCATATAAAACTTTTTGTTATTACGTGTGTCCAGCAGAAGGAGCTCGTACCGTACTCTTTACCAATTGTTATTGTACGTTTTGCTATGATTGTTACACTTTATATATAGGGATAAAATTATCATTTTAAAAATTATGTTATTACATGTGTGCAGTAGAAGAAGTTTGCATTAGCCGGAGTCCAACAACTGAGGCTTAACGTTAAGTTTAAACTTTCCATAAGGCAGGAAGTTTTTTTTTTTTTAGCATCCCTCTCGGTGAATGAGGGGGGGTTCGGCCTAGACCCCTACCGGTTTATTAAAAGAAGGGGCAAAAAGAACAGAGAATGCCTAAGAGGCATCGACCCCCGAGGTGTACCCCCCACCAACACGGGATAACAAAAAAGCCCTGCACAACAAGCACGAAAAAAAGAAGACAACAAGCCGAAAGTCCTAAGGCTCAGAAGCCCTCGATCTTTTCATTTCACGGAATAGAGCTAGGAGCGATCCAGAGTTTTTCTCCGTGATGGAGAGGCCGGCAGCCGAAGCTACCTCGAGGATGGTTCTGTTCTCCAGCAGGTTGATGGGTAGACTCAGATCTGCTCCATCAAGATTAGACAGCTGATCCTTAAGATCTTGCATGAGTGGGATCTTAGGTCGTGGTGGTCGGCGGTGTAAGTTAGATTCAAGGGCTCGAGATTTGGTTCGGAGCGAAGCCCTGGCTTCAATCGTGTCAGATCCTCGGTTAGCTAGTCTAGGACTGCGGCGATTTAGCCCCCCCTCCACTAAGCCTCCAGCTTGAGTAACCCCATCATCTGAGGGTGAGGCCCCCCCAACAGAGGCTCCACACTCACTAGAAAGCGCTATAATAGTTGGTCTCTCCTCCTCTCTAGCTGTGCTTTCTGCTCTCATATCAAGTACTTCTGCCCGCAAATCAGGAGCCACATCTCGCGTAACATCAGCACAAGCCGCACCTGTTGCAATAGAACCAGCAGCACATTCTGCTTGCATAGCAGTTTCCATTTGCCGCTCAACAGCAGCCTGAACAACATCAGCCTCTGACAGCGCAGCAACAGATCTTGTAACAACTCCTCTATGGCATATCTCAGCCTGCGTAACATGAGCAGTCGCTTCCTGAACTACCAAAGGAGCAGCAGTTTCCTCACCAACTTCTTCAGCAGCTTCAGCAACAGCACCTTCACACTCCTCCACAGGTGTAACATCATCAAACACAGCATCTACAGCATTAAACTCTCATGTAACACCAACAGGTTCAGCTACTACAGCATCTCTAGATCCAGAAATAGTAGCATCACATGCAACTCCCGCCGTATCACTTACAGCCGCGACCCTAGACTCATCACCCAACACATCAAAACGAGACCCTGTCCGCACAACCACAGGAATTGGAGACTCTTTTACCCTGGATGAGTGAGCCCTGTCGATAGTGTGCCACCCACCATCCACAACGCCCTTACCTTTGGATGAGGAGGGATCATTCCTCCTACCAAAATTCCTTTCCTGCACAATTTTTGGTTGCCAAATTTGGCTAACCCTAGCATTGACTAACTTTGGATGCTTCGTGCAATCTTCCCCACTATGGTCGAAAGTCTTGCAAGGTTTACAGCGGGTTGGGATCCAGTCGAACGTGACCGGTTGCCAAGAAAGAAACTCACCCTTCTCATTACGAGCTTGAACCCGGCTTGGAAGCGGGTCTTCAACATTGATCTCCACGCAGATCCTCGCAAATTGAGCCCGAGTGCCTCCAGCTGTAGCTTGGTCCATATAGATGGGGGTCCCAAAAGTACTCCCCAACCGACTAAGCATGGGCTCAGTCCATAGGTCCCCCTCAAGGTTGGGAAAGTTAGCCCAAATTGGGATTTTTGGGACAACCTCCCTATCCCTGCACATACCTCTTTCCCATTTTCTCACAATTAGAGGTCGACCTTGAAAATGCCACACTCTTCATAAGGCAGGAAGTGGGTAGCGCAAATCCGGCCTAGCTAGCTCTTCACATCATACTCACTTCAAGCCTCAAATCGATACCCTATCATTCTGCACTAGGGCATACCCTGCCACCCGGCGGGAACCAGTACAGACTAAACACAACCACCACACAGCTCGCCACCGACGAGAACCCCAAACAGACAACGTAATCTGCGGGATCTCCACAAAGCTCGCCATCGGCGAGAACTCCAAACAAACACTGCCATCAGTGGGAACATTGCACAACCCGCCACTGGCATTGTTAGAATTAATGTCATGGTCATGTTAACACAAACCCTACCTCGTTCCCTCTCATTGCCACTTATAACAGAGATGGCAAATTCTCCCCTTTTTCCTAGTGCCTCCATCAATCAAAATTTCTATTTATGAAGCTAGTGGGTCCAAACCCCAGAGTATCCTTGAAGACTTCCCCGATAGCAGTATGTGCCTTTCCTAGCAGCTAGGGTTCAGACCGCCTTCCAAGAAGAACTCCATGTGCTAGTTGGCCTCCTCGAGGAATTAACGTGAAATCACCTCTATTACCCGAAAGGACGGATCATGCCTACCGAAGATGACTCATGTCGTTGAAGATTATAGAATCTTTTTTGAGATCCTATTATGCCTCTTAGCCATGATGGCTTGAAACACCCAATCAGAATAGTGAATCCTAATGAACGTAAAGTAACCTAATGCAAAGCAAGTGGTGGATTCGCCACCCTAGGTCATCTCCAATCGATATCTAGTTCATTCTAATTGCATGTAAATTTACTCTTTTTGAATTGTTGTTTTAATTAGTAATTAATCTTAAACCAAACTTTCCATCTAAATTGAGAAGTACTTGTGCACAAACCTAACAGTCATATACAAATCCCTAAGGATGATATCGATATTATGCCAATAAACTACACAATAACATGCTAAGAATATCGGTGTGATCACAAGCGATCAATAAGCTGATCGCTTTTGATCGCACCAGTATTCTTAGTCGATATGTAGTTTAGTGGCTTAATACCAGTATCGTCCATAAGGATTAGTATACGACTATAAGGTTTCGGCAGAAGTGATTTTCGATTTAGAGAAAGATAGTTGGTTTTGGATTAATTCAACTAATTTTAAGTGACAATTAAAAAGAACTAAATTAACCATTTGAATAAAATAGATATCAATTGGAGAAGACCTAGGGTAGCGAATCCACCACTAGCGCTACATTATGTTACTTTTCATTAATTAGGGTTTACTATTTCAATTGGATGATTTAATTAATGATATGAAGTATCAAGAAATATTCTATAACCTTTGACGGCATGAGTCATATGCGGTTGGCATGGCCCGTCTTCCCTAGGCATGACTCATTTCATCAATTGATTATAAGTATGATTATATATAGATGTAGAGCCCAGCTATCATGCATACGACATGCATCTTCTTCAGTAAGCATGAACCCTCCGTTTTAGAGTACATGTCGTCTCCCTAGATATGACGCATCCATTGCCCGATGGTGGGTACAATGAAGCATTAAGTATAACAATTAGCATAAAAAGGTTTATTCTTACATCGCATACCTCATTTTCTATGTATGAAATATAAGAACAAACGATATTCAATGGTATTGAAGCACCTAATGTCATGTATAGGTCTATATCGAAACAGAAGAAATTCTAATTACAAATAAAGAAAACCCAATACAACCACTAGGGTTTCATCGGAATCCTAGATGAGGCTGTTAGTCAAGCATAATGATGATGACGAAGAAGCTTTCCATTGTTTCCAGGGCTGGAGTCTCCTTCTCTCTGATGGCTCTTGGTTTTTTCTTCTCACTCTGTATTACAATTCCCCATGAAACAGATATGAAAATATTCTTTTATATATATTGCCCTGGGTCATACTAGGGTTTGAGGTTTGAAGTGGTCTCCCGGAATTGCCCGTTACTAGGCCTGAAGATCGAGCTATGTTGATAGATCGAGACGGAAGGTCGATCGATCAAAAGAGATGACTTAAGCAATCCTTTTGTGTACCGATATATACTGGGAGAATCTCGATCGATCAAGCTGGAGGAATTGAAGTACAGTGACCTCCCCTCACTTTTGTAATATTGCATTTACTTCCCATGATGTTTTATTTTATTGGCTGCAACCTCCCCTAGACAAATAGTTATGGACTTTGTTATCAAATAAGGCCCAAAATACAAATTTTACCCCTACTAAAATTGAAATCAAATCTAAAAAATTTGAAAAATGAATTTAAAAAGCAAGAAAGACATGAACTTTACACAAAGAATTAGGGGTGGGACTTGGGCGGGTTGAAGGGTCTGCCCATGCCCAACCCGATTTGCACAAACCTTTGCCCGTTTTGCCCATGGAACCCGGGGAACCCGTGGAAGCCCAATCCGTGCTTGCCCATTCTAGTTCCTCGGGTTCCTCGGGTTGCTCGGGTTGCCCAATTTGCAAAATAATAAACGGGTTGGGCAAGTTGCCCAATTAAAAATGTTTGTGTATATAAATAGATGGGAAAAAATCCAAAAGATTTTTGAATTGAATAAAAAAAATCTTTGATTTGCATAACAAAAACATGAAGTCCAACCCATATCCTCACATATTTCAAACAAATTCTTAGCATTCAACATAAAATAGGCGGTCTTTGATTTCCATAAAAAAACCTATCAAAGCATTCAACCTTAGTGTGTCACTTCCACGGGTTCCTCGGGTTCCTCGGGTTGGGGAGATCGGTGCCCAAATCCGTCCAAATTGAAATCGGGTTGATCATTTTTTGTCCAAACCCGTCCAAGTTTTTAACCAAGTTTGCTCATGTTTGTCCATTGTTCGGGTTGGGCGGGTCGGGTTCGGGTCAGACCCGCCCAAGTCCCACCCCTACAAAGAATGACTAACTGTATTTTTAAAGTTTTAAAATAAATTTTTAAATATTATTTTTTAAAAAAAGGTAAAATAGGTATTTTCATACTTATTTGATAGCATAGTCCATAACAATATGTCTAGGGGAGGTTACTGCTAATAAAACAAAACCCCAGGGGTCATCAATGTACTATTTCAAAAGTGAGGGGAGGTCACTAGAATTACTCCAAACCTCAAGGAGATCATTGCAGTTTTTCCCAAAAAAAAAAAAACTCGGGTAATGAGTGAAAACCCCTTTTTTAGAGATGCTTTTAAGCTCAAGTCCTAAAAATGTGTTTGTTACCCCCTCCGGAAAAGACAGTTTTATACTAAACCTTTGTTAACTTTTGAACCCCTATCATGACAAAAATTCACATTCCATTACCCCTCGTGCAACAAAAAATCAATAGTGTTTGTACGGTGATTGCTACAGTGATTCACTGTAGCAAGATATCATATGTATTTCATAGTAAGAACCTAGTTGATACTCTACTAACACGAATTGATACTCCATAACTATTAATCTGCTATAGTGATTCTGGAGTATCAATTCGGACAGTAGAGTATCAATTCAACTACTACAGTGGTGTCATTGTAGTTGCTACAATGATTTCACTGTAGCAACCGAATTGATACTCTACTGCCCGAATTGATGCTCGATCCAAAACCCCTGTAGCAGCTAAAATGATTTTAAAGTATCAATTTGCGATAGTTAAATTATTGTAGCAACTGAATTGAAATCACTGCTATAGTGAAATCATTGTACACTATTGCCGAATTTATACTCTAACTTACTGAGTTGATACTAGAGAGGTAAAATGGATATTTAAAAATAGTCAGTTACGGAGGGGCTGGGTTATGGCCAAACGAATTTAAGCTATGGGTTTACCAAACTATAGTGGTACTTAGAAGGGGAAATATTTTGGGGGACTTAGTGATATATAGCTCCTAACAAAGGAATCAACTTTAGGAGGGGTTCTAAAAAAAACAAAACAAAACAAAACAAAATAAACAAAGGAATCAACTTGTAATAAGCACTCATGCAAGTCTCGTATTGCAATAGTTTCCTCTTGGAAAAAAAAATCCCGCCAAGCCAAATAGTAAAAAAGGACAATAATACCCAACTGAAGTTCATTAAATTTATATTTCCAGCCATTAACTGATCAATCCAAATCATTTTTTGCGCGAAAAACAATTATAATCACTCCAGATTGTCGATTTAAAACAATTTTTCTATATATTTTTATAAAAAAAAATTATTCTGTCAACCGACCGAATAGTTATTCTTTTTTACCTAATTAAATTACTCTTTATATACGAAATAGAATCAACTTGGTTTTGTATAATTAAATGTATTTTTTGTCACAAAAAAATCGTATTGCAATCAGATTAGCCTAAATTCCGCTACAATCAATCTACAATCAAGACATTTTATCATATCAAATTGTTACTCTTTACTAATGAATTATTACTTTTTATTGGCCAATTGTTACTTTTTTACTACGACAGTTACACTTTTTATATGTTGGGGTAAAACTATCGTATAAAACTTTTTGTTATTATGTGCGTCCAGGAGAAGGAGCTCGTACTGTACTCTTTACCAATTGTTATTGTACATTTTGCTATGATTGTTACACTTTATATATACAGATAAAATTATTATTTTAAAAATTATGTTATTACATGTGTGCAGTAGAAGAAGTTTGCGTTAGCCGAAGTCCAACAACAGAGGCTTAACGTTAAGTTTACACTTCCCATAAGACAGGAAGTGGGTAGCGCAAACCCTAGCTAGCTCTTGACATCGTACTCACTTCAAGCCTCAAATCGATTCCCTATCATTCTGCAAGCTCTCTGATCTTCTGACAGCAGCACTGCCACCGCCCGGCCTCATGACCGGAGTCTCCGCCGTTCTTGGCGCACCTGGGGTTAAGGGCCGGAAGGTTACCATCCTCAACAACAGCTCGACCGAACCCATCATGGAGCACATTCGGTCTATCGTCGACGCCAGCCCCGACCTGAACGACCCCCGGCATTCTACGTCCTCGACTTGGGCGCTGTCGTCCAACTCTTCCGGAAATGGACCCGTTGCCTGAAGGACGTCCAGCCATTCCACGCGGTCAAGTGCAACGCGGAGCCCCCTCTTCGGCGGATTGGCAGCCCTCGGTGCCGGTTTCGACTGTGCCAGCCGCGTCGAGGTCGAGCAGTACTCCTTGCTGTCGCGTGGCCCCCGACCGCATCATCTACGGCAACTCCTGCTCCGCCAGGCCAATCGCCGAAGTAGGCCTCGACAGCGGACTGAATGACCTCCACCGCCTAGACGAATCGCGGGCCTGCAGTGAATCCCCCACCGATGTGAAGGACGAGCAAGCGTGGTCCGCCGCCACCACAGCAAGTGTTCCCTCCTCCTCCGGCTCAAGCCACCCGACAAAACCGGCTCCCGCTGCCCCTTGGGAACTAAGTACGGCACGCTGCCGGAGGAGGTTGCCCTGCTACTCCATGCCGCCCAGGCCGCCGGCCTCCCAGTTATTGGCGTCGCGTTCCACGTGGGAAGCGGCACGACCAACTCCGGGACGTACCGCCCCGGGATTGCCTTCGCCCGGACTGTGTTCACCACCGCCGACCGGCTCGGCGGACCACGCATGCTCGTCCTTCACATCGGTGGGGGATTCACTGCCGGCCCGCGATTCGTCGAGGCGGTGGAGGTCATCAAGTCCGCTGTCGAGGCCTACTTCGGCTACCGGCCTGACCTGAGGGTGATCGCAGAGCAGGGGTTGGCGTAGATGATGCGGTCGGGGGCCACGCCGACAGCAAGGACTGCTTCGACCTCCACGCGGCTGGCGCGGTCGAAACCGGCACCGAGGGCTGCCAATGGGCGGAGGAGGGCGGGCTCGGCTTTGCACTTGACCGCGTAGAACGGCTGGACGTCCTTCAGGCAACGGGTCCATTTCCCGAAGAGCTGGACGACATCGCCCAGGTCGAGGACGTAGAAGGGGTCGTTCAGCTCGGGGCAGGCGTCGACGATGGACCGGATGAGCTCCATGATGGGTACGGTCGAGCTGTTGTTGAGGATGGTAACCTTCCGGCCCTTAACCCCTGGTGCGCAAGGACGGCGGAGACTCCGATTGTCATGAGGCCCGGCAGCGGCAGTGCCGCTGTCAGATGATCAGAGAACTTGCAGAATGATAGGGAATATATAGTCAGAGGTGATCGATTTTAGGCCTGAATTGAGCATGATGTGAAGAGCTAGCTAGGGTTTGGGCTACCCACTTCCTGTCTTATGGGATGTTACACGTTATGGGTATGTGAAGTTTGAACTTAACGTTAAGCCTTGGAGCTCTTTCTACTGGACACATGTAATAACAAAAATTTTTAAATGATAATTTTACCTCTAAGTGTAATAATTGTAACAAAAAAGTAGCATTTGGTAAAGAGTAACAATTTGTTAGTAAAAAGTAACAATATTTGATATGGTAAAATGACTTAATTGCAGATTGATTGTAGCGGTATTTATGCTAATCTGGTTGTAATATGATTTTTTTTTGTGACAAATGATAAATTTAACTCTACGAAAACAAGCTAATTCTATCTCACACATAAAGAGTAATTTAATTAGGTAAAAAAGAGTAACTATTTGGTCGGTTGACAGAATAATTTTTTTTTATAAAAATATACAGAAAAAAATTATTTTGTTGTTTTAAATCGACAATCTCAAGTAATTATAATTATTTTTGTGCAAAAAATGAATCGGATTCAATTTATGGCAGAAAATATAAATTTAATGAACTTCGGTTGGACACTATTGTCCTTTTTATTATTTGGCTTGGCGAGATTTTTTTTTTTTCGGGACAGAGCTATTGTAATACGGGACTTAATTGCAAGTGTTTATTGCAAGTTGATTCCATTGTATTTTTTGTTTTGTTTTTTGTTTTTTTTTAAACTTCGAAAATTGATTCCTTTGTTAGGAGCTATATATATTACTAAGTCCCTCAAAAAAATTCCCCTTCTAAGTACCACTATAGTTTGGTAAACCAATAGCTTAACTTCGTTTAGCCATAATCCCCTCCGTAACTGACTATTTTAAATACCCATTTTACCCCTCTAGTATCATGACTCAGTAAGTTAGAGTAAAATTCGGTAAAAGTGTACAATGATTTCACTATAGCAGTGATTTCAATTCAGTTGCTACAGTGATTTCACTGTAGCAAATTGATACTTTGAAATCATTTTAGCTTCTACAGGGATTTTGGAGCATCAATTCGGGGAGTAGAGTATCAATTTGGTTGCTACAATGATATCATTGTAGCAACTACAGTGACATCTCTGTAGCAGCTGAATTGATACTCTACTGTCCGAATTGATACTCAATAATCACTATAGCTAGCAGATTAACAGTTCTGGAGTATCAATTTGCGTTAGCAGAGTATCAACTCGGTTTTTACAGTGAAATATTGTTTGATATTTTAACACTCAAAAAAAAAAAATTGTTTGATATTTTGCTACAGTGAATCACTGTAGCAATCACCATACAAACACTATTGATTTTTGGTTGCACAAGGTAATGGAAGGTGAATTTTTGTCATTTGACATGGGTTCAAAAGTCAACAAAGGTTTATTATAAAAATATCCTTTCGAGAGGTTTGGACTAATTCTAGTGACCTCCCCTCACTTTTGAAATATTACATTGATGTCCCCTGAGGTTTTATTTTATTGGCAGCAACCTTCCCTAGACATATTGTTATGGACTATGCTATCAAATAAGTTTGAAAATATCTATTTCGCCTTTTTTAAAACAAAAAAATATTTTAAAACTTTGAAAATACAGTTATTTATTCTTAGTATAAGTTCATATCTTGCTTTTAAAATTCATCTTTCAAAAAATTTTAGATTGACTTTTGATTTTAGTAGGGGTAAAATAGGTATTTTGGGCCTTATTTGATAACAAAGTTCATAACTATTTGTCTAGGGGAGGTTGCTGTCAATAAAATGAAACCTCAGAGGAAGTCAATGCAATATTACAAAAGTGACGGGAGGCCGGTCACTGTAATTCCACCAGCTTGATCGATCGAGATTCTCTAAGTATCGGTTCATAGAAGGATTGCTTAAGTCGTCTCTTTTGATCGATCAACCTTCCGTCTCGATCGATCAACATAGCTCTTCAGGCCTAGTAATGGGCAATTCCGAGAGATCTCTTCAAGCCTCAAACCCTATTATGACCCAGGGTAATATATATAAAAGGATATTTTCGGATCCATTTCATGGGGAATTGTAATACGGAGCAAGAAGAAAAAACCAAGAGCCATCAAAGAGAAGGAGTCTCCAGCCCGGCCTGCAAATAATGGAAAGCTTCTTCATCATCAATATTATTATGCTTAACTAATGACCTCTGAAATTACTAACTACGTTAGCTAACCTATGCTTGGCTAGCTAAGCACCGTGCACTATATGACCAACTAGACGAAGCTAGTCAGCGTGTCCCACAACGGGCAGATGCAAGCATGGGTCAGATTGCATAATCTAAAACTAGCGGAAGTAACGAGTTGTGATCAACGACAAATGACGCTAAGAGCAAAACACAAGCATATACAAGATGGAAGCCCTTAACAGAGATAAAAACCATCATCTGTAACATCCACCCCAAATAGTACACAAGATATTGTCCGCTTTGCCAAGACTCCTAAGGCTGAGATGCCAAAATGGATGAGGTGAGGTGTAAAAGGCCATTAGTTAGCCCCATATCGCCTGGAGATCGAGAAGGAGATCCTGAGCTACTTTTATAATTTTTCCTCCCAAACATAGAAGACGCGTTTTAAAACCGTGCGTCGCTACGGATTTCGTAAGAACTCCGTAGTTAAGCGTGCTCGGGCGAGAGTAGTACTAGGATGGGTGACTGCCCTGGGAAATTCTCGTGCGAGCACGGGCAAAGTGGACAAAATCTTGTATGTTTGGGATGGATGTTACAAAATGGTGTCAGAGCCGGTTCTCCTCGGGATGGGAGGGTCTAACCCTACACGAGGACGTGTAGCCCTAAGGGGGGTGGATTGTGACGACCAAGATTCAATAGCCAAGAGCCAAGACTCTTGAGGCTGAGATGCCAAGATGGATGAGGTGAGGTGAGGTGAGGTGTACAAGGCCGTGAGTTAGCCCCACATCGCCTGGAGAGAAGGAGATCATGAGCTACCTATATAATTTCCCCTCCCAAATATAGAAGACATGTTTTAAAACCATGCACCGCTACGGATTTCGTAAGAACTCCATAGTTAAGCATGCTCGGGCGAGCAGTACTAGGATGGGTGACCTGGGAAGTTCTCGTGCGGGATTAGGCAAAGCGGGCAATATCTTGTGTGTTTGGGGCGGATGTTACACCATCGATCGAAACCTATCCTAGAACCTTCACACAGAGGGGTCTAGCTTCCCTAATAAAGTAGCAACCAAGGTTACAAGCAAGCTTAAAGTAACTACACAGAGATTACCCCTTAGCCCCCTAGGTCCATGACCCACGCTTTCGGTGAAGTAGAGACGGCGCTCTCACTTCATAGGTGCTGAACCGAGCTGACTATTGTGTCTGCTTCTTCGATCCTCTTCTCCGCTTACTTCTACTCCAAAAGAGGTCCCCACAGTGAGCAGCGTCGTTATGGGTGCTCAATGTGAACCGCGTCACGAAGCGCTCTCGCAAAAGCCTTCCACACAGTAGTGAGATCGGAGCACACTCGGTGTGTGCAAAGTAAAGTGGGGGAAACAAAATGAAAAATATAAACTAAATCTTAGATCTAAGAGGTAACTAAAGTAGAAAGTGATCTTGATCTCTTTCAAAACCTTAGATACATGCTTCTAAGCCTAATAACTTCAAAGACCTTAAGCTACAAAAACTTCAAAGACTAGTTTTAGATCTAGGTGTTGGATGACACCATATATCTTTAGTTAGCTTTGCTTATCTACTTTGTATGGTCTCAAGGTGTTTGAAGACACTCAAGAGATCATGCAAAGGATGAGTTCAATCTCCATAATTTTTGAACTAGGATAAGAGGATGAAAAGAGGAGGATAAGGGGAAGAAGATAGGAGATGGAGTTTAAAGATGAACTCACTAATTTTAGAAACCATCTTTTAATTTCTCCTTAAAAAGACCAAAAACTCATTAGCAGCTGAAAGGGTCAACGATAGGCTATTTATAGCCCAAGAGAGACCTTAGGTGGATGACTAAGACCAAAGGAGAGACCCTTATCTCCAAGGTTCTGTCTCAGCCATGTCGTGCGAACAACTTGGAAGTCGCGCACGATTAACGCGTGTAACTCCTGGATTGGTTAAGTCAACCAACTTAGCCATTCCAGTATGTTCTAGACCCAGTCGTGCGCACAAAATCAAAGTTATGCGCACGACTTTCTAACGTGTCATCATGTCATAGGACCGTCCTATGTGGGGCTAAGGTACATCAAATAGTGTGTGGCTGACTAGGATCGTGCGCACGACTTGTGAAAGTTGTACGCACGACTTATGAAAGTTGTGTGCACGACTTGTAGTATGTCAGAACATTATTTGTGAATAAAAGAGACTAAGGCAAAGTAGTGCGCACGAGCTCATTTCGTGCACATGACTTGTAGTCTCATAGAGAGAGCTTATGGCCACCTTTAGACTTAGCCACAGTCGTGCATACGACTAGCCTACTATACACACACTTAGTGTAGGGCATCAGCCCTTGTTCCGAGCGAGATGATACATCAAAGTCTAACATGTCCATGTGGTCATTTCTGTCTAATATAGATGCCTATACAACTTTGATATGAAATAGAAATGAACATGCATGTGAGTGCTTTAACAATAAAAAAATTCAAATGGGATAAATTGTATGTGTGTGTTTAGCTAATCATACACCCAGACCCATAATTCCTGAGTAAAGTCTTTTTCCAAAGGGTTAGAAATGTACCTTCCATGCCTAAGCATGGTGGAAGAGGATGATAGTAGTGGTTTTGACTACAACGGTACATCTTTATCGCAACAGAGTCAAACCTAACTCTACCATCCTGACTTTAGCTCACAGCTACCACTACAAAAAAAATAGTTATTACCAACGGAAAATATCCATCGGTAATATTACTTTTCCGTCGGTAATAGTTTATAGCGACGGAAGAAATTTCCGTCGCTGGCTGTCGGGAAAACAATGCGACGGACTAAATATTACCGTCGGTAATAATAATTAATACCGACGGTAATATTAAAGCCGTCGGTAATCTTCAAACAATTAAAAATTAATATAATATATTATTGCCGACGGAAGATAATAATCCGTCGGTAATATATAAACATTTTACCGTCGGTTATGATAAACCGTCGGTAATAATATATATATTACCGACGGATATATATCTTCCTGTCGGTAATAATATATATATTACCGATGGATATTATATTCCGTCGGCAATTTATTAATAATTTAAAAAAAAATAAAAACTTTATTACCAACGGAATAATTAATTTCCGTCGGTAATAAGTATGTTTTTTTTTTAATAAATTTACCTAAATAATGTTATTTAATTCCTGTGATTTACAACAATACCATAATATATTACCACAATTTATCATATTACCACAATTTATCAAATATTACCATAATTTATAAAATATTACCGCAAATTATCAAATATAACCTAAATTGATAAAATATTACAACAAATTATCAAATATTACCACAATACCCGACAATTATAACAATTAATACCCGACAATTATAGATAAGAACAAAAAATAACCACATATTACAAAATAATATTTACACAATCCAAAACTGAGAGATGATACATGCCCTATCTCAACCACCCCACGCGGCCCGCCACCAACGTTGGTGCTCTCATCGATCCCCTAACGCCGCCCTGCTCCTGCAATTAACATGTATTTGTTAAAAAAATGGTTTATATCTATAACTAAGTCTAAGCGTTAAAAAATCATAAGTTAGCGTGTTTCAGCTTTGAAATAGGTTTGGATTCGATCGGATCGGCATCCGATAATTTGAACTTGGAATTATTTTGTATTTCGGACTTACGAGCGAGTTCTAATTGGATATTTGACCAATTTACGATCCGATTCACCGATTAAGAGTCTAAGTGTTGGAAAATCATAAGTTAGCGTGTTTCGGATTTGAAATAGGTTTGGATTCGATCGGATCGTCATCGGATCGGCATCCGATAATTCGTACTTGGAATTATTCTGTATTTCGGACTTACGAGTGAGTTCTAATTGGATATTTGACCAATTTACGATCCGATTCACCGATTTAAAGTCTAAGTGTTGGAAAATCATAAGTTAGCGTGTTTCGGATATGAAATAGGTTTGGATTCGATCGGATCATCATCGGATCGTCATTCGATAATTCGAAGTTGAAATTATTCCGTATTTCGGACTTGCGAGCGAGTTCTAATTGGATATTTGACCAATTTACGCTCCGATTCACCAATTTAGAGTCTAAGTGTTGGAAAATCATAAGTTAGCATGTTTCGGATATGAAATAGGTTTGGATTCGATCGGATCGTCATCGGATCGGCATCCGATAATTCGTACTTGGAATTATTCCGTATTTTGGACTTGCGAGCGAGTTCTAATTGGATATTTGACCAATTTACGATTTGATTCATCGATTTAGAGTCTAAGTGTTGGAAAATCATAAGTTAGCGTGTTTCGGATATGAAATAGGTTTGGATTCGATCGGATCGTCATCAGATCGGCATCCGATTATTCGAACTTGGAATTATTCTGTATTTCGGACTTGCGAGCGAGTTCTAATTGGATATTTGACCAATTTACGATCTGATTCACCGATTTAGAGTCTAAGTGTTGAAAAATAATAAGTTAACGTGTTTCGGATATGAAAGAGGTTTGGATTCGATCGGATCGTCATCGGATCGGCATCCGATAATTCAAAGTTGGAATTATTCCGTATTTCAAACTTGCGAGCGAGTTCTAATTGGATATTTGACCAATTTACGCTCCGATTCACCAATTTAGAGTCTAAGTGTTGGAAAATCATAAGTTAGCGTGTTTCGGATATGAAATAGGTTTGGATTCGATCGGATTGTCATCGGATCGGCATCCGATAATTAGAACTTGGAATTATTCCGTATTTCGGACTTATGAGTGAGTTCTAATTGGATATTTGACCAATTTAGGCTCCGATTCACCGATTTAGATTATAAGTGTTGGAAAATCATAAGTTAGCGTGTTTCGGATAAGAAATAGGTTTGGATTCAAACGGATCGTCATCGGATCGGCATCCGATAATTCAAACTTGGAATTATTCCGTATTTTGGACTTGCGAGCGAGTTCTAATTGGATATTTGACCAATTTATACTCCGATTTACCGATTTAGAGTCTAAGTGTTGGAAAATCATAAGTTAGCGTGTTTCGGATATGAAATAGGTTTGGATTCGATCGGATCGTCATCGGATCGGCATCCGATAATTCGAACTTGGAATTATTCCGTATTTCGGACTTGCGAGCGGGTTCTAATTGGATATTTGACCAATTTACGATCCGATTCACCGATTTAGAGTCTAAGTGTTGGAAAATCATAATTTAGCGTGTTTCGGATATGAAATAGGTTTGGATTCGATCGGATCATCATCGGATCGGCATCCGATAATTCGAACTTGGAATTATTCTGTATTTCGGACATGCGAGTGTGTTCTAATTAGATATTTGACCAATTTACGCTCCGATTCACCGATTTAGAGTCTAAGTGTTGGAAAATCATAAGTTAACGTGTTTCGGATATGAAATAGGTTTGGATTCGATCGGATCGGCATCCGATAATTCAAAGTTGGAATTATTCCGTATTTCGGACTTGCGAGCGAGTTCTAATTGGATATTTGACCAATTAACGCTCCGATTCACCGATTTAGAGTCTAAGTGCTGGAAAATCATAAGTTAGCGTGTTTCAGATATGAAATAGGTTTGGATTCGATCGGATCGTCATCGGATCGGCATCCGATAATTCGTACTTGGAATTATTCCGTATTTCGGACTTGCTAGCGAGTTATAATTGGATATTTGACCTATTTACGATCCGATTCACCGATTTAGAGTCTAAGTGTTGGAAAATCATAAGTTAGCGTGTTTCGGATATGAAATAGGTTTGGATTTGATCGGATCGTCATCGGATCGGCAACCGATAATTCGAACTTGGAATTATTCCATATTTCGGACTTGCGAGCGAGTTCTAATTGGATATTTGACCAATTTACGATCCGATTCATCGATTTAGAGTCTAAGTGTTGAAAAATCATAAGTTAGCGTGTTTCGGATTTGAAATACGTTTGGATTCGATCAGATCATCATCGAATCAGCATCCGATAATTCAAAGTTGGAATTATTCCGTATTTCGGACTTGCGAGCGAGTTCTAATTGGATATTTGACCAATTTACGATCCGATTCACCGATTTAGAGTCTAAGTGTTGGAAAATCATAAGTTAGCGTGTTTCGGATATGAAATTGGTTTGGATTCGATCGGATCATCATCGGATCGGCATCCGATAATTCGAACTTAGAATTATTTTGTATTTCAGACTTGCGAGCGAGTTCTAATTGGATATTTGACCAATTTACGCTCCGATTCACCGATTTAGAGTCTAAGTGTTGGAAAATCATAAGTTAGCGTGTTTCGGATATAAAATAGGTTTGGATTCGGTCGGATCGTCATCGGATCGGCATCTGATAATTCGATGTTGGAAGTATTCCGTATTTCGGACTTGCGAGCGAGTTCTAATTGGATATTTGACCAATTTACGCTCCGATTCACCGATTTAGAGTCTAAGTGTTGGAAAATCATAAGTTAGCGTGTTCCGGATATGAAATAGCTTTGGATTCGATCGGATCGGCATCGGATCGGCATCCGATAATTGGAACTTGGAATTATTCCATATTTCGGACTTGCGAGTGGGTTCTAATTGGATAGTTGACCAATTTACGATCCGATTCACCGATTTAGAGTCTAAGTGTTGGAAAATCATAATTTAGCGTGTTTCGGATATGAAATATGTTTGGATTCGATCGGATCGTCATCGGATCGGCATCCGATAATTAAAACTTGGAATTATTCAGTATTTCGGACTTGCGAGCGAGTTCTAATTGGATATTTGACCAATTTACGATCCGATTCACCGATTTAGAGTCTAAGTGTTGGAAAATCATAAGTTAGCGTGTTTCGGATTTGAAATAGGTTTGGATTCGATCGGATCGTCATCGGATCAGCATCCGATAATTCGATGTTGGAATTATTCCATATTTCGGACTTGCGAGCGGGTTCTAATTGGATATTTGACCAATTTACGATCCGATTCACCGATTTAGAGTCTAAGTGTTGGAAAATCATAAGTTAGCGTGTTTCGGATATGAAATAGGTTTGGATTCGATCCGATCGTCATCGGACCGGCATCCGATTATTCGAAGTTGGAATTATTCCTTATCTCGGACTTGCGAGCGAGTTCTAATTGGATATTTGACCAATTTACGCTCTGATTCACCGATTTAGAGTCTAACTGTTGGAAAATCATAAGTTAGCGTGTTTCGGATATGAAATAGGTTTGGATTCGATCGGATCGGCATCTGATAATTGGAACTTGGAATTATTCCGTATTTCGGACTTACGAGCAGGTTCTAATTGGATATTTGACCAATTTACGATCCGATTCACCGATTTAGAGTCTAAGTGTTGGAAAATCATAATTTAGCGTGTTTCGGATATGAAATATGTTTGGATTCGATCGGATCGTCATCGGATCGGCATCCGATAATTCGAACTTGGAATTATTTCGTATTTCGGACTTGCGAGCAAGTTTTAATCGGATATTTGACCAATTTACGATCTGATTCACCGATTTAGAGTCTAAGTGTTGGAAAATAATAAGTTAGCGTGTTTCGGATTAGAAATAGGTTTGGATTCGATCGGATCATCATCGGATCGGCATCCGATAATTCGAAGTTGGAATTATTCCATATTTCGGACTTGTGAGCGGGTTCTAATTGGATATTTGACCAATTTACGATCCGATTCACTGATTTAGAGTCTAAGTGTTGGAAAATCATAAGTTAGCGTGTTTCGGATATGAAATAGGTTTGGATTCGATCGGATCGTCATCGGATCGGCATCCGATAATTCGAACTTAGAATTATTCCGTATTTCGGACTTGTGAGCGGGTTCTAATTGGATATTTGACCAATTTACGATCCGATTCACCGATTTAGAGTCTAAGTGTTGGAAAATCATAAGTTAGCGTGTTTCGGATATGAAATAGGTTTGGATTTGATCGGATCGTCATCAGATCGGCATCCGATAATTCAAAGTTGGAATTATTCCGTATTTCGGATTTGCGAGCGAGTTCTAATTGGATATTTGACCAATTTACGCTCCGGTTCACCGATTTAGAGTCTAAGTGTTGGAAAATCATAATTTAGCGTGTTTCGGATATGAAATAGGTTTGGATTCGATCGGATCGTCATCGGATCGGCATCCGATAATTCAAACTTGGAATTATTCTGTATTTCGGACTTGCAAGCGGGTTCTAATTGGATATTTGACCAATTTATGATCCGATTAACCGATTTAGAGTCTAAGTGTTGGAAAATCATAAGTTAGCGTGTTTCAGATATGAAATAGATCTGGATTCGATCGAATCGGCATCGGATCAGCATCCGATAATTCGAACTTGGAATTATTTCGTATTTCGGACTTGCGAGCGAGTTCTAATTGGATATTTGATCAATTTACGCTCTGATTCACCGATTTAGAGTCTAAGTGTTGGAAAATCATAAGTTAGCGTGTTTCGGATATGAAATAGGTTTGGATTCGATCGGATCATCATCGGATCGGCATCCGATAATTCGAACTTGGAATTATTCCGTATTTTGGACTTGCGAGCGAGTTCTAATTGGATATTTGACCAATTTACGCTCCGATTCACCGATTTAGAGTCTAAGTGTTGGAAAATCATAAGTTAGCGTGTTTCGGATATGAAATAGTTTTGGATTCGATAGGATCGTCATCGGATCGGCATCTGATAATTTGAACTTGGAATTATTCCGTATTTCGGACTTGCGAGCGGGTTCTAATTGGATATTTGACCAATTTACTATCTGATTCACCGATTTAGAGTCTAAGTGTTGGAAAATCATAAGTTAGCGTGTTTCGAATATGAAATAGATTTGGATTCGATCGGATCGGCATCGGATCGGCATCCGTTAATTCGAACTTGGAATTATTCTATATTTCGGACTTGCGAGCGAGTTCTAATTGGATATTTGAACAATTTACGCTCCGATTCACCGATTTAGAATCTAAGTGTTGGAAAATCATAAGTGTGATAATATGATCTAAACTCAAATTAGTAAGATTCATATTTTTTACTAATATTATAAAGATTTGTAAGTACCTGATCATGAACATGAGCCACCGCTAGACCGGCTTATGAAGTCATCGAGCCGATGCTCCAGTTCCCTGTGAGCTTCTCTTTCCTCATCGAGGGCCTTCTTCTCCTCTTCAACCCTCTGCTCGAGGGCCTGCCTCTGGTCTCGCTCCACCTCAACCCTCTGCTCGAGGGCCTGCCTCTGCTCTCACTCCGCATCTAGCACAGACTGCAACTGAGTGAGAGCACCGGTCTGGGTGTCCCGTGCCCTCGAGCGCATTCCCTCTCGTCCAAAGTAGGAGGAGGGCGTGACTCCAAGGCCCGTACAGAGGACACGGCCGTGCGTGGCAGGTCTCAGCACAGTATCCATCGCTGAGTCGACAGATACTGAGATGGAGGAGGAGCCGGCCTCGCCCGACGGGGTCACCAGAAGTCACATCCTCTCCTATATAAAAACAACCAATGATATTCAATGATATTTTATGGCATACGTATAAGAATATATTAATAGTAATTTAATTACTTACCACTTGCGAGGCAACCCTGTCGTCCAGAAATGCCACATCGGTACGCCGCCTCCTAGAGGCCTTAAAAAGGTCAATCCTATTAGGCTTGTGGCCCAAGGACTGTGTCTGTTGGACATATAAAATAAATAGATGAGTTAATATAACATGTATAGAGCTTTAAATAATAACAATATTTGTATCATTTACCAGTTGCTGGGCAAGCTGGGGCATGGAGGTCCTCCCCTTCACTGGAGCAGGTGTCGTCGAGGCACTTCTATTCTGCTTGCCTTTACGTGAACTCGCCTGTGTCAATCGATTAAATTTTGAAACATCAATACAAATTTTTAGTATAACATTAAAACAAGTATGAATCAACAAAATTATAATTATACCTGAAAGTGAGGGGTGGCACAGTGAGCGACCAAAAACTGTAGAATGTGTAGCGATGGCGCGTCTCTTATCCCGGCCACAACCTGTACCTCCTCAGCCGGTTGGCCGACCAAGTAACCGTAGAGCTGGTAGAGCTCGTGACGGTAATCCCTGTACCGCTCACCCATCATCTTCCACAAGTCCTCCCGATGGGTGTCGGTTTCCATGTTCTCCTATTTAATTTTCTCCTGTAAAATCAATTTAGAAACTAGTCATTTTATCAAATCAAATTATAATTAAAGAAGTACGATATTATTCTAAAATGCTTTAATGAAACTAACATACCAAAAACTGCTGATACATCCTCTCCTTATAGGATGCATCAATGTTCTTCCACCCCCTTAACCCCACAATCGGGGCATTCCTCTCCTCCCGTACTATAATACCGACCTACGTGGCGGCGTCAGAAGCGTGCTCGCCCACAAAGGTCCTACCGCTCCACTGTAGGGAAAGCGGCTCACGTAAGGTCGACAAGCATCGGGCCGTCGTCACGCCCCGGTCGCCTACGTGCCTGGTGATCCTCGACCCTGCAAATAAAATATACATCAGTACTGAAGAAGTATTTACAATATGTATAAAACTTTAGATTTAAACATTACCTGTGGGCGTAGACGCTGTAGCCGAGTGCTGAGCACTGCTCGAAGCTCCGGAGGCTGCAACCACATCAGGAGCTGGTATGGAGAGAGGAACAACACTACCAGATCCGGACGGCTCAGCCTCGAACCCTGGGGTGGCAGCCGGAGCGCTCTGAGCTACCCCACCCCTGCCTCTACGAACCCTCGACCGTGATGCCATCTGAAACAATTTAATTTACATATGAAATAGTAATTTTTACATATAAAACAATATGAAACAGTTTGATTTACATATGAAACAGTATGATTTATGAAACAATATGAAACAGTTTTATTTACATATGAAACGGTATGATTTATATATGAAACAGTTTGATTTACATATGAAACGGTATGATTTACATATGAAACGGTATGATTTACATATGAAACAGTTTGATTTACATATGAAACGGTATGATTTACATATGAAACAATATGAAACAGTTTGATTTACATATGAAACAGTATGATTTACATATAAAACGGTATGATTTACATATGAAACTGTTTGATTTATATATGAAACGGTATGATTTACATATGAAACAGTTTGATTTACATATAAAACAGTTTGATTTAATATGAAACAATTTGATTTACATACGGTCTAGTCATTTTCTGTCTCATCTCTGTCACTCTCATCGCATCCCTCTTCTATCATTTGATTTGCATTCGCTGTCCAGTTTATATTGTCGGCATCTTTATTTTCATCGTGCACTACGTCGACAATGATTATCTCATCATTCTGGTATGCATCCAAACCATCATCGACGACCCCCGCATCCTTGTCTCCCATGTCATAAAAATCTCTGGGTGGTGACCTGACTACAATTTGCTAACCTGGAGAGGTATTATCCGGTGCATAAAATATCTATTCTGCTTGAGAGGCAAGAATCAATGGATCTTGATATTGGGTATTCAATCTCTTGCCAGTGTTGATGCTGATAAAACCGTATTTGTCGATATTATAACCAGTCCCGCGATTATTAATATCATACCAATCGTATTTGAATAATACGATCCGATTTTGGCCAAGGAATTTAATCTCGAGAATCTCGTTGAGGACGCCGTAGAAGTCGATATTTCCTAATTCTTCTTGCTCACCGTTGACGACAACCCCACTATTTTGGGTTCTTCATGATTTTTCATTATCTTTCGTCCAAAATCGATAACCGTTCACGATATAACCATCGTACGATATTGCGTCTTGCAAAGGACTACAAGATAAGCACCAGAGATCCTCATTCATCAGTGGATCATGGTTATCGTGCAGCTCTTGTGCCTATAATAACCACATGACATTCATGATATGAACATATAATTATTGTTCGGTAATAAATGTCAATAAAATTCAGTAATGATGTGAATACTTACGTGTTTCTCGAACCACGATGGGAATTCACGATCATTAATTTGGGGAGCATTTCGAGTACCCCGATTATTAATGATAGCTTTATTATTTCTGTTTTACAGGTTATGAATTAGATTATAATTAGCACATATACTTAATAAATGGAATGAAAGAATGAGTAAATGATCATAAAATGCTTACTCAATGAATGGTCACACTTCATCACATTGGCGCAACACATACATATGTGCATGTTGAATCTCATCTACAGACAATCGACGGGTTTTGCCTCCTCCTACAGGTCTACCCATTTCGACAAATATAGACAGATCCCCATCGAAGTCTATTGGACCACCGTCATAGTTCCGCTCAAGTTGATTGAATCGTGTGTCTATACTATGTAGGTATCTTGAGCAGAATGTTAGACATTCTTCTGCTAGGTATCCTTCAGCAATTGATCCCTCCGGACGACTTTTATTACGAACATATGATTTCAATATTCGCAAGTACCTAATTTGAGAAAAAAAATATTTGGATAAATATATCAAGAACGATCAAATACATTGTGCGAATGAGACGAAACGATTACCTCTCGATAAAATACATCCAGCGGTAATGAACTGGGCCACCGAGTTTGGCCTCATTTGCCAAGTGAACGGTCAAATATACCATGACATCAAATAAGGAAGGTGGAAATATCATCACTAGCTTGCCCAATGTGATCGCAATATCCCTCTCCATCTGATCAAGTTGGTCCACTCTAAGTACCTTCGAGCACAACTGTCTGAAAAAAGTGCTGAGCTCAATTAACGGACCGAACACCTGTTCGGTTAAATTCCCACGAATAGCAAGAGATCACAATCGCTGTATAAGAACATGACAATCGTGGCTCTTTAATCCAGACAACTTTTGACTGTTCTCTTGCACGCATCGTGTGATATTCGAAGAATAACCATCTGGTGTTTTCACAGACCGTAGAAATGCACATAAGGCTGCCTTTTGCTGTGAGCTCATGGTATAGCATGCAACTGGCAACACATACTTATCCCCAATCTCTTGGGGATAAAGTGATTTTCGGATGCCCAACTCCTTAAGATCGAGATGAGATTTAAGATTATCCTTCGTCTTACCGTCGAGATTCAGCAGTGTTCCTATAATGTTGTCACACACATTTTTCTCGATATGCATGACATCCAAGTTATGCCACAAGAGTAGGCTGCTCCAGTACGGTAGTTTAAAGAAAATACTCTTCTTCTTCCAGTTATGCTCACGCGTAGAATCTTCATACGTTCTCTTCTTTTTACCTTTCCCAAGTGCCACGGCATCAAGCTAATCCAATTCGCACAAGACTTCTACCCCCGAAAGCTGCTCCGGGGTCTTTGCAAGTTCCTTCTTGCCGTTGAACGCTCTTTTATTCTGCCTCCACTTATGGCCATCAACAAGGAATCTTCGATGGCCCATATAACAGAACTTGCCTCCGTTCTTCAACCGTAATGAATCTGTCTCCTTATTGCATGTAGGGCACGCCAATTTTCCTTTAGTACTCTACCCGAATAAGTTGGCATATGCAGGAAAATCGTTGATCATCCATAGAAGTGCCGCATACATCCGAAAATTCTGGCGCAACGAGGCATCATACGTATCGGCCCCAACTTCCCATAACTCGTTCAACTCCTCAATCAACGGCTGCAAGTAAATGTCAATATCATTACCAGGCAACCTGGGTCTGGGAATGAGCAAGGAGAGCATTGTGTATGGCCTTTTTAAGCACATCCAGGGAGGCAAATTATATGGAACTAGGACAACTGGCCAAATGTTGTACGGCACACTCATATTCCCAAAGGGATTGAAGTCATTGCTAGCAAGCCCTAACCTGACGTTGCGAACTTCACATGCGAATTCAGGATAGGTATGATCAAAATCTTTTCACGTCAGAGAGTCGGCCGGATGTCTCATAATTCCATATATATACGTTCTCGTGCATGCCACCTCATGTGCTTAGCAGTCTTCGATGACATAAACAACCTCTGAAGCCTGTCCCTAAGCGGGAAGTATAGGAGAACCTTTGCAGATATATTTTTCTTTCTTCGACTGGTACTAGACTCGGCATTTGTCTCTTTATATCTCGTTGCTCCGTATATGTGGCATGATCGTGCATGTTCGTACTCTTTCCGATACAACATACAATCGTTCACGCATGCATCAATTTTCTCATAACCCAGACTGAGATCTTTAATTGTCTTCTTCGCCTCGTAGAATGATTTCGGTACTGTCTCACCCATAGGAAAAGCCTCTTTCAGCAACTCTACCAAAATATTAAATGACTTATTACTCCAACCATTGAGGCACTTCAAATGAAGAAGCTTTACAGTGAAAGAAAGTTTTGAAAACTTCTCACACCCCGGGTATAGAGGTTGTTCGGCATCTTTAAGCAATCTGTAGAACTTGTCCATTTTAATATTGGGCTGATCACCTAACGGTGTTTCCGTGCCTATTTCACCTTGCAAATCATGTATCATACCCTGCATGTCATCGTCATCGTCTGTATTAATATTATCATCAGCGATCACTGTGTTTGCAGTTTCACCGTGAGCTGCCATGGGGACTGCATCTAGCTCCTCACCGTGCGAGAACCAATGGGTATAGCTAATGTCAATGCCACGCATTACCAGATCAACCTCACATTCCTCTCGAACCTTCCTAGTCACCCTTCCGCAGTCTATACAGGGACACACAATTTTTCCATCAAGCGGTGCAAGACGCTCAAATCAAAATCCAGAAATTTCCTGACTCCTTCTTTGTACTCTTGGCTCATGCGATTCGAATTACGCATCCAACTCTTATCGATCAAAGACATCTTCGTCTATCTGGCTATACAACACCTGAAGTAATTTCAAAATTGTCCAAAACTTATCAAATTGTCCAAAACTTATCAAATTTACCGATCATACCACTTGTGCATAACTTTATCTTCTAAACAATATCAACTCTCACTAAAAACCAACTTGTGCATAACTTTATCTTCTAGTGCATCTTTTCAAAAGGGACCTGGTCCAAAACTTTTTTATTGTTGATCCTTTAGCTAAAAACGATCTCCTTAAAAGGACTTATTGCGAAGTCCTCCCCTTTTTTAGAAGCAAAATTAATCTCACCTATCATAAGCCGAACATATTAGGGGGAAGGGTCGAATGAGTGTGTGTACGCGCGCATAGAGAGAGAGAAAGAGAGATCGATTTTGAAGATGTTTTTAATTCAAATTATTACAAAGAGGTATATAATTGATCATATATAATTTTACTACAAATAGTAGTATGAATGTCATGAATAACTTAAAAGAATGGACACTGCTATTTAAACATACCTAGGCCGAAAGAAAAGTTCCTTAAGGGACTCGCACTGATGTGTCATGCAAAGTGCACCTAAGAAGTGCCAAAAGCCCAATGCCCACCCTGTGCGTGCGCGATACAGTGCACTGCTTCATAGGTGGCTCATGTGCATAACAAAAATCCTTGTCGCTACATACTAGTGTGCTAGAGGAACATCTACACACACACACACAATACAGCATGAAAATTAAGGTGTTCATCTCGTAAAGAACTTTGGCTCTTGTCATCCACTAACTCGTGTACGATTTGGCATCTTTATTATGCTCTACAATGGAGGTTACAAGTGGTTTATGTCCCAATTTTTTGATGAAACTAAGAAATTGCCCAATCCCTACCCGATGTGAAACTAAACCAAATAATCCCCCCTCACATGAGGCTACGGATGAACACGACGAGTCCCCCCTCTCGTGAAAGAAAAAATAGGTGCAAGAAAACCGAAGACTAAGGAGAGGAGGCGAGGAGGAGGAGGATCTCACCGGAGCCCACGAAGAGGACGAGGAGGAGGAGGAGGAGGAGGAGCTCGCCGCCGGTCGCTGGGGAGGAGGAGGAGGAGACCACGAGGAGGAGGAGGAGGAGGAGCTCGTCGCCGGTCACCGGGGAGGGGGGGAGGCCGGGGAGGGGGGGAGATTTAGAGAGAGAGAGAGGGGGCGGGGAGAGGTTAGATCGAAACAGAACAGAAGGGGATCGCTGAAACTAATTTATCGCAGAATTTTTACCGACGGAACTTTTTACTTCCGTCGGTAAAAATAACATTTTTACCGACGGTATAATAATATCCATCGGTAAAACACAACGACGAAACTCAGGGTTCCATTTTTTCCAGAGACTCGATTTTTACCCTGAGTTTCGTTGTGACCTTTTTACCGTCGGACATTTAATTTCCATCGGCATAATGACTTTATACCGACGGAAATTACATGTCCGTCGGTACAATGTCACGACGAAACTCAGGGTTCCATTTTTTCTAGAGACCCGGTTTTTACCCTGAGTTTCATCGTGACATATTACCAACGGACGTTATTTGTCCGTCGGTATAAAGCCATTATACCGACGAAAATTACATGTCCGTCGGTAAAAAGTAATACTTTTTACCGACGGAAATATGTTCGTCGGTATAAAGTAACGTCGTGACTTTATACCGACAGATATTATTTATCTGTCGGTATAAACTCATTTTACCGACGGCAATATATTTTCCGTCGGTATAAACAATTGTACCGATGGAGTATATATGACCGTCAGTAATAAATATGCAAAAACAATTAAAAAAATCAAAGTTATAATACCGACGAAAATTATTGTTACCGTCGGTAAAAAGTCTATTATTACCGACAGGAATTAAAATATCCGTCGGTAAATAACCTATTTCTTGTAGTGTACTCAATACACCAGTAAAGTAGGTTTGTTTAAGTCGCTAAAAACTAATGTCAACATAAGGAGACCTAACAATCTCCCCCTTTGTCATAATTTTTAGTGACAAAAATAAATACCTTATTATACAAACCACTACAGGGGAGCCTCCTATATATATTCAATTTCTATAAAGCTCGACCCCTGAGTGTCTCGCTGTATACCCTAGGCTCTAATCAGAGAAAAGATAAAAAGAGGACACCTATAAACCTAAAATAAATCAACCACATTGCACTTTTATTCCTGCAAAGCCGATGTCAGTCTGAAAGAACATATATGATATCATCTATACGATAATAAGCAATTTAATTATAGCAAAGGTGATATCATATGTTTAATATTTCAAGAAAGAGACTGACAAGTTCTCTAATTAGGTCTAGTGTAAAAGGCAAACTCACCCTAAGGGGATAGCCACAGTCTTATGAACTGAGGTTTATAAGGAACAATCTTTAGGACCGAAGTCCATAAGAAATTTGTGGAATGAATCCACCAGTCTTGTGGAATCCATAAGGATTTCACAAGGATTTCCTTCCTATTTTTGTCACAAAAGTTATGCCAAAAGGTAGAAGAAACTGCATCTCAAAAGAGAGCACGAAAATATCCCCTAAAAGATAGATCCATTAAAATACGGCGGGGACTCTAGCAACCCTAGCAGGTATATGTTAAGTGTATAGTAGGGTGGCAGTAAAAACTCTCTCTCAAGTATAGCTTGAGATAGGACACCTCCCAACCTCCCGAGGATGCAACCCTAAAGCGTACACCGCTAAAAAACACCCCCTTAAGCACAAGGCTTAAGGTAGGTCACCACCCAACCACCACATATATATATATATATATATATATATATATATATATATATATATATATATATATATATATATATATATATATATATATATATATATATATATATATATATATATATATATATATATATATATATAGATATATATATATATATATAGGGGCGTGTTAGGATGCGGCGTACGGTGCATGCGGCGTCGCATCGCAGCCGCCTGATGCACCGCTACGTGCATCGTATGCCCCGTAGTTGTGCATCAAGCGGTTGCGGTGCGACACCGCACGCACCGCACACCGCATTTTATCATTCCTCTCTCTCTCTCTCTCTCTCTCTCTCTCTCTCTCTCTCTATATATATATATATATATATATATATATATATATATATATATATATATATATATATATATAGGGTCAGGATCGGATGACCCAGCAAATTTTGACCCATTAATAACCCAGCACCCTTTGAGGCACTTAGAGGTTATAGAATGGGCTGATTTTTTGTAGGGATGTTGTCTATGGTATGTTGATCATCCTCACAAAAAATCAACCCATTCTAAAACCTCTAGGTGCATCAAATACGCACTTCAAATCAACGGTTTTTGATTGTCAATTTTAACCGTTGATTTGAAGAGCACCCTTTGATGCACTTAGAGGTTTTAAAATGGGCTGATTTTTTGTGAGGATGATCAACATATCATAGACAACATGTCTACAAAAAATCAGCCCATTATAAAACCTCTAAGTGCCTCAAAGGGTGCTGAGTTATTAATGGGTCAAAATTTTTATGGGTCATCCGATCCTGACCCATATGTATATATATATATATATATATATATATATATATATATATATATATATATATATATATATATATATATATATATATATAGAGAGAGAGAGAGAGAGAGAGAGAGAGAGAGAGGAATGATAAAATGCGGCGTGCGGTGTCGCACCGCAGCTGCCTGATGCACCACTGCGTGCATCGCACGCACCGCAACGGTGCATCAGGCGACTGTGGTGCGACGCCGCATACACCGCACGCCGCAACCTAACACGCCTATATATATATATATATATATATATATATATATATATATATATATATATATATATATATATATATATATATATATCAACTAGTGACATATATAGTAAGACATATGGGCTCACCACAAGATATGAAAAGAAGCATTGGTGACCCATTTTACCACCTCTCCCTCTGAAATATGCAAATGAAAAAGAAAGAGGGATGGAAAAGCCAACTTGCATGACTAGAGCACAAAAGAAGTAAAATCAAGATACAATGAGAAGGCTTAAAAGGAAATAAAATGCTCTCGAAATGACAATTGGAAAGCAATGTTTTACATATTGAAAAGTTAAAATATAAAACACGCCGAAAAAGGAGATAAAATATGACATAGTTAATAAGATTAATATGTTACTTAAATATAATTTAAGAAAGCAAGAAAAACATTAAAGGTGACTACTATATTTAAGTGAACATGGGGTACTAAAAATGTTAAATAAAGAGAGACAGAGTCATAATATGCATCTATTACACTAGTTAACTATTGAAATAACAACATAAGTCTGAGTTTTGAAAACAGTCAAGCATACTAAGTGCATTTCACTTCAATTATGTAAGAACTCGAGATCCATTACCAGAATATCAAAATTGTTTACCATTTTGTAAGCAAACACAAGAAATAATCCAAATATGAACAAATTGATCTCTTTTGAGGCTTTTTTAAAACAAAATTTTCTAAATTTCTTAAAAACCAAAGACAACCATCCTTATATAACGAATATCGGTTTACAATCCTTAGCCAGATGGCGAAGGTTGTCGGGCTTCGAGATGCCCCTACAAACCGATTTTCTCAAATAAGTTGCCTATAGGTTTAAAGGACCTTATGGATTTCCTATGTAGCGAGAACAAAGACCGGTAACTCTAAGCCAGTTGGCGTTAGGTACCAAGCTTGAGACTCCTCGGGTTTTGTTCTCGAGATTTCCATAATAGCAAAAGATGTTCAAGAAAGGATTCAACTAGTTGTGGCTAAATGAGTGTGATATGCAAAGTTATAGATTTAAAGAAAAAACATAACTAAAACTATCATTAATGCTAATGCTATTGAAGATGTAGCAATCACACTTTGGTTGACTAATCAAAAAATTAATTTCATGAAAGAAGTGATATGACATGTCAAATTTATAGAGCATTTTCAAGTAACATACAATGTTCAAATGCAAATAGTGACAACGTAAGTTAATTCTACGCCACTTAAAAAACCAAAGGGAACTTATATAAAAGACTCAGTCACAAAGCACCTCAAAAAAAATGAGAAGAAGAAAATAACATCATTTTTTTTTTAGATTGGGCACAAAGATAACACCTATTTACCGGAAAGAAAGGGGGGGGTGAAAGGCAAACACAATAAGTCACCATTAAAAATTAGATCAAGAGAAAAAAGATTTCAAAGGTAGTCATGAACCAAAAAAAAAAAAAAAGAAGCGAATGCAAACTAGCGAATTTGGCAAATTCCAATAGCCTTACGAAGATGCTTAAAAGTATGAGCATCTAAAGCTTTAGTCAAAATATTTGCTCGCTGAATTTTGGTATCAACATAATGCATGGTGATGATTTTAAGTTCTACCAATTGATGAATGAAATGGTAGCGAATATTAATGTGCTTGGTGTGTGAACACTACAAGAAAGAGGGTCTTTACCGACGGACATTTTTATCACCGTCGGTAATAATACACTTTTTACCGACGGTGACAATAATATCCGTCGGTATTATAACTTCAATTTTTTAAATTTTTTTTGCACATTTATTACCGAAGGTCAAATAGTATTCGTCGGTACAAATATTTATACTGACGGTACATATATGTACCATCGGTAATATACTTTATACCGACGGCTACATAAAGACTGTCGGTAAAAGGTCACGACGATTCTCAGGGTAAAAACCAAGCCTCTGGGAAAAAATGGAACCCTGAGTTCCGTCGGAGATTTTTACCGACGGACTTTATATGTCCGTCGGTATAACTAATTATACCGACGGATCTTTTATGGCCGTCGGTAAGATACCGACGGTAATTAAATATCCGTCGGTAAAATTGTCCCGACGAAACTCAGGGTAAAAACCGAGCCTCTGGAAAAAAAATGGAACCCAAACCCTGAGTTTCGTCGGGACATTATACCGACGGATATTTAATTACCGTCGGTATTCTGCCGACGGACTTATAATATCCGTCGGTAAAAAGGTATTATCGTCGTCGAGTTTTACCGACGGAAATTGTTATACCGTCGGTAATAAGTATTATCACCGACGGAAGTTAAAATGTTCGTCGGTAAAAACCCTGTTTAATAACAGTTTCAGCGATCCCCCCCTCTATTGTGTTTCGATCTAAACCCCTCCCCCGCCCCTCTCTCTCTCTCTCTCTCTCTCTCAATCTCCCCCCCTCCCCGGCCACCCTCCCCCCCTCCCCGGCCTCCCCCCCCTCCCCGGCCACCCTCCCCCCCTCCCCGGCCTCCCCCCCCTCCCCGGCCACCCTCCCCCCCTCCCCGGCCTCCCCCCCCTCCCCGGCCTCCCTCCCTCCCTCCGGCCGGCCGGCCACCCCTCCCCTCTCGTGCGCGCCGGCGAGCTCCGCCTCCTCCTCCTCCTGTGGACTCCGGTGAGCTCCTCTCGTGCGCGCCGGTGAGCTCCTCCTCCTCCTCCTCCCCCCGGTGAGCTCCTCCTCCTTGAATGCATATTCTTACACTGATTTCACTTCAAGATTCTTGCTTGTGGATGTGAGACAGTAAATGGAGATTCCCATGTGGAATCATGGAAAAAATTCCTCCCTAGTCCTTATAATTCACTTTATTGAATCCAAGGGCGGATTTGTTGATCTGATTTCCAACGAGCAAGGTTTAAAACCGGGTATTGGTCATGTTATTGGCCCGGGGTATAGTTGACTCGGTATTGGTCGGTTAGGTCTTGACCGATTTCAGCCATTTTCTTATAAAATATCAAAAATAAAAAATTTATGAACCCAACCGATACAGCTTGGCCATATCGACAGATACGCGGTTAGCTTGGCCGATACGCGATAAGACTCGATATCGCCCGATGCAGCTTGATATTGGTCGATATGAACCAAGTATTGGTATCGGCTGGTGACTTAGTTCGGGCCGAACAAAACTGAGTCATACCGGCCGGTACGACATGGGTATCGATCGAGTTTTGAAACCATGCCCTCGAGATCACTCCAAGTTCTAAATCTCTTGTTGGACATGATTAACATATCAATAAGTGCAAATAATTGTCTCTAATGCATGTGCTAAGCAACCCAATTCAGCATCTTCACCATTTTTTATTGTCAGTCTAGATTAATGTACCCATATCAGCCTTTGTTACTCATCTTTGCCTCTTCGCCTTCGCCTCCAATCGGACTCCTAAATAGAGCAAGAGTAAAACCGTCACTATGATGCTAATACTAGAACTAGATCCAAAGAAGGTGATGTTGCTGGAGATATAAATAGTTCATAGGAAAATTAGATTTAAAGGTTTATTTCCTTTTTCTACATATAACATTTCTTTCTTCTAAAAATGATGGAATAACCAATTAAAATAAGGACTTTAATTTTCTTATTGCATAGTTTTTATATTTTCTAGATTTGTTTTTTACACTTGTTCTTGTATTTATTATTTTCAGATATTTTTTACCGAATTCCAGCATGTAGGAAGACATAGGATTCTTTAAGGGGAAGAGGAGTTAGTAGTCACAAAACTCCTGCATTTCTTTCCTTGTGGGAAGAAGTTCGTAGTCACAAAACTATCAGCAGTTCAAATGCTGGCCACCAACCCTAGGTTTACTATGTGACTAGTCTACTCATCATAATACACCCATCCATTAGGGATGTGGATGGTCTGTAGAAGTTTTGGTTCGGTGTTCCATACTCGGGAACCAAAACTGAAAATGTGCGGAGTCTTATAACATTGTTTGAAATTATATGTTAGGTGTTGTATAGCCAGATAGACGAAGATGTCTTCGATCGATAAGAGTTGGATGCGTAATTCGAATCGCATGAGCGAAGAGTACAGAGAAGGAGTCAGGAAATTTCTGGATTTTGCATTTGAGCGTCTTGCACCGCTTGATGGAAAAATTGTGTGTCCCTGTATAGACTGCGGAAGGGTGATTAGGAAGGTTCGAGAGGAATGTGAGGTTGATCTGGTAATGCGTGGCATTGACATTACCTATACCCGTTGGTTCTCGCACGGTGAGGAGCTAGATGCAGTCCCCATGGCAGCTCACGGTGAAACTTCAAACCCAGTGATCGCTTAAAGATGCCGAACAACCTCTATACCCGGGGTGTGAGAAGTTTTCAAAACTCTCTTTCACTGTAAAGCTTCTTCATTTGAAGTGCCTCAATGGTTGGAGTAATAAGTCATTTAATATGTTGGTAGAGTTGCTGAAAGAGGCTTTTCCTATGGGTGAGACAGTACTGAAATCATTCTACGAGACGAAGAAGACAATTAAAGATCTCGGTCTGGGTTATGAGAAAATTGATGCATGCGTGAACGATTGTATGTTGTACCGGAAAGAGTACGAACATGCGCGGTCATGCCACATATGCGGAGCAACGAGATATAAAGAGACGGATACCGAGTCTAGTACCAGTCGAAGGAAGAAAAATGTATCTGCAAAGGTTCTTCTATACTTCCCGCTCAGGGATAGGCTTCAGAGGTTGTTTATGTCATCGAAGACTGCTGAGCACATGAGGTGGCATGCACGAGAACGTACAGATGACGGGATTATGAGACATCCGGCCGACTCTCTGACGTGGAAAGATTTTGATCATACATATCCTGAATTCACATGTGAAGTTCGCAACGTCAGGTTAGAGCTTGCTAGCGATGGCTTCAATCCCTTTGGGAATATGAGTGTGTCGTACAGCATTTGGCCAGTTGTCCCAGTTCCATACAATTTGCCTCCCTGGATGTGCTTAAAAAAGCCATACACAATGCTCTCCTTGCTCATTCCCGGACCCAGGTCGCCTGGTAATGATATTGACGTTTACTTGCAGCCGTTGATTGAGGAGTTGAACAAGTTATGGGAAGTTGGGGCCGATACGTATGCTGCCTCGTTGCGCCAGAATTTTCGGATGCATGCGGCACTTCTATGGACCATCAACGATTTTCCTGCATATGCCAACTTATCCGGGTGGAGTACTAAAGGAAAATTGGCGTGCCCTACATGCAATAAGGAGACAGATTCATTACAGTTGAAGAACGGAGGCAAGTTCTGTTATATGGGTCATCGAAGATTCCTTATTGACGGCCATAAGTGGAGGTAGAACAAAAGAGCTTTCAACGGCAAGAAGGAACTTGCAAAGGCCCCGGAGCAACTTTCGGGGGTAGAAGTCTTGTGCGAATTGGATCAGCTTGATGCCGTGGCACTTGGAAAAGGTAAAAAGAAGAGAACGCATGAAGATTCTACGCGTGAGCATAACTGGAAGAAGAAGAGTATTTTCTTTAAACTACCGTACTGGAGCAGTCTACTCTTGCGGCATAACTTGGATGTCAATCATATCGAGAAAAATGTGTGTGACAACATTATAGGAACACTGCTGAATCTCGACGGTAAGACGAAGGATAATCTTAAATCTTGTCTCGATCTTAAGGAGTTGGGCATCCGAAAATCACTTCATCCCCAAGAGATTGGGGATAAGTATGTGTTGCCAGTTGCATGCTACACCATGAGCTCACAGCAAAAGGCAGCCTTATGTGCATTCCTACGGTCTGTGAAAACGCCAGACGGTTATTTTTCGAATATCGCACGATGCGTGCAAGAGAACGGCCGGAAGTTGTCTGGATTAAAGAGCCACGATTGTCATGTTCTTATGTAGCGATTGTTATCTCTTGCTATACATGGGAATTTAACCGAACAGGTGTCCGGTCTGTTAATTGAGCTCAGCACTTTTTTCAGACAGTTGTGCTCGAAGGTACTTAGAGTGGACCAACTTGAACAGATGGAGAGGGATATTGCGCTCACATTGTGCAAGTTAGAGATGATATTTCCACCTTCCTTCTTTGATGTCATGGTGCATTTGACCGTTGACTTGGCAAATGAGGCCAAACTCGGCGGCCCAGTTCATTACCGGTGGATGTATTTTATCGAGAGGTAATCGTCTCGTCTCATTCGCACAATGTATTTGATCGTTCTTGATATATTCATCCAAATATTTTTTTCTCAAATTAGGTACTTGCGAACATTGAAATCATATGTTCGTAATAAAAGTCATCCGGAGGGATCAATTGCTGAAGGATACCTAGCAGAAGAATGTCTAACATTCTGCTCAAGATACCTACATGGTATAGACACGCGATTCAATCAACTTGAGCGGAACTATGACGGTGGTCCAATAGACTTCGATGGGGGTCTGTCTATATTTATCGAAATGGGTAGACCTGTAGGAGGAGGCAAAACCCGTCGATTGTCTGTAGATGAGATTCAACAGGCACATATGTATGTGTTGCGCCAATGTGATGAAGTGTGGCCATTCATTGAGTAAGCATTTTATGATCATTTACTCATTTTTTCAGTCCATTCATTAAGTATATGTGCTAATTATAATCTAATTCATAACCGGTAAAACAGGAAGCATAAAGCCATCATTAATAATCGGGGTACTCGAAATGCTCCCCAAATTCATGATCGTGAATTCCCATCGTGGTTCGAGAAACACGTAAGTATTCACATCATTACTGAATTTCATTGACATCCATTACTGAACAATAATTATGTGTTCATATCATGAATGTCGTGTGGTTATTATAGGCACAGGAGCTGCACGACAACCACGATCCGCTGATGAATGAGGATCTCTGGCGCTTATCTTGTAGTCCTTTGCAAGACGCAATATCGTACGATGGTTATATCGTGAACGGTTATAGATTTCGGACGAAAGATAGTGAAAAATCACGAAGAACCCAAAATAGTGGGGTTGTCGTCAACGGTGAGCAAGAAGAATTAGAAAATATCGACTTCTACGGCGTCCTCAACGAGATTCTCGAGATTAAATTCCTTGGCCAAAATCAGATCGTATTATTCAAATACGATTGGTATGATGTTAATAATCGCGGGACTGGTTATAATGTCGACAAATACGGTTTTATCAGCATCAACACTGCCAAGAGATTGAATACCCAATATGAAGATCCATTCATTCTTGCCTCTCAACCGCAATAGATATTTTATGCACCGGATAATACCTCTCCAGGTTGGCAAACTGTAGTCAGGTCACCACCCAGAGATTTTTATGACATGGGAGACAAGGATGCGGGGGTCGTCGATGATGATTTGGATGCATACCAGAATGATGAGATAATCATTGTCGACGTAGTGCACGACGAAAATGAAGATGTCGACAATATAAACTGGACAGCGAATGCAGATCAAATAATAGAAGAGGAAAGCGATGAGAGTGACAGAGATGAGACAGAAAATGACTAGACCGTATGTAAATCAAATTGTTTCATATTTAAATCAAATTGTTTCATATATAAATCATATTGTTTCATATGTATATCATATTGTTTCATATGTAAATCATACCGTTTCACCGATTCATATGTAAATCATACCGTTTCATATGTAAATCATACCGTTTCACCGATTTACGATCCGATCGATTCACCGATTTAGAGTCTAAGAGTTGGAAAATCATAAGTTAGCGTATTTCAGATATGAAATAGGTTTGGATTCGATCCGATCGTCATCGGATCGACATCCGATAATTCGAACTTGGAATTATTCTGTATTTCGGACTTGCGAGCGGGTTCTAATTGGATATTTGACCAATTTACGCTCCGATTCACCGATTTAGAGTCTAAGTGTTGGAAAATCATAACTTAGCATGTTTCGGATATGAAATAGGTTTGGATTCGATCCGATCGTCATCGGATCGGCATCCGATAATTCGAAGTTGGAATTATTCCGTATTTCGGACTTGCGAGCGGGTTCTAATTGGATATTTGACCAATTTACGCTCCGATTCACTGATTTAGAGTCTAAGAGTTGGAAAATCATAAGTTAGCGTGTTTCGGATATGAAATAGGTTTGGATTCGATCCGATCGTCATCGGATCAGCATCCGATAATTCGAACTTGGAATTATTCCGTATTTCGGACTTGCGAGCGGGTTCTAATTGGATATTTGACCAATTTACGCTCCGATTCACCGATTTAGAGTCTAAGTATTAGAAAATCATAACTTAGCGTGTTTCGGATATGAAATAGGTTTGGATTCGATCCGATCGTCATCGGATCGGCATCCGATAATTCGAAGTTGGAATTATTCCGTATTTTGAACTTGCGAGCGGGTTCTAATTGGATATTTGACCAATTTACGCTCCGATTCACCGATTTAGAGTTTAAGTGTTGGAAAATCATAAGTTAGCATGTTTCGGATATGAAATAGGTTTGGATTCGATCCGATCGTCATCGGATCGGCATCCGATAATTCGAACTTGGAATTATTATGTATTTCAGACTTGCGAGCGGGTTCTAATTGGATATTTGACCAATTTACGCTCCGATTCACCGATTTAGAGTCTAAGTGTTGGATAATCATAACTTAGCGTGTTTCGGATATGAAATAGGTTTGGATTCGATCCGATCGTCATCGGATCGGCATCCGATAATTCGAACTTGGAATTATATTCCGTATTTCGGACTTGCGAGCGGGTTCTAATTGGATATTTGACCAATTTACGATCCGATTAACCGATTTAGAGTCTAACTATTTCATATTGTTTCATATTGTTTCATATTGCGATAAAATTCATATTGTTTCATATTGTTTCATATGTAAATCATACTGTTTCATATGTAAATTAAACTGTTTTATATTGTTTCATATGTAAATCTTACTGTTTCATATGTAAATTAAATTGTTTCAGATGGCATCACGGTCATATGTTCGTAGAGACAGAGGCAGGGGTGGGGTAGCTCGGAGCGCTCTGGCTGCCACCCCAGGGTCCGAGGCTGAGCCGTCCGGATCTGGTAGTGCTGTTCCTCTCTCCACACCAGCTCCTGCTGTGGTCGCAGCCTCCGGAGCTTCGAGTAGTGCTCAGCACTCGGCTACAGCGTCTACGCCCACAGGTAATGTTTAGATCTAAAGTTTTATACATGTTGTAAATACTTCTTCAGTACTGATGTATATTTTATTTGCAGGGTCGACCAGGCACGTAGGCGACCGGGGCGTCACGACGGCTCGGCGCTTGTCGGCCTTACGCGAGCCGCTGTCCCTACAGTGGAGCGGCAGGACCTTTATGGGCGAGCACGCTTCTGACGCCGCCACGTGGGTCGGCATTATAGTACGGGAGGAGAGGAATGCCCCGATTGTGGGGTTAAGGGGGTGGAAGAACATTGATGCATCCTATAAGGAGAGGATGTATCATCAGTTTTTGGTACGTTAGTTTCATTAAAGCATTTTAGAATAATATCGTACTTCTTTATAATTTGATTTGATAAAATGACTTGTTTCTAAATTGATTTTACAGGAGAAATTTAAATGGGAGAACATGGAAATCGACACCCATCGGGAGGACTTGTTGAAGACGATGGGTGAGCGGTACAGGGATTACCGTCATGAGCTCTACCAGCTCTACGGTTACTTGGTCGGCCAACCGGCTGAGGAGGTACAGGCTGCGGCCGGGACGAGAGATGCGCCACCGCTACACATTCTACAGTTTTTGGTCGCTCACTGGGCCACCCCTAGCTTTCAGGTATAATTATAATTTTGTTGATTCGTACTTGTTTTAATGTTATACTAAAAATTTGTATTGATGTTTCAAAATTTAATTGATTGACACAGAGGAAATCTACTATAGGCAAGCAGAATAGAAGTGCCTCGACGACACCTGCTCCAGTGAAGGGGAGGACCTCCATGCCCCAGCTTGCCCAGCAGCTGGTAAATGATACAAACATTGTTATTATTTAAAGCTCTATACATGTTATATTAACTCATCTATTTATTTTATATGTCCAACAGACACAGTCCTTGGGCCACGAGCCTAATAGGATTGACCTTTTTGAGGCCTCTAGGAGGCGGCGTATCGATGGGGCATTTCTGGACGACAGGGTTGCCTCGCAAGTGGTAAGTAATTAAATTACTGTTAATATATTCTTATACATATGCCATAAAATATCATTGAATATCATTGGTTGTTTTTATATAGGAAAGGATGCGACTTCTGGTGACCCCGTCGGGCGAGGCCGGCTCCTCCTCTAGCTCAGTATCTGTCGACTCAGCGATAGATATTGTGCTGAGACCTGCCACGCACGGCCGTGTCCTCTGTACGGGCCTTGGAGTCACACTCTCCTCCTACTTTGGACGAGAGGGTATGCGCTCGAGGGCACGGGACACCCAGACCGGTGCTATCACTCAGCTGCAGTCTGCGCTAGACGCGGAGCGAGAGCAGAGGCAGGCCCTCGAGCAGAGGATGGAGGCGGAGCGAGAGCAGAGGCAGGCCCTCGAGCAGAGGGTTGAGGCGGAGAAGAAGGCCCTCGATGAGGAAAGAGAAGCTCGCAGGGAACTGGAGCGTAAATTTAATGAATTCATAAGCCGGTCTAGCGGTGGCTCATCCTCATGATCAGGTACATACTAATCTTTATAATATTAGCAAAAAATATGAATCTTACTAATTTGAGTTTAGATCATATTATCACACTTATGATTTTCCAACACTTAGACTATAAATCGGTAAATCGGATCGTAAATGGTCTCTCTCTCTCTCTCTCATGGTAATGATGTAGCCTCTGTTTTTCTTTTAAGTGATAGAATTTTGTTTTTTAATCATGCTAGGTGTGTGCCTCGTTGGAAGAGGGATATCTCCCTCATGTGACATTTGTAGTGGACACAACAATATGCCACCCAACGGAGTTCGATTTCTATCTCTGCAGTTATGCTGACATACAGGTAAACTTTGACCGGAATACGGAATAATTCCAACTTCGAATTATCGGATGCCGATCCGATGACGATCGGATCGAATCCAAATCTATTTCATATCTGAAACACTCTAACTTATGATTTTCCAACACTTAGACTCTAAATCGGTGAATCGGAGCGTAAATTGGTCAAATATCCAATTAGAACCCGCCCGCAAGTCTGAAATACGGAATAATTCCAAGTTCAAATTATCAGATGCCGATCCGATGACGATCCGATCGAATCCAAACCTATTTCATATCTGAAACATGCAAACTTATGATTTTCCAACACTTAGACTCTAAATCGGTGAATCGGAATGTAAATTGGTCAAATATCCAATTAGAACCCGCTCGCAAGTCCGAAATACGGAATAATTCCAACTTCGAATTACCGGATGCCAATCCGATGACGATCGGATCGAATCCAAACCTATTTTATATCCGAAACACGCTAACTTATGATTTTCCAACACTTAGACTCTAAATCGGTGAATCGGAGCGTAAATTGGTCAAATATCCAATTAGAACCCGCTCGCAAGTCCGAAATACGAAATAATTCCAAGTTCGAATTATCGGATGCCGATCCGATGATGATCGGATCGAATCCAAACCTATTTCATATCCGAAACACGCTAACTTATGATTTTCCAACACTTAGACTCTAAATCGATGAATCGGAACGTAAATTGGTCAAATATCCAATTACAACCCGCTCGCAAGTCCGAAATACGGAATAATTCCAACTTCGAATTACCGGATGCCGATCCGATGACGATCGGATCGAATCCAAACCTATTTCATATCCGAAACACGCTAGCTAACTTATGATTTTCCAACACTTAGACTCTAAATCGGTGAATCGGAGCGTAAATTGGTCAAATATCCAATTAGAACCCGCTCGCAAGTCCAAAATACGGAATAATTCCAAGTTCGAATTATCGGATGCCGATCCGATGACGATCGGATCGAATCCAAACCTATTTCATATCCGAAACACTCTAACTTATGATTTTCCAACACTTAGACTCTAAATCGGTGAATCGGAGCGTAAATTGGTCAAATATCCAATTAGAACCCGCTCGCAAGTCCGAAATACAGAATAATTCCAACTTCGAATTACCGGATGCCGATCCGATGACGATCGGATCGAATCCAAACCTATTTCATATCCGAAACACGCTAACTTATGATTTTCCAACACTTAGACTCTAAATCGGTGAATCGGAACGTAAATTGGTCAAATATCCAATTAGAACCCGCTCGCAAGTCCGAAATACGAAATAATTCCAACTTCGAATTACCGGATGCCGATCCGATGACGATCGGATCGAATCCAAACCTATTTCATATCCGAAACACGCTAGCTAACTTATGATTTTCCAACACTTAGACTCTAAATCGGTGAATCGGAGCGTAAATTGGTCAAATATCCAATTAGAACCCGCTAGCAAGTCCGAAATACGGAATAATTCCAAGTTCGAATTATCGGATGCCGATCCGATGACGATCGGATCGAATCCAAACCTATTTCATATCCGAAACACGCTAACTTATGATTTTCCAACACTTAGACTCTAAATCAGTGAATCGGAGCCTAAATTGGTCAAATATCCAATTAGAACCCGCTCGCAAGTCCGAAATACGGAATAATTCCAACTTCGAATTACCGGATGCCGATCCGATGACGATCGGATCGAATCCAAACCTATTTCATATGCGAAACACGCTAACTTATGATTTTCCAACACTTAGACTCTAAATCGGTGAATCGGAACGTAAATTGGTCAAATATCCAATTAGAACCCGCTCGCAAGTCCGAAATACGGAATAATTCCAACTTCGAATTACCGGATGCCGATCCGATGACGATCGGATCGAATCCAAACCTATTTCATATCCGAAACACGCTAGGTAACTTATGATTTTCCAACACTTAGATTCTAAATCGGTGAATCGGAGCGTAAATTGGTCAAATATCCAATTAGAACCCGCTCGCAAGTCCGAAATACGGAATAATTCCAAGTTCGAATTATCGGATGCCGATCCGATGACGATCGGATCGAATCCAAACCTATTTCATATCCGAAACACGCTAACATATGATTTTCCAACACTTAGACTCTAAATCGGTGAATCGGAGCGTAAATTTGTCAAATATCCAATTAGAACCCGCTCGCAAGTCCGAAATACGGAATAATTCCAACTTCGAATTACCGGATGCCGATCCGATGACGATCGGATCGAATCCAAACATATTTCATATCCGAAACACGCTAACTTATGATTTTCCAACACTTAGACTCTAAATCGGTGAATCGGAACGTAAATTGGTCAAATATCCAATTAGAACCCGCTCGCAAGTCCGAAATACGGAATAATTCCAACTTCGAATTACCGGATGCCGATCCGATGACGATCGGATCGAATCCAAACCTATTTCATATCTGAAACACGCTAGCTAACTTATGATTTTCCAACACTTAGACTCTAAATCGGTGAATCGGAGCGTAAATTGGTCAAATATCCAATTAGAACCCGCTCGCAAGTCCGAAATACGGAATAATTCCAAGTTCGAATTATCGGATGCCGATCCGATGACGATCGGATCGAATCCAAACCTATTTCATATCCGAAACACGCTAACTTATGATTTTCCAAATCAAACCTATTTCATATCCGAAACACGCTAACTTATGATTTTCCAACTCTTAGACTCTAAATCGGTGAATCGGAGCGTAAATTGGTCAAATATCCAATTAGAACCCGCTCACAAGTCTGAAATACGGAATAATTCCAATTTCGAATTATCGGATGCCGATCCGATGACGATCGGATCGAATCCAAACCTATTTCATATCCGAAACACGCTAACTTATGATTTTCCAACACTTAGACTCTAAATCGGTGAATCGGAACGTAAATTGGTCAAATATCCAATTAGAACCCGCTCGCAAGTCCGAAATACGGAATAATTCCAACTTCGAATTACCGGATGCCGATCCGATGACGATCGGATCGAATCCAAACCTATTTCATATCCGAAACACGCTAACTTATGATTTTCCAACACTTAGACTCTAAATCGGTGAATCGGAACGTAAATTGGTCAAATATCCAATTAGAACCCGCTTGCAAGTCCGAAATATGAAATAATTCCAACTTCGAATTACCGGATGCCGATCCGATGACGATCGGATCGAATCCAAACCTATTTCATATCCGAAACACGCTAGCTAACTTATGATTTTCCAACACTTAGACTCTAAATCGGTGAATCGGAGCGTAAATTTGTCAAATATCCAATTAGAACCCGCTAGCAAGTCCGAAATACGGAATAATTCCAAGTTCGAATTATCGGATGCCGATCCGATGACGATCGGATCGAATCCAAACCTATTTCATATCCGAAACACGCTAACTTACGATTTTCCAACACTTAGACTCTAAATCGGTGAATCGGAGCGTAAATTGGTCAAATATCCAATTAGAACCCGCTCGCAAGTCCGAAATACGGAATAATTCCAACTTAGAATTACCGGATGCCGATCCGATGACGATCGGATCGAATCCAAACCTATTTCATATCCGAAACACACTAACTTATGATTTTCCAACACTTAGACTCTAAATCGGTGAATCGGAACGTAAATTGGTCAAATATCCAATTAGAACCCGCTCGCAAGTCCGAAATACGGAATAATTCCAACTTCGAATTACCGGATGCCGATCCGATGACGATCGGATCGAATCCAAACCTATTTCATATCCGAAACACGCTAGGTAACTTATGATTTTCCAACACTTAGACTCTAAATCGGTGAATCGGAGCGTAAATTGGTCAAATATCCAATTAGAACCCGCTCGCAAGTCCGAAATACGGAATAATTCCAAGTTCGAATTATCGGATGCCGATCCGATGACGATCGGATCGAATCCAAACCTATTTCATATCCGAAACACGCTAACATATGATTTTCCAACACTTAGACTTTAAATCGGTGAATCGGAGCGTAAATTTGTCAAATATCCAATTAAAACCCGCTCGCAAGTCCGAAATACGGAATAATTCCAACTTCGAATTACCGGATGCCGATCCGATGACGATCGGATCGAATCCAAACCTATTTCATATCCGAAACACGCTAACTTATGATTTTCCAACACTTAGACTCTAAATCGGTGAATCGGAACGTAAATTGGTCAAATATCCAATTAGAACCCGCTCGCAAGTCCGAAATACGGAATAATTCCAACTTCGAATTACCGGATGCCGATCCGATGACGATCGGATCGAATCCAAACCTATTTCATATCTGAAACACGCTAGCTAACTTATGATTTTCCAACACTTAGACTCTAAATCGGTGAATCGGAGTGTAAATTGGTCAAATATCCAATTAGAACCCGCTCACAAGTCCGAAATACGGAATAATTCCAAGTTCGAATTATCGGATGCCGATCCGATGACGATCGGATCGAATCCAAACCTATTTCATATCCGAAACACGCTAACTTATGATTTTCCAACACTTAGACTCTAAATCGGTGAATCGGAGCGTAAATTGGTCAAATATCCAATTAGAACCCGCTCGCAAGTCCGAAATACGGAATAATTCCAATTTCGAATTACCGGATGCCGATCCGATGACGATCGGATCGAATCCAAACCTATTTCATATCCGAAACACGCTAACTTATGATTTTCCAACACTTAGACTCTAAATCGATGAATCGGAACATAAATTGGTCAAATATCCAATTAGAACCCGCTCGCAAGTCCGAAATACGGAATAATTCCAACTTCGAATTACCGGATGCCGATCCGATGACGATCGGATCGAATCTAAACCTATTTCATATCCGAAACACGCTAGCTAACTTATGATTTTCCAACACTTAGACTCTAAATCGGTGAATCGGAGCGTAAATTGGTCAAATATCCAATTAGAACCCGCTCGCAAGTCCGAAATACGGAATAATTCCAAGTTCGAAATATCGGATGACGATCCGATGACGATCGGATCGAATCCAAACCTATTTCATATCCGAAACACGCTAACTTTTGATTTTCCAACACTTAGACTCTAAATCGGTGAATCGGAGCGTAAATTGGTCAAATATCCAATTAGAACCCGCTCGCAAGTCCGAAATACGGAATAATTCCAACTTCGAATTACCGGATGCCGATCCGATGACGATCGGATCGAATCCAAACCTATTTCATATCCGAAACACGCTAGCTAACTTATGATTTTCCAACACTTAAACTCTAAATCGGTGAATCGGAGTGTAAATTGGTCAAATATCCAATTAGAACCCGCTCGCAAGTCCGAAATACGGAATAATTCCAAGTTCGAATTATCGAATGCCGATCCGATGACGATCGGATCTAATCCAAACCTGTTTCATATCCGAAACACGCTAACTTATGATTTTCCAACACTTAGACTCTAAATCGGTGAATCGGAGCATAAATTGGTCAAATATCCAATTAGAACCCGCTCGTAAGTCCGAAATACGGAATAATTCCAACTTTGAATTATCGGATGCCGATCCGATGACGATCGGATCGAATCCAAACCTATTTCATATCCGAAACACGCTAACTTATGATTTTCCAACACTTAGACTCTAAATCGGTGAATCGGAACGTAAATTGGTCAAATATCCAATTAGAACCCGCTCGCAAGTCCGAAATACGGAATAATTGCAATTTTGAATTACCGGATGCCGATCCGATGACGATCGGATCGAATCCAAACCTATTTCATATCCGAAACACGCTAGCTAACTTATGATTTTCCAACACTTAGACTCTAAATCGGTGAATCGGAGCGTAAATTGGTCAAATATCCAATTAGAACCCGCTCGCAAGTCCGAAATACGGAATAATTCCAAGTTCGAATTATCGGATGCCGATCCGATGACGATCAGATCGAATCCAAACCTATTTCATATCCGAAACACGCTAACTTATGATTTTCCAACACTTAGACTCTAAATCGGTGAATCGGAGCGTAAATTGGTCAAATATCCAATTAGAACCCGCTCGAAAGTCCGAAATACGGAATAATTCCAACTTTGAATTACCGGATGCCGATCCGATGACGATCGGATCGAATCCAAACCTATTTCATATCCGAAACACGCTAACTTATGATTTTCCAACACTTAGACTCTAAATCGGTGAATCGGAACGTAAATTGGTCAAATATCCAATTAGAACCCGCTCGCAAGTCCGAAATACGGAATAATTCCAACTTTGAATTACCGGATGACGATCGGATCGAATCCAAACCTATTTCATATCCGAAACACGCTAGCTAACTTATGATTTTCCAACACTTAGACTCTAAATCGGTGAATCGGAGCGTAAATTGGTCAAATATCCAATTAGAACCCGCTCGCAAGTCCGAAATACGGAATAATTCCAAGTTCGAATTATCGGAAGCCGATCCGATGACGATCGGATCGAATCCAAACCTATTTCATATCCGAAACACGCTAACTTATGATTTTCCAACACTTAGACTCTAAATCGGTGAATCGGAGCGTAAATTGGTCAAATATCCAATTAGAACCCGCTCGCAAGTCCGAAATACGGAATAATTCCAACTTCGAATTACCGGATGCCGATCCGATGACGATCGGATCGAATCCAAGCCTATTTCATATCCGAAACACGCTAGCTAACTTATGATTTTCCAACACTTAGACTCTAAATCGGTGAATCGGAGCGTAAATTGGTCAAATATCCAATTAGAACCCGCTCGCAAGTCCGAAATACGGAATAATTCCAAGTTCGAATTATCGGATGCCGATCCGATGACGATCGGATCGAATCCAAACCTATTTCATATCCAAAACATGCTAACTTATGATTTTCCAACACTTAGACTCTAAATCGGTGAATCGAAGCGTAAATTGGTCAAATATCCAATTAGAACCCGCTCGCAAGTCCGAAATACGGAATAATTCCAACTTCGAATTATCGGATGCCGATCCGATGACGATCGGATCGAATCCAAACCTATTTCATATCCGAAACACGCTAACTTATGATTTTCCAATACTTAGACTCTAAATCGATGAATCGGAACGTAAATTGGTCAAATATCCAATTAGAACCCGCTCGCAAGTCCGAAATACGAAATAATTCCAACTTCGAATTACCGGATGCCGATCCGATGACGATCGGATCGAATCCAAACATATTTCATATCCGAAACACGCCAGCTAACTTATGATTTTCCAACACTTAGACTCTAAATCGATGAATCGGAGCGTAAATTGGTCAAATATCCAATTAGAACCCGCTAGCAAGTCTGAAATACGGAATAATTCCAACTTCGAATTATCGGATGCCGATCTGATGACGATCGGATCGAATCCAAACCTATTTCATATCCGAAACACGCTAACTTATGATTTTCCAACACTTAGACTCTAAATCGGTGAATCGGAATGTAAATTGGTCAAATATCCAATTAGAACCCGCTCGCAAGTCCGAAATACGGAATAATTCCAAGTTCGAATTATCGGATGCCGATCCGATGACGATCGGATCGAATCCAAACCTATTTCATATCCGAAACACGCTAACTTATGATTTTCCAACACTTGGACTCTAAATCGGTGAATCGGAGCGTAAATTGGTCAAATATCCAATTAGAACCCGCTCGCAAGTCCGAAATACGGAATAATTCTAAGTTCGAATTATCGGATGCCGATCCGATGACGATCCGATCGAATCCAAACCTATTTCATATCCGAAACACGCTAACTTATGATTTTCCAACACTTAGACTCTAAATCGGTGATTTGGAACGTAAATTGGTCAAATATCTAATTAGAACCCGCTCGCAAGTCCGAAATACGAAATAATTCCAAGTTCGAATTATCGGATGTCGATCCGATGACGATCCGATCGAATCCAAACCTAGCTATTTCATATCCGAAACACGCTAAGTTATGATTTTTCAACACTTTGACTCTAAATTAGTGAATCGGAGCGTAAATTGGTCAAATATCCAATTAGAACCCGCTCGCAAGTCCGAAATACGGAATAATTCCAAGTTTGAATTATCGGATGCCGATCCGATGACGATCAGATCGAATCCAAACCTATTTCATATCCGAAACACGCTAACTTATGATTTTCCAACACTTAGACTCTAAATCGGTGAATCGGAGCGTAAATTGGTCAAATATCCAATTAGAACCCGCTCGCAAGTCCGAAATACGGAATAATTCCAACTTCGAATTATCGGATGCCGATCCGATCGAATCCAAACCTATTTCAAAACCGAAACACGCTAACTTATTATTTTTTAACGCTTAGACTCAGTTATAGATATAAACTATTTTTTTAACAAATACATGTTAATTGCAGGAGCAGGGCGGTGTCAGGGGATCGATGAGAGCACCAGCGTTGGTGGTGGGCGGGTGTGGTTGAGATAGGGCGACGTCAGGGGATCGATGAGAGCACCAGCGTTGGTGGCGGGCGGGGGTGGTTGAGATAGGGCTTGTATCATCTCTCAGTTCTGGATTGTGTAAATATTATTTTGTAATATGTGGTTATTTTTTGTTCTTGTCTATAATTGTCAGCCGGGAACTGTGGTAATATTTTATAATTTACTGTAATTTTTTATCAATTTAGGTAATATTTTAAAATTTGCTGTAATATTTTATAAATTGTGGTAATATTTGATAAATTGTGGTAATATATTGTGGTATTGTAGTAAATCACAGGAATTAAATAACATTATTTAGGTAAATTTATTAAAAAAAAAAACATACTTATTACCAACGGAAATTAATTATTCTGTCGGTAATAATGTTTTTATTTTTTTTAAATTATAAATAATTTGCCGACGGGATATAATATCCGTTGGTAATATATATATTATTACCGACGGCAATATATATATGCGTCGGTAATATATATAGTATTACCGACGGTTATTATATATCCGTCGGTAATATATATATTATTACCGACGGGAAATATATATATGCGTCGGTAATTTATATAGTATTACCGACAGTATAGACCATAATCGTCGGTAAAATACTTATATATTACCGACGGATTGTTACGTTTCGTCGGTAATATTATATTATATTAGTTCTTAAGTGATTAAATATGACCGACGGCTTTAATATTACCGTCGGTATTAATTATTATTACCGACGGTAATATTTGATCCGTCGTATTGTTTTCCCCGACGCCTTCTTTCCCGACAGCCAGCGACGGAAATATCTTCCGTCGCTATAGAACATTACCGACGGAATTTTAATATTACTGACGGATATTGTCCGTCGGTAATAACTGTTTTTTTTGTAGTGGAATGTTGCACAGGATTTTTAGCAATATTAATAGCACTTTGATTATCACAAAACAATATCATCTCATCTTGAGTGACACCAAAATCAAGAAGCATTTACTTCATCCATAAAATTTGGGAGCAACAGCTCCCGGCGGTAATATATTTGGCCTCGGCCATGGACCAAGAAATAGAATTTTGTTTCTTACTATGCCAAGCCACGAGGCAGTTTCTAATATAAAAGCAACCGTCGGAGGTTCTCTTTTGGTCATCGGCACACCCTGCTCAATCGGCATCAGTAAAACCGGCACTGATAGAGGAAGTATCAAAAGGATACCACAAACGTACCTAAATCAAGTGTCACCTTAACATACCTTATAATTCGTTTGACTGCACTAAGGTGTGAATCCTTGGGGCAAGCTTGATACCTAGCACAAGCTCCTACATAAAAACAAATATCAGGGTGAGTAGCCGTAAGATATAAAACTTCCAATCATGCTATAGTACAAGGTAGGGTTAACATCTAAACCTCCTTCATCTTTGGCTAGCTTACGAGTAGTGGCCATTGGCGTGCGACAAATCTTACAATGGTCAAGCCCAAACTTTTTGACGAGTTCATTGGCATACTTAGTTTGGGATACAAAGATCCCAGTTTTTGTTTGCCTCACTTGTAACCCAAGAAAGAAAGTGAGTTCTCCAACAATACTCATTTCGAATTCAACTTTCATTAGATTGCCAAAATCCAAAACGAGTGAGGAAGATGTTGAGCCAAAAATGATGTCATCTACATAGACTTGAGCGATAAGAACATCGGTCCCAACATGCTTGACAAAGAGGGTTTTATCAACCCCACCTCTTTTATAATTGCGACTTAAAAAAAAAGACTCGAGGAGCTTGCTTTAAACCAGAGAGCACCTTCTTAAGTCTGAAGACCTTGTCCTTATTATGGGCATCTTCAAAACCTTTAGGTTGCTCAACCAAAACCTCCTCTTGGAGAATATCATTCAAAAAGGCACTCTTGACATCCATTTGAAACAACTTGAAGTTTCTATTACAAGCATAGGCACACAACATTCTAATAGATTCAAGACGTGCAACCGGAGCAAAAGATTCATCAAAATCAACTCCCTCGATTTGACTATAACCTTGGGCAACTAACCTAGCCTTATTACGGACAATGATACCAAATTCATCGGATTTGTTCTTGTAAATCCATTTAGTACCAATGACATGAGTATTCGAAGGCCTAGGGACTAGTTCCCAAATATCCTGATGCCTAAATTGAGACAACTCGATCCTCTTGAATAGCGGCAATCCAATGTTCATCCACAATAGCCTCTTTTATATTCTTAGACTCAAATGTGGAAATGTAGCATAGGTTTACAATTTTGGAGTTGCCGCCTTATTCTAACTCTGGTATCAACATCACCCAAAATACTCACGGTGGGGTGATCTCGTTGAACCCATGGAGCAGGGGCTCTTTCCTCAATCGGTTGAGGAGCAACGGCCGGGTAAGTCTTCATCACCCACTAGGGGTGGAAAGATAGGAACATCATCATCATCCTCACAAGATGGTGCATCATCAAGATCCTCCCAATCGCCAAGGGGCGAGGAAGTTAAGGCAGAAGAAATCACATCCCCACAAGTCGGGACACACTCATCATCATTGATTTCAACATTAATCGATTCCACTATTCCTTTAATCACCAAGTTAAAAACACGGTAGGTATGACTGTTTGGAGAATACCCCAAGAAGATTCCATCGTCACTTTTATGATCAAACTTAGAAAGATGAGTTCTATCTCTTAGGATACTACAATTGCTACCAAAAGTGTAAAAATAATTAACGCTTGGTTTTCTACCATTCCAAAGTTCATAAGGAGTTCACATGGTACCGGATCTTAGATAGACCCCATTGATGGTGTAACAAGACGTATGAATGGCTTTTCCCCAGAAATGGCTAGCTACCCCTTTGCTTAAAAGCATCACTATCGCCATTTCTTGCAAAGTCCTATTTTTCCTTTCTACAACATTTTGTTGAGGTGTAATAGGAGCGGAAAACTCATGCTTAATGCCAAGGTTAGTGCAATAATCCTCTAAAAAGGAATCAAGGAACTCTCCCCCTCGATCACTCCTTATCCTATTAACATTTGCTTGTTTTTTGTTTTGCAAACGTTGACACAAAGCTATGATATGAGAGGACGCCTCTGCCTTTTATCGCAAAAAAACTACCCAGGTGTAGCCAGAGAAATCATCAACGACTATAAGAATGTAGCGCTTACCACCTAGACTTAAGGTTTGCATGGGCCCCATTAGGTTCATGTGAAGAAGTTCAAGAGGCCTAGTGGTAGTGACAATCTTTAGAAATTTGTGCGCACCACGGGTTTGTTTGCCTTTGAGGCAATCCCCACAAAAGTTTTGGACTATGCTATTCAAAGTGGGAATCCCTCTAACTAACTTGTGCTTGGACAATTTAACAAGGTCATGAAAATTTACATGACTCAACCGTTGATGCCATTGGGTAAGTTCACTCTTCTTAACCAAGAGATACTCTTCTTCTATGCCATCCCCGATGGCATATAGGTTGTTAAAAGTCCGCTTCCCACACATGACTTTCTCTCCCTCCTTCCCAACAACCTTGCACTCATTCTTATGAAAAATGACTCGTTTCCCTTCATCACACAATTGACTCACACTAATTAGGTTGGCTTTAAGCTCCTTTATAAAAAATATGTGATCGAGTTGTGTGATGCTGGGTGAACTTATGCTACCCCTACCTTTGATCTTGGAAACGCTCCCATCACCAAACATGATGTTCCCTTCTTGGCAATCGTGCATTTTAAGAAAGCACATCTCATTACCGGTCATATCTCTAGAGCACCCACTACCAAACAACCATTTGTCCGATTTAAAAGCATGAAGGGAAAGGTGTCCCATCTTGCAATGATGTAAATCTTTGGGGATCCAAATTGTGCTGGCCTTCCTTTCAGAAGGCAAAGATAGAGATTTCCTTAGGGGTGTTCTAGAAGGTATGGTTAGGTGATCACTGGGATTTTCCTTTTTCTTCTTCTTTTTGAAAAATCGAAAAGGATGCCTAAAGAGAGACAAATTTGGTACCTTTTTACGAGCCTTCGAAGCTTCCACGGATTTCCTACCCCATAACCTAAAGCAAAATTTCATAATATGGCCTTTTATCCCACACCAAAAACACATATAGTTCTCTCTAGCTTTATGGCCTAAAGAGGGGTGAGTGACTTGATTCATATCCTTTTGAGTAGGGGACCAAATGAGCTTAGATTTAGGTAGGACCCCTTGAGTTTTCAAAGAGGAGTCATAGAGAGATTTTGCCAAAGCGACAATCTCTAAGGAGGCCAGCTTCTTTTCTTTTCTCGCAACCTCAAGAAGTTCACTTAAGTTAGTGGTCTTTTGCTCAAAAGCTACTTTCTCTATGGCCCATAGGGCTCATTTAGACTAAAACATTGTGAGCGCGGAAAAAGATTCGGGTCGTCTTTCTTGCGGATCACACGAGATTACAATTTTTTTTTTGATCAGGAGATTGTGGGAGAGATCCTCTGGAGGGTCCCTTTGATCCGCGTCTCCACGTGGTATTCGTCCGAGAGCTCTGAAGGGGTTGCCCAGGACAGAGGTCTTTACAGGGTGAGGGTTTCTGAGAGGCTAAGGAGTTTCCGCCGTTGATTTTGTCCCGTCCGTGCTTCGCGCTTTCTCGGCTAGGGAGGCTTTGGGCTTCGTTCCTCGGTCTTCGTGTCTTCCTCGATCCTTGCTTGACCTCGGCGTCCTTGATCGTCGGTTCGCGGCATCGATCGTGCTTTTGGCGTCGGTTTTGGCTTTGGCTTTTGGCTTTGGCGTTGCTTTGGCGTGGCTCTGGCTTTTGCTTTGCTTTGGCGCTTGCGCTTGAACGTAGACGGGTAGAGACTTGCGATGCTTTAGTTCTTCCGGACTTCGCGTCGTATCAGCTAGAACGTGCAGTGCTTTGCTCGTGACCGGCGTAGTTGCTTGGCTTTGGCACGTGCGTTGCTTTAGCGCGGGCTTTACCGGTGCGTTTGCTTTGGCTTCTTGCGTTGGCTTTGGCTTTAGCTTTGACTCGATCTTCTTCTCGAACGACGATGACTACTTCTTCAGGGCTTCTTTATTCTTCTGGCTTCCTCGACGGTTGTGGCGTCGACTGGTTTCTTCTCCGGGCTTATTTGGCTTGATCGGAGTTGAAGGCTTCTTGTGGAGATGGTGGGTGTAACACCGATCTCTATATGACGGTTGTAGCGTCGGCTTTTGTTGATGAATATGGCGGGGGTAGCACCGATCTCCACACGATGGTTGTAGCGTCGGCTTTGTTGGTGAATACGGCGGGGTTAGCACCGATCTCCGCACGACGGTTGTCGCATCGGCTTTGTTAGTGAAGACGGCGGGGGTAGCACTGATCTCCGCACGACGATTGTAGCGTCGGCTTTGTTGGTGAAGACGGAAGGGGTAGCACCGATCTTCGCACGATGGTTGTAGCGTCGGCTTTGTTGGTGAAGACGGCGGGGGTAGCACCGATCTCCGCACGACGGTTGTAGCATCGGCTTTGTTGGCGAAGACGGCAGGGGTAGTACCGGCTTCAGGCCTTCTTCTCCAAGCTTTCTTCTTCGTGCGAGGAGTCGACGCCTTTGTTGAAGACGACAGGTGTTGTCAGCTTCGATCTTCTTCTCCGGCCTTTGCTTATGGCTTCTTCGGAGTTGATGAAGATCGTTGGAGAAGTCGGGATGACGACGACTCCGGGTCTTCTTCTCCAAGCTTTCTTCTTTGTGCGAGGAGTCGAAGCTTTGATCTTCGAGTGCAAGGTCTTCATGTTGATGAGGACTTGAAGGGCCAAGGATTCTCGTAGGACGTGCTTGTCTTGCCTCGTGAAGCCTTGGGTCTTCAAGCGTTGGAGCTTCTCTTGCAGAGCCCTTTCGTCATCAGCTTTTCCGACCTCTTGTGCCTTCCCCCACCCCTTCTATTTATAGGCAAAGGGGGGCGGTTGGGGGAGATATGGCTGAAATCTTTTTGTTTCATCTGATATCTCCCCCCATAACCATCTCGATATTGTTCCTTTATCCGGGGAAACAAACTCGATCCCCTCCTTTTTAGTTGGGGCGGTTACGGGCTAGATGTGACTCGATCTTTAAAGATTGAGTTGTTATTTTTTTGCACTTTTGGATCAGATGGCGACACAACGTCATCTTGTCCGTTGGATCGAGGGATCGTCGCGGATCTACGGCTGTGTAAACGTCCACGCCACCTCCCCCCGCATCGAGGCGGTTTTGATTTCTTTTTCTTTCCTTTTCTTTTTCTTTTTTCTTTTCTTTTTCTTTTCCTTTATGGCCGGCCCCACCTCTCCATGAGGAGGGGGGCACGGTTTTCTAGAGGGAGGGGCGGTGGGCCCCCCTTTTTGTGCTCGAGTTGTGGGTCGGGTGGCCCCGTTCGCTTTGAGTTGGGTCGCGGTGCGCGAATTGGGTTTGCACGCGGGCCGAGTTCGCATGCGGGCCGTTGTGTGTGGGCCGAGTTCGCATGCAGGCTGTTGTGTGTAGGCCAGGTTTCGCATGTAGGCCGTTGTGTGCAGGCCAGGTTTCGCATGCGGGCCGTTGTGTGTGGGCCAGGTTTCGCATGCGGGCCATTGTGTGCGGGCCGGGTTTCGCATGCGGGCCGTTGTGTGCGGGCCGTGTTCGCATGCGGGTCGGGTCCAATCCGTGGGCTAATTTCGGTGCCCACAAATGCCCCCTCAAGGTCGAGTGCGCCCGCGGGAAACGCGTAGCATTTGGCCTTGATCACGTATTTGTGCGGATTTAGGTCTTTGTAGGGACCCCCGCCTTTTTGTTTTCCCTCATCGTTGCTAGCGCGGAAGATGAAGGGCTCTGGCAGCTTGGAGTCGAGGACTTCTTCTAAGGTTTCGATCGTCTTCCCTATTGTCGTGTACTTCCTTTGCTTCGAGGATGACGCGAATGTTGATGGCGGCTGCTGTGCGGAGTCCCATGGCAGCAAGGCGATGAGAGCGCGAGGACGGCCGTGATGCGATTCGGCGGAGGGTTGTTGCCCCTCTTCGGTGCGGGAGCGCAATGGTGGCAGCCGATTGTCTTGGCCGATGATGGTGACGACACGGATGGCGCATCGAGTGGAGGAGGCAGAGTGGTCGAAGACGCGGTAGGTTCTTTCCTTCTTCTTCCTACTCCTTCTTTTCTTTTTCTTTTTCTTTCCTCTTTTTTTTCTTCTTTGGCTTCTGTGGTTGCACTGGATACGGATGCCCATCGGATATAGACCCCTAGATTCATAGGATGGGAGAGTTATCATATCTCTATCCCAATAACCGATTAAGCCTATTTATAGGGGGTCAATGAAAAATAGCTTTTATTTTATTTATTTTACCACCGGTTTTTAGTTTTTTTTTTTTCGTCTTCGTCTCTGCCGTCGGGTCCGCGGGGTCAGCGGCAGCGCAGGCGGCAGCTGTGGCGGCAGCGCGGTCGGCGGATGGCGGCGCGCGGGCCGGGGTGCAGCGGCCAGGCGGCGGGGCGTGGGCCGGCAGCGGGTGCGCGGGCCGGGGTGCAGCGGCCAGGCGGAGCGCGGGCGCGGTAGGCGGACCGCGGGCGCGGGCTGGCTGATGGTGACGCGCGGGCCAGGGTGCAGCGGCCAGGCGGCGGGGCGCGGGCCGACAGCGGGCGCGGGCTGGGGTGGCTGGTGGGCGGCGATGTGGTCTCAGCGAAGAAGAAGCAACAGCAGCAGCAGCAACAGGGTGGCCCGGCATAAGTACGGCGCACGCGGGGGCGGCAGCAGCAGCGGCGGCGCGGGCCGGGGCTGTGGCGGCCGAGCGCGGGCCGTGGCCGGTGCGGCAGGAGGGCGCGGCGCGCGCGGGCCGGGGCTGTGGCGGCCGGGCGCGGGTCGTGGTCTCAGCGAAGAAGAAGCAACAGCAGCAGCAGCAGTAGGGTGGCCCGACATGAGTACGGCGCGCGCGGGGGCGGCAGCAGCAGCGGCGGCGTGGCCGGGGCTGTGGCGGCCGAGCGCGGGCCGTGGCCGACGCGACAGGAGGGCGCGGGGCGCGCGGGCCGGGGTAGTGGCGGCCGGGCGTGGGCCGTGGTCGGCGCGGCAGGGCGCGGCGCGTGCAGGGGCGGCAGCAACAGCGGCGCGGGCCGAGGCTATGGCGGCCGGGCGTGGGGAGCGGTGGCCGGCTTGGGTGTGGGGCTCAGGTGGAGCAGCAGCCGGTCGGGGTCCGACGTGGGCAGATGGCGAGGGTGCGCGCAGGCGGCCGGCGGTCGCACGGGCTCCAGCCCCCTTTGGGGCTGTGGCTCTGGTCGGCGCGGTCAGAGGGCAGCAGCCTCTTTTGGGGGCTGAGGGGCGCGCGGACGGAGGCCAGGCTGGTCGCACGGGGTTGGCCGGGCGGTGGTGCACGCAGACCGTCACCGGCGGCGATCGGGCCGAGCGGATGCGGCGCAGGGGCTCCAGCCCCTAATGGGGGCAGTGGTCCTTGGGTAACGTGGACACGGAACAGCAACCTGGGACTGGAGGGCTTTTAACGGAGAGGGGGGCTGGCGGCCCCCTTTTGGCTGGGTCCCCCCCCCCCCCCCCCTTTTTTTTTTTGAGTCCAGTCTCTTTTTGGAGCTGCTTGGTTTTCTAAAGGAAAGGGGGGAGGCTGTTGCTCCATTTTCTTTTTTTTGTTCGCGCGGTACAGCAACAATAGCAGCAGCGACGGCGTCAGTTGCGGAGTGTGGCGCACAGGTGGTGGCCGGGCACGAGGCCCAACGCAGGCGGTACAGGGTCCAGCCGGGCGCGAGATCGATCACGGAGGCCGGTGGTAGTACATCAGTGGCGTGCGCGGGCTTGGGCCAGGTTGTTGCAGTTGAAGCCAGGCCCGGGCTGCGGTGACTGGCTCGGGATGCGGGCCAGAGCGGCAGCGACTGTGGGGTGTGACCACGGGCACGGAGCAGGCGGGTCTGGTGAGGTGCGACAGACGACATGGCGTCTGGCGCGGCTGCAGGTGTAGATGGCTCAAGCGAGGCATGGCAGGTGGCGGCCGAGCGCTGGGCAGCATCTCTAGTGCGCACGGGGTATGCCTTTAGCCCTCATGGGGCCTCGGCTCTTGGATCGCGTGAATGTAGGCGACGGGCGACGTGGAACGGCGCAGGCGGTGCGGAGACAATGTGGCTGCAGCGAGGTCGAGGTCAGGTGCAGCAGTGGCGAACGACGTCAGTTGCGGACGAAGGCGGCTGTGAGCGGGCGATCGGTGCATGGGCAGACGCGGCCAGCTGAAGGCATTGTCGGGTTGTTCGGGGGCGCGAAGTCCCGACGTGAGGTGGCATAGCAGCGACGGGGCCAGCACTCAGGTCGAGGTGCAGGCGGGCGCGGGGCCGATGGCGTAGGTGCCGACTGGGCAGAGGCGGCAGTTGCGCAGGTTGAAGACCACAGCCTCTATTTTGGGGGCTGTGGGTTTTAAGAGAGAATGGGGCTGTGACCCTTTGGGTTTGTGGATTTTGAAGGAAGGAGGGGGTTGCCGACCCCTCTTCGGTCTCGGGTTTTTCATGGGGCTGTGATCCCCTTTAGGACTGCAACCTTAGCTCCGGGTTTTTTTTTTTTTTTTTTTTGGACTTGACTTGATTGGTTTGTGCCCGTATGCGTGACTGATTTGTGCTTTTCTTCCTTTCTTTCTTCAGGGTCCGTCGTTATGAGAGCTTTTCGTCTTCTGGATGGATCGTCGATGTGGTCTCCCACGAGAGTACGCATCTTCGTTTCCCTTTTGTGCAAGTCTTCTGCCGCCATTACGAGAGCTTTCCAACTTCTGGATGGATCATCGATGCGGTCTCCCACGGGCGTACGCATCTTCGTTTCTCTTTTGCGCGAGTCTTCTACCGCCGTACTTCGAAGCAGGAAGCGTGTGTCGAAGTTGGACGAGCTCATTCTCACCGATGAGGGATCTTCACGGTAGATCGTTCGACCGAGTCCGGAGTTGCCATTCAGAAGTCAGTTCCAACGGATGTTTTGGCCGCAGCTTCTTTTGTTAGTTCCTGTGGCGACTTTGACAGCCATCACAGCGATGGTTCAGGAGGCGGTTCCCGTGCTTGGGTCTTCAGGACAGGATCGCGCGCGCCTTGTCTCAGCACTCAGAGGCTTGCCAGCGAAAGTGTGGATCGCAGAGCCTTCTTTCTAAGCTTCTTTTGGAGAGTTGTGCTGGAAGTTTATCCAGGCGACGCTCGCACCCTTCTAGGAGGAGGGTCTTGATGCTTTGAGTAACTGGTGAGTTTCCTAGTGGATGGCTCATTGTTTGAGGAGCATATGAGCACCCTTTTGGCGGATAGCTAGGCTCATTGCTCGCAACGGGCTTCACTAGAGGAGGACGTTTTCTTGGCGTTGGCAAAGGCCGAGGAAGAGGAACGTCGACTGGAGGGGCTTCACACGTTTGCTACTGCAGACTTGGTTCGGGTGCAGAAGAAGGTGGAGATTACTCGCGCGTTGCTTCAGAAGCTGGAGTCCCTCCTTGCAAGGCAGCGTGCAAAGCTGGCGACGCGTTGAGCTAGTAGGGCGATCGAGAAGGCTTCCGTAGCAAACCTTGCGAAGCAGCGTGCAGAGCTAGCGACGTGTCGGAAGCTGATGGCTTCTCTACCCCTGGAGTTGCAGCGCGTGTAAGCTGCGGGAGAGCGAGCCGCTTCGGCGCCTCTAGGACTTTGACTTGCTACTCATGCGTTGCTTCAGAAGCTGGAGTCCCGTTTGGAGAAAGCTCGAGCAACCAAGAAGACTTTTGCAATGGAGCTTACAAAGCAGCGGGAGGAGCTTACGAATCGCCGAGAGCTGGTGGTTTCTTGCCTTTCGGAGTTGCACTGCGTGGGTGCCTCGAGAGATGAGCTGTAGCAGCACCGGGAGCTGGTGGCTTAACGGAGGCTGACGGCTTCTCGATCCCCGGAATGGAACTTGCGTCTTTTCTGGGCTCATTTTCTGGAATGGTAGTTTGCCTTTTTTTTTTGTTTGGACTGAACCTTTACAGGCTGCCTACGTACCCTACTGAAAGGGATCAAGTCACACGTAGTTCCTTTATTCCTTCTTTTTTTTTTTTTTGTGGGGGCAAGGGGGGTAACCTTGCGCTAGACAAAGTACCTTTTGAGGGACTTGCCGCTGGCAGGCAGAGTCACCGCTGGTTCGTAGTTGTCGTCCACCTTCTTCACTTCAATGTAGTTAGAAGTGAAGATCTTCTTGACTGGAGTTTTGATGATTGCTGAAGTTTGACTGGAGCCGATGTCTCGGTGGTTCAGAAGACTTTGTTCGTCACTTTTGGAGAGGCGAGCTTGAGTCTTTGTCAGGCGATTTGGTATTGCAACTGAGGGTAGTGAACCCATATGCTCTGTGCTTTCTTTGTCACGGCTGGATTTGAACATCAACTCGGTGAAGTTTTGCCCCCAAGTGTTTCCTGGCTTAATTGCGAGTTGCTCGGAGCTAGTGTACTCGGAAGACTCGATTGAGCTCGAGGTATGCAATAGACCATGTAACGGCAGTGTCATCTCTTGCAAAGTGATGAAGTTGGCCTCGGAGAATTGTGACGATAGTTCCTTTACTGGAGTGGAAGGTGATCGTCCTGGCTTGCGAAGCCATTGAGGCGCGAGCCACAGGACTGATGCAGCTTGAGCAGGCAACGGAACATGTGGCATTGAACTTGATCTGAAGTTGATATAAATTTTCCGTTTTGATGCTAGTGCTTCTTTGTCTTTGTGCACCGTCTGGCCGGAGGATGTCACTGGTTTTGCAAGTGGAGTGGTTTTGTCCCTCGCAGCTGCTTTGACTTTCTGGGCTCGTAGAGCTTTTGCTGGAGGAACTTCTGCAACGGGGTCTTTGACCTGGTGGAACTCGATGTCAGCAAGGTGTGCTTCGTCCTTATTGAATGGCTTGTCGTTGGCAGCAATGCTTCTCCCCATGCTTTCGATGTTGGTGCCGCTTTCTTCATTGAGCACTTGGTGAACTTCCCTCATGCAACCGGAGACCTTGAGGTTTTGATCAACTTCAAGGAAGCGGCTGGGGAAAAACTCCTGGAGTGTCGCCAGCTCTGGGCAAGTTTGCTGGAGAAGATTTTTCGGACTTGCTGGAGGTACTTTGGACGTCTTTCTTTTTGGAGCTTCACTCGTTTCCTTGAAGGTCTTTCTTTCGGGGAGTTTTCTTGTCGTCCGATCTTGCTCATGGTTGGCCAGACATGCTATCATGTAGCTTGACTGTCGTGGCCTTCTCCTTCGAGGCGTCATAGCCCATGCGTTTTTATCAAGAAGATCTTCCTTGCCAGGGTGAAGAATTTGTGTTGTAATCAAAGGCTCTTCTTTGATCTGAAGGACTTACTCTTCTGGAGGCTTTACCGATTCATCTTCTGATCCCCAGCCGGTTGGCTTGACTTCTTTTATTGGGATTGAAGGAGGCTTGGAGTAGAAGACATAGAAGTTGAACTTACCTGATGGCTGGCCTAGCAGGCTGATTTCAGGGTCTCTTTGCTCGTCTCTTGCTTTGAGCACATGCTGGGATGTAGCTTTGTTTGGAAGAGGGAGTGTTTGCGCGAGAGGCGGTTGCCCCCAAGGCAGTGAGGATTTGGCCCTGGGCACTGCAGGAGCATACCGTCGTCGTCTTCTTGGAGCTGGTTTCGCCATCGATCTTTGACAGACGAAGTGCAGCCTTGCTGAAGTGCGTTGTGGAGCAGTCAGTGCTGGCGGGAAGGAATCAAAGGTGATTGACGTCATATTTGACTCGACGATATCACCAGAGTCAATCTCGATCATCCCTTGCTTGGCGAGTGCCATGATCTTATCTTTGAAGACAAAGCACTTCTCGATGGGATGGCTGACCATCCGGTGGTACTTGCAGAAGAGCGGATCGCTGACTCGATGTGCTTGTTCCGGCCTTTTTGGTGGCGGAAGCTCGATCATCTTTTCTTGCATCAACTGATCGAACATGGAGGAAACTTCCGAGTCTGGGAAGGGATACTCCTTAGCTTCAAGCTCCTCGTGAGTCATCCTTGGTGGCCGTTGAGGCTGAGGAGGTGGTATGGCGGCTCCTTTGCCTTTGTCCAGCTTACCACCGATCTTGAGTGGTTTGGAAGTCGAAGCGAGGTCGGTGACGTTGACTTGCTTTGATGTTGTCGGTTCGTCCTCCTTTTCCACCTTCAGGAAGTCTTTGGCCTTTGAGTCCCCGCGATTTGCTAAGCTGAGCTCCATGTCGTGAGCTCGAGTTGCCAGTTCTTCGAAGGACCGAGGCTTGATCCCTTTGAGGATGTAGTGCAAGCCCCAGTGCATGCCTTGAGTGCACAATTCGATGGTCGAGTCTTCAGACAAGCGATCTCGCGAGTTTAGCGCAAGGTTTCTCCAACGATCGATGTAGTCGATCACCGGCTCATCCTTCCTTTGCTTGGTAGCAGTAAGCCCGGTCATGCTGACGATGCGCCGAGTGCTGTAGAAGCGATTGAGGAACTCCCTCTCCATTTGATCCCAGCTGTCAATGGATCCTGGAGGAAGATCAACATACCAGTCGAAAGCATTACCTTTGAGGGTGCGAACGAACTGCTTCACCATCTCGTCACCGTATGTGCCGGCATTGTTGCAAGTTTCGACGAAGTGGGCAATGTGTTGCCTTGGATTCCCCTTCCCGTCAAAGTGCTGGAACTTTGGTGGCTGGAACCCGGTAGGGAAGCGCAGCTGTTGGATCCTTGTGGTGTAAGGCTTTGAGTATGCCGCCGTGGTCGGAGGTAGGCTGCCACCGTGGGAACGCATCATGTCAGCCACTAGTGCTTGTATTTGCTGGGCATTCATCATTGCTGCCACTGAAGGTTGCGCGGACCCCAAAACTGGCACGGGAGCCGAGGAAAGTGCAGGAGTAGTTGCTAGTATTGCCGGGCCAACTTCTGCAAGAGCAGGAGTTGGAGACGGGGCTGGAGCAGCTACCGGAGAAGCAGGAGATTGACCGAATGTTGCGACATCCCTGACACTCATCCTTTGAAGCAAGGTGTTGATGTGACGATCTTTCTTTTCCATTAGTCGGGTGAACTGAGCCATGTGTTCACCCATTTGCATGACTTGGAGTTGGAGAGCAGACGGAGGATGATGTCGCAGGACGTCTCGATGTTGCATGCCCGCACCCTCGCCATTGTCATCGGAGACGTAGTTACGCTGACTTGCTTCTGCTTGATGACGGATGTTTGCCCCCGGCAAAGGAGGTGCAAAGTCCGCTGGAGAACCCGAACGGGCTCGGGGTTGGGGCTGGTCCTCCCCAAATTTCTGGATAGATGTTCCAGGATTGAGGCTCGTTTCTTCATGCACCAAGGCCTCATTGGTGCCTTGGCGAGCATCTTCGACAGGAGTTTCTGGCGTGAAGAAGTCCGCAAGAGTTTGAGTACGCCGAGTGTAGACGCGTACTACCGGGGGAATGACATCCTCCGGGTTTTCTAGATCACCGTATTGGAGTAGTGGAGACTCGGCGATAGGTGAGAGGCTTGTTGGACCAAATGTATCATCATTCGTTCCGGCCATGGCGAACTTGAAGCAACTCCTTCAAACGTACGGATGAAAGGAGAGAAGGTCCCACCGGGCGTGCCAGAAATCTGTGAGCGCGGAAAAAGATTCGGGTCGTCTTTATTGCGGATCACACGAGATTACAATTTTTTTTTTTTATCAGGAGATTGTGGGACAGATCCTCTGGAGGGTCCCTTTGATCCGCGTCTCCACGTGGTATTCGTGTGAGAGCTCTGAAGGGGTTGCCCAGGACAGAGGTCTTTACAGGGTGAGGGTTTCTGAGAGGCTAAGGAGTTTCCGCCGTTGATTTTGTCCCGTCCGTGCTTCGCGCTTTCTCGGCTAGGGAGGCTTTGGGCTTCGTTCCTCGGTCTTCGTGTCTTCCTCGATCCTTGCTTGACCTCGGCGTCCTTGATCGTCGGTTCGCGGCGTCGATCGTGCTTTTGGCGTCGGTTTTGGCTTTGGTTTTGGCTTTGGCGTTGCTTTGGCGTGGCTCTGGCTTTTGCTTTGCTTTGGCGCTTGCGCTTGAACGTAGACGGGTAGAGACTTGCGATGCTTTAGTTCTTCCGGACTTCGCATCGTATCGGCTAGAACGTGTGGTGCTTTGCTCGTGACCGGCGTAGTTGCTTGGCTTTGGCACGTGCGTTGCTTTAGCGCGGGCTTTACCGGTGCGTTTGCTTTGGCTTCTTGCGTTGGCTTTGGCTTTAGCTTTGACTCGATCTTCTTCTCGAACGACAATGACTACTTCTTCAGGGCTTCTTTATTCTTCCGGCTTCCTCGACGGTTGTGACGTCGGCTGGTTTCTTCTCCGGGCGTATTTGGCTTGATCAGAGTTGAAGGCTTCTTGTGGAGATGGTGGGTGTAACACCGATCTCTATGCGACGGTTGTAGCGTCGGCTTTTGTTGATGAAGATGGCGGGGGTAGCACCGATCTCCGCACGACGGTTGTAGCATCGGCTTTGTTGGTGAAGACGGCGGGGGTAGCACCGATCTCCGCACGACGGTTGTCGCGTCGGCTTTGTGGGTGAAGACGACGGGGGTAGCACCGATCTCCGCACGACGATTGTAGCGTCGGCTTTGTTGGTGAAGACGGCGGGGGTAGCACCGATCTCCGCACGACGCTTGTAGCGTCGGCTTTGTTGGTGAAGACGGCGGGGGTAGCACCGATCTCCGCACGACGGTTGTAGCGTCGGCTTTGTTGGCGAAGACGGCAGGGGTAGTACCGCTTCAGGCCTTCTTCTCCAAGCTTTCTTCTTCGTGCGAGGAGTCGACGCCTTTGTTGAAGACGACGGGTGTTGTCGGCTTCGATCTTCTTCTCCGGCCTTTGCTTATGGCTTCTTCGGAGTTGATGAAGATCGTTGGAGAAGTCAGGATGACGACGACTCCGGGTCTTCTTCTCCAAGCTTTCTTCTTCGTGCGAGGAGTCGAAGCTTTGATCTTCGAGTGCAAGGTCTTCACGTTGATGAGGACTTGAAGGGCCAAGGATTCCCGTAGGACGTGCTTGCCGTGCCTCGTGAAGCCTTGGGTCTTCAAGCGTTGGAGCTTCTCTTGCAGAGCCCTTTCGTCATCAGCTTTTCCGACCTCTTGTGCCTTCCCCCACCCCTTCTATTTATAGGCAAAGGGGGGCGGTTGGGGGAGATATGGCTGAAATCTTTTTGTTTCATCTGATATCTCCCCCCATAACCATCTCGATATTGTTCCTTTATCCGGGGAAACAAACTCGATCCCCTCCTTTTTAGTTGGGGCGGTTACGGGCTAGATGTGACTCGATCTTTAAAGATTGAGTTGTTATTTTTTTGCACTTTTGGATCGGATGGCGACACAACGTTATCTTGTCCGTTGGATCGAGGGATCGTCGCGGATCTACGGCTGTGTAGACGTCCACGCCACGTCCCCCCGCATCGAGGCGGTTTTGATTTCTTTTTCTTTTCTTTTTCTTTTCTTTTTCTTTTTCTTTTCCTTTATGGCCGGCCATACCTCTCCATGAGGAGGGGGGCACGGTTTTCTAGAGGGGGGGCCGGTGGGCCCCCCTTTTTGTGCTCGAGTTGTGGGTCGGGTGGCCCCGTTCGCTTTGAGTTGGGTCGCGGTGCGCGAATTGGGTTTGCACGCGGGCCGAGTTCGCATGCGGGCCGTTGTGTGTGGGCCGAGTTCGCATGCGGGCCGTTGTGTATGGGCCAGGTTTCGTATGCGGGCTGTTGTGTGCGGGCCAGGTTTCGCATGCGGACTGTTGTGTGTGGGCCAGGTTTCGCATGTGGGCCATTGTGTGCGGGCCGGGTTTCGCATGCGGGCCGTTGTGTGCGGGCCGTGTTCGCATGCGGGTCGGGTCCAATCCGTGGGCTAATTTCGGTGCCCACAAACATACACCCCTTCTCTTTGAGGTTATCGATCAAGGAGCATTGTTCTCCTATAAGAACACATGCATCCTCGATATCCTGAAGGGCATCCACCCTCTTGGATTCAAGGATCAAAACCCTCACCTTAAGCTCAAGATTAAGTTTTTTTATGAGAGTGGCTCCATGGCACACATGTTCATGGGAACAAGGCAAAAGACGTACACCTTGTAAATAAAACTAACTCTCATACACAAACTGCGAACAAGAGAGAGCCAAGATACACAAATAAAAACTTCCCACAACACAAAAAGTTTGTGAACAAATACACGTGATCACGTGCGAAAGATTGATAATCTAAAACGGATCATACTCCATGAGTGTTAGCTCCAACAAGAGAGACCCACTTTGATACCAATTGAAATTACGAACTACCTTAGCTAAGGTATGATTGGCTAGCTAAGCACCATGTACTATATGAGCAACTAGACGAAGCTAGTTAGCGTGCCCCATAACGGGCAGATGCAAACATGGGTTAGATTGCACAATCTAAAGCTAGTGGAAGTAATGAGTTGTGATCAACTAGAAATTACACATAAGAGCAAAACACAAGCATATACAAGGTGGAAACCCCTAACAGGGATAAAAACCACCCTCGATCAAAACCGGTTCTAGACCCTTCACACAGCCGGTCTAGCTTTCCTAATGAAGTAGCAACAAAGGTTACAAGCAAAGCCTAAAGTAACTACACAGAAATCACCCCTTAGCCCCCTAGGTCCACGACCCGTGCCTTCGGTGAAGTAGAGACGGCCTCTCACTTTATAGGTGCTGAACCGAGCTGACTCTTGCACTTGCTTCTTCGCTCCTCTTCTTCGCTTGCTTCTACTCCAAAAGAGGTCCCCACAGCGAGCGGCATCGCTATGGGTGCTCGATGTGAATGGCGTCATGGAGCGCTCTTGCAAGAGCCTTCCACACGGCGGTAGGAGCACACTCGGTGTGTGCAAAGTGAAGTGGGGGAAACAAAATAAAAAATAGAAATAAAAGCTTGGATCTAAGAGGTAACTAAGGTAGAAGGTGATCTTGATCTCTTTCAAGACCTTAGATACATGCTTCTAAGCTTAATAACTTCAAAGATCTTAAGTTACAAAAACCTCAATGACTAATTCTAGATCTAGGTGTTGGATGACACCATAGATCTTTAGCTAGCTTTGCCTCTTTACTTTGTATGGTCTCAAGGCGTTTGGAGACACTCAAGAGATCATGCAAAGGATGAGTTCAACCTCTATAGTTTTTGAACTAGGATAGAAGGATGAAGAGAGGAGGAGAAGGGAATGAAGATAGGAGATAGAGTTCAAAGATGAACTCACTAATATTTAGAAACCCTCTTCAAATTTCTCCTTGAAAAGACTAAAAACTCATTAGCAGCCATGTCATGCGCACGATCAACACGTGTAACTGCTGGATTGGTTAAGTTAACCGACTTAGCTAGTCACTCCAGTATGTTCTAGACCCAGTCGTGCGCACGAAACCAAATTCATGCGCATGACTTTCTAACGTGTCATTGTGCCATAGGATCGTCCCATGTGGGGGATAGGGTGGACATCAAATAGTGTGTGGCTGACTAGGATCATGCGCACGACTTGTGAAAGTCATGTGCTCGACTTGTAATCTGTCAGAACACTATTTGTGAACAAAAGAGACTAAGGCAAAGTAGTGTGCATGAGTTTATTTCGTGTGCATGACTCGTAGTCTCACAGAGAGAGCTTATGCCCACCTCTAGACTTAATCACAGTCGTGCGCAAGGCTAGCCTACTATACACACACTTAGTGTAGGACATCAGTCCTTGTTTCGAGCGAGATGATACGTCAGAGTCTAACATGCCCATGTGGTCATTTTGTCTAATATAGATGCCCATACATCTTTGGCATGAAGTAAAAATGAACATGCATGTGAGTGCTTCAACGATAAAAAAATTCGAACGGAATGAATTGTATGTGTGTGTTTATAGCCAGTCATGCACCCACACCCATAATTCCCGAGTAAAGTCTTTTTTTCCAAAGGGTTAGAAATGTACCTTCCATGCCTAAGCATGGTGGAAGATGATGATAGTAATGGTTTTGACTGCAATGGTACTTCTTTATCGTAACAGAGTCAAATCTAACTCTACCCTCCTGACTTTAGCTCACAGCTACTCAATACACCGATAAAGTAGGTTTGTTTAAGTCGCTAAAAACTAATAGCAACATAAAGAGACCTAACAGCCTCATCTAGGGTTCCGATGAAACCCTAGTGGTTGTATTGGGTTTTCTTTATGTATAATTAAAATTTCTTCTGTTTCGATATAGATCTATGTATGACATTAGGTACTTCATTACTACTGAATATCGTTTATTCTTATATTTCATACATAGAAAATAAGGTATGCGATGTACGACTAAACCTTCTGATGTTAGTTGTCATACTTAATGCTTCATTGTACCCACCATCGGGCAATGGATGCATCATATCTAGGGAGACGACTTGTGCCCTAAAACGGAGGGTTTGTGCATACCGAAGATGATGCATGTCGTATACATGATAGTAGGGCTCTATATCAACATATAATCATATCTATAATCGATTGATGAAATGAGTCATGCCTAGGGAAAACGAACTGTGCCCCGAAAGGATGGGCCGTGTCAACTGCATATGACTTATGTCGTCATTGGTTATAGGATATTTCTTGAGACTTCACGTCATTAATCAAATCATCCAATTGAAATAGTAAACCTTAATTAATGTAAAGTAACCTAATGTAGCGCTAGTGGTGGATTCGATGCCCTAGGTCTTCTCCAATTGATATCTAGTTTATTCTAATCGTTAATTTATTTTTTTTAAATTGTCACTTAAAATAAGTTGAATTAATCCAAAACCAACTATCTTTCTCTAAATTGAAAATCACTTTTGCCGAAACCTTGTAGTCGTATACCAATCCCTAAGGACAATACTGGTGTTAAGCCACTAAACTACACATTGACTAGGAATACTGGTGTGATCAAAAGTGATCAACCGGCTGATCGCTTGTGATCACACCGATATTCTTAGCATGTTATCATTTAGTTTAGTGGCTTAATATCGGTATTGTCCTTAGGGATTGGTATATGATTGCTAGGTTTGAGCACAAGTACTTCTCATTTTAGATGGAAAGGTTTGGTTTAAGATTTATTAGTAATTAAAGCAACAATTAAAAAGGACTAAATTTACATGCAATTAGAATGAACTAGATATCGATTGGAGATGACCTAGGGCGGTGAATCCACCACTAGCTTTCCATAAGACTACTTTATGTTCATTAGGATTCACTATTCCAATTGGATGTTTCAAGCCTTCATGGCTATTAGACATGATAGGATCTCAAGAAAGATTCTATAATCTTCAATGGCATGACTCATACATCATCGGTTGACATGATCCGTCCTTTCGGGTAGTAGAGGTAGTTTCGGTTTTAATTCCTCAAGGATGTCCACTAGAGCATAGAGTTCTGCTTGGAAGGCGGTCTGAACCCTACTAGGAAAGGCACATACCGCAATTGAGGAAGCCTTCAAGGAAGCAGGCTCTGGGGTTTGGACCCACTAGCTTCATAAATACAAATTCTGATTGATGGAGGCACTGGAAAAATGGGGAGAATTCACTATCTCTGTTATAGGTGGCAGTGGAAGGGAACGAGGTAGGGTTTGTGTTAACATGATCATGCATGACATTTTAACAATGCCCGTGGTGGGCTGTGTGGTGTTCCCGCTGATAGCAGTGTTTGTTTGGAGTTCTCACCGGTGGCGGGCTTTGTGGAGATCTAGCACTGAGTTGTGGCGCCTCCTGGGGTCTAGGTGTGACCTCCCCTTGAAGTACCAAAAAAATAAAACAATGCCTTTGATCTTCTGCCGTTAGAGGGATTATTGGGCTAGCAAATAACAAATCGTGTATCACTTCTGCTGATCTTTATTTTTACGTTTTTGTTGCGAAGGTGAATGTAACGATGGTCTCAGACTCACATATGTACCATGTTTACCGTTAGGCTTTATCGGCGTGGCACGTGTCCGATTGTTGTTTCTTTTTCCCTTGGATACATTGCAGCATTGCTAATCGATGTTTGTGGTTTCAGTTTTTTTTTTTTTCTTCATAATTGGGCTCTTACTTCGACTGGAGAGGGGGCAATGCCATTGGGAGGGTTCTCCTGACAGGCTAGAGACACATGACCGACAGGTCGATACTGTAGGATTCAGAAATCCAGGTGGTGTAGCTCTGCCTATGTCTTTAGGTATGGACCTTCGGCAACGAACATCGATATGTCGCCGAAACCTTTCGATATCCGGCGACGCCAACTGGTTTGTCGCCAAAAGAGGTAAACTTTGCATCACAAAAAGTTTACTATTGGCGACGTAAACCTTGGCCTACTACCAAATGTTGTTGCTGAATATGTCCATTTTTGGAGTGGATAAAAATAAAACTTTTCTTCTTATTTATTGAGCTCAATCATCATCTTCGAGCTTAATTACCAAGTATAATATTTGCTACAATTATGATATGGAACTCACCATACCCATACCATTTGTTCCAATAACACTCTGACCTCAGATCTCCGGTGCTACTTTCTTTTCTCTGTCTCTGAAGGACAACATCTGCTGCTTAGGGATGGCAATGGGTCAGGGGCATAGCCAGAAATTTTTTTTAGGTTGGGCTGGAACTAAACTAGTTTTTTTTTACAATGAAACTTTTACTTTATAAAGAAATACTAAGTAAAATTTTTAAAGCGAACATCGACGGTACTAGAAATTATATTAATATAAAAAAAGATTAATTACGCTTTGTCCCCTTGAGTTTTAACTCAAAAACATTTAACCCCCCTTAGTTAAAAAACTAAATTTTGCCACCCAGAGTTTTAACTCAAAAACATTTAACCCCCCTGTAGTTAAAAAATTACGTTTTGCCCCTCATTGAAGTCAAATAAAAATTACAAAATGAGAGATATTATAAGTAGTTGACAAAAGGAGTATTGTGCTAACTTTTCAAACTTTAGGGAGCGTTTTGGAACAAAGTAAACTATAGCGGGGTTAAGTGTTTTTGGCGGCGATTCACGTTTCGTGAGGACTTCTACGTGTCGCGAGGGGCCAAGGGCCGCGCTGGGTTGAGACGGGCTGAGATATGTACTTAATAATATGAGTAATTTTTCTCAAAACTCGCCCGGCCGAGCCAACTATTAGATCCGCTCATGCAATGGGTTGGGTTCGCGGTCGGGTTTTAAATTCCTAGCCCTGATCAATGAAGCTTTTGGTGCACGCCTCTTGATCCAACCACAAATAGAACCTTCAGGTTCAATCTATCTCAAATAACAAAGTAGGTAACGGTATCATATTAGCAGCCGCATGTGCAGGCAATACTACTTGTCTCCAACGGCGGTCGATGGAGGAGGCTTCAACACCACTGGTGGAGTGCATTTTTGCTGCTGGCTCCGTTTGCTGCATTCGCTTCCGGCATGATTAAAGTGTATCACATCCTACGTACATTTAAAGGGGCATAACGGAGAATACACTTGCTACCGGGCTTGCATGAACGACGTGCCACACTGCAATTGGGTTGGAAGCAAACGCAGCAAAGGGAGCCAACAGCAAAAATCGACTCCCACTGGCGTGTCATCCAAGGTTAGGTCCATGACTCCATTGTCTACTATCAATTAAGAAAAAAAAAATCTAGTTGTTTGCTTTGGCCATTCCTGGCCCCAACAAATGGATTATGAAGGTGTGGGGCCGACAAGATAAAGGAATGTATCAAACTTTGATTTTATTTATTGAGAAATCCCTCGGTCGGCATGTGTGTTATTTTGCACTATTCATTTGAGAGGGTGATGCTCCAATCTCCTTAAGGAGGTTGGAACAAAATCATTCACCTCTTAATGAAGTGGGCGCCTTCGGCACGACCAACCCCCCTTGCCCCCCACCCGACCAACCCCCCACCCCCGCACAGAGAGAGAGAGATCAGGGGAAGAGAGAGATTAGGCGAAGAGAGAGAGAGAGAGAGATGAATCCAAAGAGAGAAAATCACAAGATTTTTAGGGAAGGGGGATCGTAGAAGAGAGGGAGGACACGAACGACTGTGATCAGTTTCATGAAGAAAGGATGAGAGAAACGGTTATGAGAGAGATAGAGAGTTAAGAAAGAGAGAGAAAGAGATCGAGATATTTATGAGAGAGAAAGGGGTAGACGACTACGATCAATTGAAGAGAGAAAAAGTAAAAATATCAAGAGAGACATAGAGAGAGAAAAGGATGGATGTGATCAGTTAGAGAGAGGGATCGAGGGAAGATAAAGATAAGAGGTACATCTGGACCATGAGAGAGAGCGAGTTTTAAAGGAATCACCACCCTTTTAGGGGTCTCAGACTAATGCGATCAGCTGAAGAGAGAGAAAAAGGAAAGAAATCAAGAGAGTGATAGAGAGAGAAAAGGATGGTTGTGATCGGGGGAAAATAGAGAGAGATTGGGGGAAGAGACAGAGGATGGAGAGAGAGATCGGGGAAAGAGAGAGAGAGAGAGGATGAATGTGATCGAATTCAGTTAGAGAGAGAGAGGGAGAGAGAGAAAGGGGGGAGAGAGAGCGGTTGGAAGAGAGAGATCATTGGAAAAGAGAGTGTGTATGTGACGACCAAGATCCAATAGCCAATATCCAATATCCAAGACTCATCAGGCTGGAATACCAAGATAGATGAGGTGAGATGAGGTGTACAAGACCACGAGTTAGCCCCACATCACTTGGAGAGAAGGAGATCCTGAGCTACTTATATAATTTTCTCTCCCAAACACAGAAGATGCATTTTAAAACCGTGCACCGCTACAGATTTCATAAAAACTCTATTGTAAAGCGTGCTCGGGCGAGAGTAGTACTAGGATGGGTGACCCCCCTGGAAAGTTCTCGTGCGAGCACGGACAAAGCGGACAATATCATGTGTGTTTGGGGTATTGCAACATTGCTAATCGATGTTTGTGGTTCCATTTTTTTTTTCTTCGTAATTGGGCTCTTACTTCGATTGGAGAGGGGGCAACGCTGTTGGGAGAGGGGGGGGGGGGGGGGGGGGGTTCTCCTTACAAGCTAGAGACACATGACAGACAAGTCGATACCGTAGGATTCAAAAATCCAAGTGGTGTAGCTCTCTACCTATGTCTTTAGGTTTGGACCTTCAGCAACGAGCATTGATATGTCGCTGAAACCTTTCGATATCCGACGACAGCAATTGGTTTGTCGCCAAAAGAGGTAAACTTTGCATCACTACAAGTTTACTATTGGCAACATAAACCTTGGCCTGCTACCAAATGGTGTTGCCGAATATGTCCATTTGCCGAATATGTCTATTTACCGAATATGTCCATTTACCAAATGTTTAGGGGAATAGTGGCACCACAATCGTTGTCTAACTCGTTGTATCATCTTGTGCGTGGAGTTGAGATTGACATTGTAGCACCGGACCGATTTGGTTGGTGTGGTTGACTCGTGCAAAATCCTGACCAATTGGGGGATGAGTCTTTGGGTGGTGGTAGTCTCTTTCAAGTACCCTAAGTCTAGTGGTTAAATATTGTGATAGTGTGAGTTATTGTTCTAGCCCTAGCTTAGAAAAATCAAAGACACACGGATGCACCAGACCAGTTGGGTTGGTGTATAGATTTGTAAGTCTGGCTAGTAGTTAGATGAGTCTTTGGTTGTAGTGTTCTTTCTTGAGTGTCATAAGACTAGTAGTTAGATTTATGATCTTGATCATATGATAGGCTTTGGTTGTAGAAATCTATGGTAGATCATGATATGTATGACAGTGTTAGAATCACAAATAAAGGTTTTAGGATAAGTCAAGACTCGATATTCATCGAGAGATAACATTTTATGAGATTTGATATTATTCGAATAACAATATTCACGTAATGTTAAAAGCATTAAAGGTATGATATTAACCTAAACAGAATTAAGAATTGATATTAGTCAAGATAATACAATTTAAAATCAATAAATCATGAGAGGTATAATATGATTCAAAATACAGTGCTAGAAAGAGATGATTTGATCTAGATTAAACATTAGAGGATGATATCGATTAAAGCATCATTCAGTATGTTTATCAGTTTCTTTTCATAGAGTTAGCATGGCTCTCACTGAGTCACTTAGTTGTCTAAGTAACTTAAGGTTTGTGCATGTGGTCTTGTTGAGTACAAACCCAGGTATAAAAAAGGAGTTGAGTTTGTAGAGAAGACGGACGTGTGTTGCTGATAGAGTAGCGGAGCTAGGAGCAGCTGTGGAGCTGCTGTGGAGAGCAGGAGCTGGAGCTTGAATAGGAATCTTAGGTTTCTACTTGGGTCTTATTTAGACCAAGAAGTAGTTGTACTTGTACTCTATGGATGAAATGTAAAGACTATTGATACATATATAGAGAGAGCTTGCTTCTGGTGATGTATTATTTTGGCTCGAGATACCAACTGCTTCTATAAAGCTGAATTTTAAAATAAATAAGTTTAAGGAGCCTCTTAGGCTAATTCAGAGTAACATGAGGAAAGGCTCGCCTTCTGGGATCGATCCTCGTGCTCCTAAGAGAGCACCACTCTTAGGAGAGTTGAGGGATTTCCTCCTTCCAAGAGTGATGCCCACTAGAGCATAGAGTTCTGCTTGGAAGGCGGTCTAAACCCTACTAGGAAAGGCACATACCGCAATAGAGGAAGTCTTCAAGGAAGTAGGCTCTAGGGTTTGGACCCACTAGCTTCATAAATACAAATTCTGATTGATGGAGGCACTGGAAAAATTGGGAGAATTCACTATCTCTGTTATAGGTGGCAGTGGAAGGGAACGAGCTAGGGTTTGTGTTAACATGATCATGCATGACATTTTAACAATGCCCGTGGTGGGCTGTGTGGCATTCCCGCTGATGGCAGTGTTTGTTTGGAGTTCTTGCCGGTGGGAGGCTTTGTGGAGATCACGCTGATGGCGTTGTTTGTTTGGGGTTCTTGCCGGTGGCGGGCTATGTGGTGGTTGTAGTTAGTCTGTACTGGGTCCTGCTGGGTGGTAGGGTATGTCCTAGCACCGGGCTGTGGCGCCTCCCGGGGTCTAGGTGTGACCTCCCCCTTGAACTACCAAAAAAATAAAACAATGCCTTCGATCTTCTGCCATTAGAGAGACTATTGGGCTAGCAAATAACAAATCGTGTATCACTTCTGATGATTTTTAGTTTTACGTTTTTGTTGCGATGGTGAATGTAACGATGGTCTCGGACGCACATATGTACCATGTTTACCGTTAGGCTTCATCGTCGTGGCACGTCTAGAGAGGGGGCAACGTCGTTGGGAGGGTTCTCCTGACAGGCTAGAGACACATGACCGACAGATCGATACCGTAGGATTCAAAAATCCAAGCGGTGTAACGCTGCCTATGTCTTTAGGTTTGGACCTTCGGCGACGAACATTGATATGTCACCGAAACCTTTCGATATCCGGCGATGCCAACTGGTTTGTCGCCAAAAGAGTTAAACTTTGCATCACAAAAAATTTATTGTTGGCGACGTAAACCTTGGCCTGCTACGAAATGTTGTTGCTGAATATGTCCATTTTTGTAGCAGATAAAAATAAAACTTTTCTTCTTATTTATTGTGCTCAATCATCATCTTAGAGTTTAATTACCAAGTATAATATTTGCTACAATTATGATATGGAACTCACCATACCCATACCATTTATTCCAATAACACTCTGACCTCAGATCTCCGGTGCCACTTTCTTTTCTATGTCTCTGGAGGGCAACATCTGCTGCTTAGGGATGGCAATGGGTCGGGTTCACGGTTGGGTTTTAAATTCCTACTGTAAACGGGGTGTGTTCGGGGCGGGTCAATTCAAAAATCATAAAAATTAATTTTTAAATCCACCCCATTGCTATTCCTAACCCTGATCAATGAAGCTTTTGGTGCACCACCTCTTGATCCAACCACAAATAGAACCTTCGGGTTCAATCTATCTCAAAGAACAAAGTAGGTAACGGCATCATATTAGCAGCCGCATGTGCAGGCAATACTACTTGTCTCCAACGGGCGGTCGAGGGAGGAGGCTTCAACACCACACTGGTGGAGTGCATTTTTGCTGCCGGCTCTGTTTGCTGTGTTTGCTTCCTGCAAGATTAAAGTGTGCCACGTCCTTCATTTAAAGGGGCATTATGGAGAATACACTTGCTACCAGGCTTGCATGAATGGCGTGCCACACTACAATTGGGTCGAAAGCAAACGTAGCAAACGGAGCCAACAGCAAAAATGCACCCCCACTGGCGTGTCATCCGGGGTTCGGCCCATGACTCTATTGTCTACTATCAATTAAGAAGAAAAAAAAAAATCTAGCTGTTGCTTTGGTCATTCCTGGCCCCAACAAATGGATTATGAAGGTGTAGGGCCGACATGAAAAAGGAATGTATCAAACTTTAATTTTATTTATTGAGAGATCCCTCGGTCAGAACAATTTTGTTTCAATTTTCTTAAAAAGATTGGAACATCGGTCTCTCTCACTCTCATTGGTCCATTTCAAGGACATATATATTATTTTGCACTATTTATTTGAGTGAAATGACCAAAAGCCCTCAAAATGGACCGACACAACACGAGAGTCTCATTGGATCATTTTGAGGGCATGTATGTTATTTTTTACTGTTTATCAGGGTAAAATGATCAAAAGCTTTCGAAATGGACGAAGGAGAGAGAGAAAGAGGGTGATGCCCCAATCTCCTTAAAGAGGTTGGAACAAAATCATTCACCTCTCAATGAATGAGGGGGGGGATTTGGCATTTGGCATGGACCCAACCTACTTATTGATTATAAGCTGATTTACATTAGGAAGATCGAAAGGGGAAATTATTATCAAAAATCAATAAAGAGCAGATCTCCGCTGGTTTGACAGTCGTGGGAGCCAACTATTGTTCTCAAATTAGATACCTAGTTAGGGCTGTCAACAGGCTGGGCTCAGGCCGGGCCTAACTAAGCCTCGGTCCGACTCCGGCCCCCGCCCTTACATATATAGACAGGCTCAGGCTTGGGCTCGGGCTCTTAAGGGCTTAAAAATCTCCAGCCCTAGCCCGATCCTTTGAGGGCCTGAATCAGGCCCGGTCTAGGCCTATGTATAGACAATCATCTTATGTTGAACGAGCTCATGCATGTTTAACCTTTGGGCAATGAAGTGGTATGAGGAGCATCAGTGTAGCATGAGCTCATGCATATTTAAACCCTAAACCCTATCTAATTAATGAGGCTATATTATTTAATTAAAATTATTTAAGGATAGTTTGATCAGTAAAATTATTGATGCCTGTAGCTGTGTTGATGCACATCCGTTGGAGAGAGAGAGAGAGAGAAGGGACAGAGAGATTCTGAATTATATATTTATAGATATTAATAAAATCAATTATATAAAATTAATTTATAGATATTAATAAAATTAAATGGGCTGGACCGGAAAACACTAATATGGGGTCTGGCCCTTTGCCATACAAAACCCGTGCCGGGCTTTGGAAGGGTTTTAACTGGTCCAGTTTTTGGCGAGCTTTTACAGACCGGGCCAGGTCGGGACCTAAATGACATGTCCATAACTAGTGCATGTCCGTGCTTGTCGGCACTGCAGCGGGCCGCCTTCGGCGGCAACTGCTCCCTCGAAAGTGCGCTGCGAAGCCCCAGTCGTCCGATCGACGTGAATCGAACGGCACAAATCCATTCCGCCCCGGTTAAAACACTGTGAACTCCCGGCCGTCCGATCGGCATGAATGGGACAGCACAAATCCTTTCCGCCCGGTTAAAAGCTTTAACCGTTCCCGGCCGTCCGATCGGCGTGAATCGGACGGCACAAATCCTTTCCGCGTCCGGTTAAAAAGTGTAGCCGTTCGATCCTACGATCAGGATTCACCCCCTGACCGCAGCTGTTACTGTAGCGGGTACAGTAATAGCGATTTCGGTGGGGGGTTGAACCTCGGCCGTCCGATCGGCGTGAATCGAACAGTCCAAATCCTTTCCGTCCCGGTTTTGGTGATCCGGATGAACCCCGGTCGTCCGATCGGCTTGAATCTAACGGTCCAAATCCTTTCCGCCCGGTTAAAAGGTGTAGCCGTTCGATCGAATGATCGAACGAATGAGATCCCGTGGGAAACAATCGAATAGGACAAAAAGTAATGATTAACCGAGCGGAAAGAATTTGGGCCGTTCGATTCAGGCCGATCGAACGACCGGGGTTCAACCCCCACCGAAATTGTTGTTACTGTGCCCGCCACAGTAACAGCTGCGGTTGGTGGGGGGTTGAATCCCGATCGTTGGATCGGTTGATCGAACGGCCCGTACATCCCCAGACCCGCAGCACGGAAGCCGCACACTAACCGAACGAAAAGGATTTGTGCCGGTCCTTGTTGTCCTCTCAAAATGGTACGTTTGTAATATTTCGTACATGGCTTCCCTAACATGTATTATAGACTAGCTGTGACCTTTCTTTCTATGTAGAGTACTGTTTGCCCTGCTATACACAAACTTTTCTTCAATAAGGATTCGATTGTGGTTTGCTACCATTTTAAATTCTTCTGCTTTGAACCGTAGCAATAGGGGTGGCAATGGGTCGGTCGGGTTGAGACATAGGTATAAGGGCAAAACAGCCAACCCGAACCTGACCCGATTAATAAACGGATCAAAAACTTAAACCCAAACCTGACCCGTCTAATAAACTGGTTGACCCAACCCGACCCGTTTACTAAACGTGTCGGGTCGGGTTGGGTCAACAGAACCCATGTAAACCTGCCGGGTTGGGTCAAGACAAGCCGGATTGGGCCGGGTTGGTTCGGTTTGGCTCGGGTCGGGTCGGGTTGACACGACCCATTTGGTAAACGAGTCAAGCCGGGTCAATCGAGTTGTAAGTACAAACCCGAACCCGACCCATTAAATAAACGGGTCAATCGGATCGAATCCAACAAGTCCAAGGCTACCCTTGGCACTTGAATACAAAGTCTGAGGCGTCATTGCCGCCTCGGCATGCAACAAAGTCTAAGGAGACAGCTACGGCGCTCGCAGACAAAATTCGAGTGCTTCGCACCGCCTCGGCGCTTAACAAGCCCAGAGAGAGCTCCGGCGCTCGCAGATAAAGTCAAAGCTTACAGTCTTGTCACTCGAGTCCAAACATCAGATTGTCACCGATCATCGTCGGCCTCTCTTGATGGCTGACAATTCCAAACTGGTCAGGAGGTGGTTGGTCCAAATCTGTCAGCACACGCTACCCTCCGTGTCGTGGCTTTCAAAACGACGGATATTCGGTAAGCAATCGGTCGTACGACAGCAATCAAACTTCCGGTAACTTGCGATTGGCCAGACTTCAACATTTTCTGCGAGATGCCGCAAGAGTGGTCAGTCCTCTAGACCATCATCAACTGGCAACGACCGGTCGGACAGCCCTTGGCCGGAGTTGCCAGATTCGTCCCCACTCTCGACGCCAAATGAACACTGTCGGGCTTCGGGCACGTCTTCTATGGATGCAAGCCAAATCAACTGATTCGCACATATCCAATCGTTGAATTCACTCTCAGCCCGATTGATGCATCACGCTCGTATTAGTCGGCAGGCGACAACGACTATATGGGGGCATTCGATCAAAACTACATCTTGAGAGCACGGTATCAATTGCTGGAACTCGCACTTACAAATATTAGACAAGCCTACACAATTTTCATTCATGTAACCTCTCCAATTTGAGAGAGAGATCATTGCCCAAACATTCCATCCAATTCAAGTGCCATCCCCTCAAGTGGAGCATTCACTCCACTCAGGGCAAGGAGCTTCCGGCCACTAAGTTGGTTGAACGGCATGTGATCCGCCCTAAGACGAGTCACCCGAAGAATCGCCGGAAGCATTCCCGGTACTTGGATACTGAGGGGAGGGGACCTCGCACGAAGGCCCCTCGATCTGTTAAGGCAAAGGAGAAGGAGACCTCCGTGGAGTGGCCTCTTTTCCCCCCTCCTCGATAATCGCCTTTGCCTCCAACAAGGCGGCGAGTGCTGTAGCCGCTTCCGAGGCATCGCCCACCGGCTTCGGAGTCGACGGCACAGCGTCAACATCAACTGGAGGAGTGGTTGCCGCCACGACATGCTTCTTACCCTTCGGGGACTTCAGCCGGCCGAAGTCATACTTCGGCTCAGCTTGGCACCCGGGGATCTGCTGTCCCATCTCCATTTCTAGCTACATGGCAACTACATCAAGACTCCCCTGGCCAGGAGGAGTGTGATAGCTCGACTGACGGCTCCCGTTGTCGGAGCCCTCCTCTTCCTCGGGCCCTTTGGTCCCTACGGGCGTGGAACCCTCTTCTCTGTCGCCAGACTCCTCCTCTTCTTCACTCTCCTCGCTTGGAGTAAGTGAGGCATCACTCGAAATTCGGCAAGGGTCGGCAATGATCTTCTGCTTCTTGGCTAGCGGCTTCCTCCCATGAGCCAACTACCTTTTGGTGACAACCTTCTCAGAGGGGGTACTCTGCCTCCTCTTGGTTGGCACTTTCTGCATCACAACAATCTTCCTTGGTCGCTCGATCATTCGCGACTGAGGAAAGAGCGCCGCAGTTTCATCATCCTCCCGCTCCGAGTACCAGGTGTCGTTGTCTGCAAACCTGTCCCTTGACTTGTGGAGCAGGTTGGCCAAGCCCCAACGCACCGGGTAGTATCAGAACTGTTTGAAGGAGCGAGTCCCGCAAGTCAACTCCAAGAACAGATTGTTGAAGGTGACAGCTCTCTCAGCGGTGTACGCGCGATCACCACCATCCAAGTAGTGCAGCACAGAGAAGGAGACCTCTCTCCTCTCCACCATCGGGACTGGAAGAGGGGTCCGTTCTCCAGAAACGGAGATCAGTCAATACATATAATTCTTGTCCGACTTTAGCGCCGGCTCGATAGGCCGCAGTGCTGATTCACTAGATAGATGAGCTAAGGCCCTGTCCTTCCCCACCGACCATCGGTAGTGGTAGAAGAAGTAGCCCAACTCTATCCGAGGCTCCTCGCTCTCGGGAATCTCAGAGTAGCAGGCTCTGAGCTCCTCTCGACAATCTGACTCCATACGGCAGAAGGCGTAGATCACACGCCAAGCATTGCCGTTGATCTACCCTGGCGCCAGCCCGGAGGTGTTCAGCAACCTCGCAGCAAACGGAAGAAGCGGCAGCCTCAACCCGTTGTTCATCTGCCCAACAAACAACACGGTGCCCATTCTCTTCTTCTTACTTGGTATAGAGCTGAAAACCCTCCGAAATCAATGCCGAAGCAAGGCTCGATCTGGGCGATCTTGGGTCGAGGGTTCTTCTCCTTGAACTTCCTCACCATCCACGCCCATCCCTTCCTATGCTCCTCGGCGGTTTGGAGCCCCACTTCCCAACCAGTCACCTCCTCCTCTGCTAGCGGCATCAGAGGCCCAAGGACGCAAGGCATCTTCGAGATGGTCTTCAGCTTGCACGGGGCAATGGAGATGGCCAAGTCCTTGTGCCTCTTCATCCCCTTGCCTGTGCCAATAGGATAGCTTGGTCCTCCGACAGAACCAGTGTCCGATACCTTCTTCGAGCCCGATCCCCTAATCTTCAAGGGAACCACATTCACCTTCTTCTTCCCTGAAGAAGAGGGAGCCGGTGGGGCGGAAGCACCCTCAGAGGCCTTCGCCGCAAGGATCTTCAGCTTCAATTTCAACTTTTCGGAGAAAGTCAAAACAGATGGAATGGAAGCACCTTCAGACGCAATCGCAACACTCTTCGCACAACAGCTCAAAGGAATCAAATGCAAAGGCTCTAACTCTGGAAATTCTTAAACGGTGAAAATGATTTTTTCACCAAGGGGCCATACATAGAGCCCTCGTAATCCTGCGCCTCGAGAAACGTAAAGACAGGAAATCAAAAGAATTATCCAAATTCAATGAACAAAGGGTCGACGCATCACCTCCCAGTAGGACCTTTCACCTCCCAAGGAGCCACGTCAGTAACTATGCATGAACGCCACATCAGCATTTACGCCACGTCAGCATCTGTGTCGCGTCATCACTCATGCCACGTCAGCATCCGACATACACGATAAGTTTGATTTGCCCAAGTTAGATTTGCTTTCGGCTTTCATGACCGACCTCATGAGGCCGATACTCCTATCGATCTCGTGAGGATGATACACCCTATCGGCTTCGTTTACTTAGTGATCAGCCTCAGAAGGCCCTTCTGAGGCCGGTCACCAAAACTTTGAGACCAATAAAGTCATGTTCCATGATCGGCCTCACGAGGTCAACACCATAATCGACCTCACAAGGCCGATACCCCTATCGGCCTCGCAAGGATGATACTCCTTATCGGCCTCGTTTCCTTAGTGATCGGCCTCAGAAGGCCCTTCTGAGGCCGATCACTAAAACTTCGAGGCCGATAAGGCCACCTTCCATGATCGGCCTCATGAGGCTGATACCCCTATCGGCCTCGCGAGGACGATACTCCTTATCGGCCTCGTTTCCTTAGTGATCAGCCTCAGAAGGCCCTTCTGAGACCGATCACCAAAACTATGAGGCCGATAAGGCCATGTTCCATGATCGGCCTCACAAGGCCGATACCCTGATCGGCCTCACGAGGTCAATACCATGATCGACCTCACGAGGCCGATGCCCCTATCGGCCTCCCAGGACGATACTCCTTATCGGCCACATTTCCCTAGTGATCGGCCTCAGAAGGCTCTTCTTAGGCCGATCATCTAAACTTCGAGGTCGATAAGGCTAAATTCCATGATCGGCCTCACGATGTCGATACCCCTATCGGCCTCGTTTCCTTAGTGATCGGCCTCAGAAGGTCCTTCTGAGGCCGATCAGCAAAACTACGAGGCCGATAAGACCATGTACCATGATCGGCCTCACAAGACTGATAGCCTGATCGGCCTCATGAGGTCGATAGCATGATCGGCCTCATAAGGCCGATACCCCTATCGGCCTCGCGAGGACGATACTCCTTATTGGCCTATTGGCCTATCGACCTCGTTTCCTTAGTGATCGGCCTCAGAAGGCCCTCCTGAGGTCGATCCTTTTGAGACTGATCACCAAAACCTTGAGGCCGATAATGTCCAGTCCCATGATCGGCCTCACGAGGCCAATAGCCTGATCGGCCTCACAAGGTCGATAACCTGATCGGCCTCACGAGACCGATAGCCTGATCGGCCTCACAAGGCCGATAGCATGATCAGCCTTATAAGGCCGATACCCCTATCGGCCTCAATTTCCTTAGTGATCAGCCTTAGAATGCCCTTCTGAGGCTGATCGCCAAAACCTCGAGGCCGATAAGGTCCTGTCCCATGATCGGCCTCACGAGACCGATAGCCTGATCGGCCTCACGAGGCCGATAGCATGATCAGCTTCATGAAGCCGATACCGCTATCGGCCTCACTTTCCTTAGTAATTGGCCTTAGAGTGCCCTTTGAGGCCGATCACCAAAACCTCGAGGCCGATAAGGTCCTGTTCTATGATCGGCCTCACAAGATCGATAGCCTGATTGGCCTCACGAGGCCGATAGCATGATCGGCCTCATAAGGTCGATACCCCTATCGACCTCGATTTCCTTAGTGATTGGCCTCTAAGTGCCCATCTAAGGCCGATCACCAAAACCTCGAGGCCGATAAGGTCCTGTTCCATGATTGGCATCACAAGGCCGATAGCCTGATCGGCCTCATGAAGTCGATAGCCCGATCGGCCTCACAAGGCCGATATCCCTGTACCACTAGAGATCGACACTCCTTCAACACTCGGGTACTTACACCCAACGGTCGGCCCCAAGCGACTGGTCGGCAGACTCAACAGTCAACCCTTGGCAGGGAGTTGACAAGCATACAACAATTCATAAACAGATCCTTAGTCAACGGGGATTTCGACCACCTGGCCCAACTTGGGGTTAAGGATCAGATACAAACAAGACCGATGTCCCCCACGGTCGACCTCTCTACTTGGATCAGCTCGGCGGATCATTGCAAACGGGAAGCTAAACAGAAGATCGACATCCAAGCTTGGCAGCGGTCACCTTCATCAACACAGCCTGACTGGCCCTTGTCAGGGGGTGGGTAAGCGCCTTGGTCAGCCCTTGGCAGGGGTCGGCAGATTCTTCACCAGACACAAGCTCAAGTGGTTTATGCATCAGAAGCCTTTGATTTGAAATCAGCTCAGATCAAACTCTTAGTAGACTCGCATCAAAGGTAGCTAATCGATAGCCAAGCCTGGAAACGACCACCTTCAACGGTAGCTTCATGGTGATTGTCTTCGGCTACGTTAATCCAAGTCGCACCACCTCAGGGACACCTCCACTCTAGTCGACCCCAGACAGGGGGTCGACAGTCAAATACCTTCATCATTCGATATCGAGAAATCTTCTCCCATACTCAAGGCATGGGTCCGAGGTTGGCTCCAGACAACAGGTCAGCAGACAAACACTCGATCGGTCCTTGGCGGGGGGTCGGTACATTCTTCCCAATACTAGTCAAGCTGCATCGACATCGACAAAACAGTTTTGCACCATAGAGTCCCAGCCAGCCAGGTTAGCACCTACCTAGCTGGGAGGGGGTAACTGTGAGTGCAAAATCTAGCTAACGCTCGACAGTGGGGCCTGCAGCCCTACCTGAAGCCCACAAAGATGACAGTGGGACCCACAGTCCTGCTTGGGGCCCAAAAAGGCGACAGTAGGACCTGCAGCCCTACCTGGGACCCACGAAGACGACAGTAGGACCCGTAGCCTTGCTTGGGGCCCACAAAGGCGACAGTGGGACTTACAGCCCTGCCTGGGGCCCACGAAGACGACAGTGGGACCCTCGGCCCTACTTGGGGTCCACGAAGGCGACAGTAGGCCCACAGCCCTCCTGGGGCCCACGAAGACGACAGTGGGACCCGCAGCCCTGCCTGGGGCCTAAGGAGAATATCCGGGGTCTAGTGAACATCCCTAGATGATTTTCCAAACCCGGGGTATTCCTAGGAATATCCCAAGAATATTTCCTAGAATATTCCTTGGATATTCCCAAGCCTCTATATGTAGCCAATCCTATAAAAAAACAAGGGCGGAATTCATTATTCCATATTCCACTTTCTGTTTTCCAGAGCTCTTTGAGCCTTCTGGTCTTCAAACTTCTAAACTCTTTCTACCCTCTGATTACTTGTAAGAAACACTGCTCGGCCTGTCGAGAGTAGCTTTCCAAGTCGAGGCACTTCCCTATCAGATTGAGTGGAACTGATCGATTAACAACATTCTTGTCGAGAGTAGCTTTCCAAGTCGAGGCACTTCTCTTCAGACTTCTAAACCCTTTCTACTATTAACAACATTCTTCATATCTGTCTTGGTTGGTCGAGTGGAACTGATCGATTATGTTGGACGCCTTCCAAGTCGAGGCACTTCTCTATCAGATCGACCTATAATAAATTAATGAAGGATAAGGTGGATTCTTCCCCCAATCAATTTGATATACACCAGCATCTGATAAATTGGAAGAAGTTTTGGCAGTTTAAATCGTTACTTCCCAAGGTCACCATGTCCATTTGGAGAATTCTAGCTGACTCCCTTCCTTTTCGATCCAAATTAGCCATAATCATTTCAGGCTAACTCCTGCATATTGTGTTTTTTGCTCGTGCAACAATATTGAGACCATGTCACCACCTTTTTTTCGACTGTCAATTCGCCAAAGAGTGATGTTCCAATTCTTCGATCCCTAGTGGCTTTTGGAGTGTTGACAAATCCCTAGTGGGCCACATTGGGTTTCTTTTTAATTCGTGCAGAGAGTTTATCACTTGTTGCTTATATAATGTGGTTCATCTAGAAGACACATAATGATGTCATTTTCAATGATGGCAAGCCAGACTACATGAAGGTTCTAGCCCAAGCTGTTATACTTCAAGATCTGACTAAGGAAGATCAGCGTCCTCCAATAGCCAAAGCAAAAGATTTCAGTTGGACTTGACCTCCGGATGGAATGCTTAAAGTCAATGTTGATGTTGCAGTCGGTCATTCCAAGACGGCGGTGGAACTGATTATTCGAGATCATTTGGGGAACCACATCCGTAGCCGTGGTGTTATGCAAGAGCTTTGCTTCCCATTGGAAGCCGAGATCAAAACCATGCTTTTTGGGATCAAGTTTTTGTTAGAAGCCAAAGCAAACAACGTAATTCTATAAGGGGATGACCTTACATTGATTACTCTCCTGTTGGAGGGGAACGACATCCTTCCATGGCGCATCAACAATGATATAGTGGAGTACATGAGACTTATTAAGTTTTTTCTTTCGTTTGGGCCCAGCACGTTCCTCATTAGGGAAATGAGGTTGCCCACCTATTAGCGGCTCATTCTCTCATTTGAAATGTTGGCTTCACTTCAAAGGAGATTCCTGACTTTGTTGCTGAGTTTGTTGCTAAGGATTATAGTGCTTCTTGTACCGAGGAAGTCATCCTCTGTTCCAAAGATGTAATCGAATTTATTTTTGGGCATAGGGCCCCATGAATAGAACCCCATGGTTTTCCACAAAAAAAAAACAGATGCAACACGTGGCCTCCACTTTGTGTGTGTGTGTGTGTGTGTGTGTGTGTGTGTGTGGGGGGGGGGGGGGGGGGGGGGGGGGGGGGGTAGTGAGAGGTCCCTAACAAGAGATGGGGAAGGACAGGCAACAAGATAGTGTTGCACCAGGTCCCTACGAAAAAGGATGCCACATGGAGCAAGTCCCACACATGACTTTTATCCCCATTTAATAACCAAACTGCCCCTTAGTGCATGCCCCTCCATCCTTGTCGCTACATAGCTTAACCCATGGATTTGCTACAATGATTTCACTGTAGCAATTTTTTTTTAAAAAAAATATGGTTTAAAAAATTTGCTACAGAAAAATCACTGTAGCAATTGTTAGTCAATATTTTTTTTGAGAAATATCGATAAAATATTTCTTGCTACAGTTAAATCACTGTAGCAATTGTTACTCAATTCGATAATAAAGAGCAACAAATTACTACAATGGTTGCAAAGAGTAACAATTGGATGGTAAAAGAGTAACAATTGCTACAGTGATTTCACTGTAGCAAAAAAAAGAGTTTAGCTGCTCTCGAGTCAGTCGGCACCGGTCGGTGGTCTCGCATGCATCACAACCGCACGATGACAGACGACCCGAAAGTGAATCGTACTCCAGCCGACTGCATGCGCTGTGATGAGCGTCGGGCCCACCGATCATGGCCAACCGACTGGAGGAGATCCGAACTCTAAAAAAATTATCAACTCATTTTTAAAAAAAAAATTACTACAATAAAATCATTGTAGCAAATGTTACTCTATTTTATCGGAATGTTACTCTTCAAGTGATTTCATTGTACAGCTACGAGTAAGGATAAAATGATTATTTTCCAAACGATCAAAGGATAAAATAGACTTTTTTCAAACGGGAGGACATGGTGCAAAGGCATCTTGTTGTCGGTCCTTATCGATATGTTGTCAGAAATCTTACACACATTACCCCTTTTTTTTGGCAAATTATACATAGACCCCTATAGTATGACTGATTATCACTTATACCTCCTCATGTTTAAAAAGCCTACAAATGCCCCCTTATAGCTTGAAAAATATATCACTTGCAACTCCTCCAGAAGCCCTCCAGCGGGTATCTATGTGTATGGTTTTACTGACTATATCAACTCCTACAGAAGCACTCCAGCGAGGATCTATGTATCAACTCTCTCTCTCTCTCTCTCTCTCTCTCTCTCTCTCTCTCTCTCTCTCTCTCTCTCTCTCTCTCTCTCTCTCTCTCTCTCTAACAACCGCTCTCCCTCTCCTCTCTCTCTCCCCGGGTTGCGATTTTTTGAACCCGGGTTGAAACCGGCTCAAACAACTTGTTAACCAATTAAAAAAGGGTTAATTAGTTCTAAATCCCTCCACACTTTTTTTTTATCCTTTAAATTACAAAACTTCCCCTCCAATAAGAGTATCCATTCATCTTTGACATGAGTATCCATTCGCCGATTAACATTATACATGTAGCGATTGCTACAGTGATTTCACTGTAACTACTACAGTAAAAACACTGTAGCAAGAGTATACTTATGTCTCCAAAAAGAGTATCCATTCGTCTTCAACATAAGCATCAATTCGCCGGATGACACTATGCATGTTGTGATTGCTACAATGATTTCACTAAAGCAAGAGTATCCATTCGTCTCCAGAAAGAAGATCCATTCGACTAATTGATACTCTTGCTACAGTGAAACCACTGCAGCAACTACAACGAAATCACTATAGCAACAGTCAATTCGCTAAATTGATTCTTTTACTAAATCAAATTGATACTTTTGCTACAGTGCTTTTAATGTAGCAATCGCTACATGCACAGTGTCAACTAATAAATGGATACTCTTGTTGGAGATGAATGGATACTCTTTCTATAGCACGTGTGAGGGTAAATAAGGATGAGGGACTTGTTATAGCACACAGTATTCGGGAGGAACTTGATGCAATATTGAAACATTGCATGTCCATTAGCTAATATAGCATCTGCTAAAAGAACTCAAGGCTAAGTCTCTCTTTTAAAAAAAAAAAAAAAAAAAACTTGAGTTTAAAGTGATAAAATGGGCCTCACATGGTAGGCCATGAAGTAGTAGACCTGACAGATGTCAAATGGGTATGATCCAATTGTTGATTGCCACATCAGCTGTTGAAGCCTGTTGCTCCAACAACTGTTGGAGCCAAGTATTGTTCTTAAAGATATATCACGGCACTTGTGGTAGCTATTAGACAGCCGTAGGGGTGGACATTTGACTGGCCCACAAGTCTCATTTAATACTATATCAGGTCGGGCCTATTCAAGTCACACATCTCTTTACCCACCACGTGATAGGGGAGTTGGTATGCGCTAGGAAGCTTCTGAGTGGATCACTGCACATCTCAGAGTGATTAGCCCGAGCCTGAAGTGGGTCCATTGCCCGAAAGGTTTTGGGACATCAGCCGATGCCAAAAATACTAATAATAATGATAAGTAGCTCTTTCAGGTATTGTGATAGGTTCCGCACATACAACTTTCAAGTGAAGCCCAACACACTCGGAATTTATTTTCCCACATGTGCTGGGAAACTTCCGAGTGAAGCCCGATCCACTTGGAATTTCCCACCGCACAGCTAGGTAATTTTGTTCATTCTTTCCTAGATGCTCATAATCAGCTGGGGATGGACAAATGATGCCTTCATATACCTTCTAGTGGGGTGGGGGGGGAGGGGCTGGACTGCTCAAGAACTGGGTTTTGAGGCACGAGGGTATCTACAACTAATATATGTGAACAGAATAATTAGTTTTGCATGGATCAAGAAAACGGTTTGCCCATATTTTTTGAACTTCTTGACGTAAATTACCTCGTACAAGCTCTCAAGAGGATAGGCGTCAGCTTACGTCTGCGCGTTGGGAGGGAGAGTGGTCTCTGTCTCAATGAGACCTCAGTTCTTGAAGAAAAGGGCCAACTTGTTGAGCCCCAAGAAACAAGGCATCTGCCACTAGAACAAGTCCAATCTGCACTACCAAATCGAAGACGTTAAGTTTCTGCAGAGAGCCCGTTCGAAATTTTGGTTTGAATGAACTGTTTTGTTCAGAACTGTGGCAATTACCAGGCGACCGGTGAAGACTAATTGGTAGCCCCATCCTTCCTTGGCAGCCACAGCCCGCTGTTGGTCGGTCCAACTGTGGACAAAAAGGAAATAAGTATATATATGAAACGAGAATCCAATAAAAATTTACGATATAAACCATCATCATCAAGATGGGGTCGACTATATGATAGATACAATAAAGCTATCAACCTGATGTCGGCCCTCTAAAATTGGTTCCGAAAACGTGACCAAAGCAACCTGGTACATGCCAAGTGTTAGGAGATGACGGCTAGGGTTTGGAGAGAATGGAGTAGTTCTCATTGAGGGACTAAAGCCCAATATATAAGTACATGTATACACGTAGAATCCGACCCGACTGTACATAGAACCCGACCCGGTATATACATTAACACTCCCCCTCAAACTCACGGTGGATCATGTACCGAGAGTTTGCTTATAAAATAACGAAATCTAGCAATCGTCAGGGGCTTGGTGAGAAAATCAGCAGTCTGCTCTGTCGAGGGAATGAATGGCAGGGAGATGATGTTGGCAAGAAACTCCTGCCGAACATAATGACAGTCGACCTCGATGTGTTTGGTCCGCTCATGAAAAACCAGATTGCTAGCAATTTGAATGGCACTCCGGTTGTCACAGAATAGAGGTGTAGCCCCAGAAATCCGGACTCCCAAGTCGAGTAAAAGACGTCGAAGCCAGACAATCTCTGCAGTGGTGGAAGCCATAGCTCGGTATTCGGCTTCGGTGCTGGAGCGTGCAACAGACTCCTGTTTCTTGCTGCGCCAAGAAATGAGGGAATCACCAAGGAACACGCAGTAGCCGGTGGTGGATCGACGAGTAGCAATATCTCCAGCACAATTTGCATCGGAGTAAGCACGCAGAACCAGCGGAGATGTGGAGGGAAACAACAGCGATCGAGTGATAGTGCCACGGAGATACCGAATAATCCGAAGGACTGCTGCATAGTGAACCGAGCGAGGAGACTGAACGAACTGACTGACAATAGCAATGGCATGGGCAATGTCAGGCCTCGTCATGGTGAGATAAACGAGCATCCCTACCAGCCGCTGATAACGAGAGAGATCCTGGAGAGGCTCACCATCGGTAGAGAGGAGCTTCAAGTTGAGCTCCATAGGTGTGTCAGCAGTACGAGAATCAGTAATAGTAGCCTCGGCAAAAATATCAGAGATATACTTCTGCTGGAGATCAACAATCCTCGAGCTGACCAGACAATTTCAAGGTCAAGAAAGTACCGGAGAGGGCCTAGATCCTTCATCTCAAACTGGCTCTGAAGGTGACGCTGAAGGGAAGCTATGGTAGCACTGTCATCCCCGGTGATGATCATATCATCCACATACAGAAGTAGCACAGCAATACCCTAACTGGAGGAGCGGGTGAACAGAGCGTAGTCAGAGTATCTCTCGACAAACCCAGCAGCCAGAACTGCACTGCGGAAACGCTCAAACCATGCCTGAGGTGCTTGTTTGAGCCCGTAGATAGCACGGCGTAAACGACAAACGTGCCCTGGAGGAACTGAAATGCCCAGAGGAGGAGCCATATATACTTCCTCGGAGAGGTCACTGTGAAGGAACACATTGGTGACATCCATCTGATGGAGAGGCCACCCTCGAGCAGCTGCCACAGCTAAGAGGGTGCGCACAGTAGTCATCCGAGCAACTGGAGCAAACGTCTCCTCATAATCAATCTCATACTCATGGGAGAAGCCACGAGCAACGAGGCGGGCCTTGTGTCGCTCAATGGATCCGTCAGGGCGAGTCTTGACCTTGAAGATCCACTTGCAGCTAACAGGCACCACGCCTGAGGGACAAGGCACCAAATCCTATGTCTGGGTCCGCTGAAAAGCCTCAAGCTCTACTGACATGGCCTGCCGCCACTCTAGGTGTAAAGCTGCCTCACGGTACGGCTGGGGCTCCCAGTGGGTGTGAAGTGCGGTAAGAAAAGCCTGATAAGCTGGAGAATAGGAGGCAATGGCAGAGTAGCCAGAGGAGTCAGGAGAGTCAGAGGTAAAGGCAGAGTAGCCAAACCTGTCCGGAGAGTAGTCATATCTGTCAAGAGGATGATGTTCACGCGCCGGGTAGCGCCGAACAGGAGCAGGATCCACGACCGGTGAGGAGGGAGCAACAGCATCAGGCAAGGGAGTACCAGTGTGAACCGACTCTAGAGGAGGAGCTGCATACCGACGAACATAGACACGAGTAATAGGTGGTGGTGGTGGAGGTGACGGGGGAGAGGGAGGTGGCGGGGAAGGTGGTAGAGACGAGGGAGGTGGAGGTGGAGGTGGTGGAGGCTCAACCGGGAAGGTAGGCGTAGGAGCAGGATACGGAAGTAGGAAGGAGATGTTGAGAGGGGGTGACGACGTAGAAAATGTCGTAAGTGGTGAGGGAAGATCCCAGGACTCAGTGGAAAAGTACGGGACATCCTCTACAAAGGAGACGTGGCGAGAGACATGGATCTGGCGAGCTAAGGGATCGTAGCACCGATAGCCCTTGTGCTCCCGACTGAGTCCTAAGTGAACACACCTAACAGACCTAGCAGAGAGTTTGGAGTGCTCATGGGGAGGGAGGAGGACGAAACACGTGCACCCAAAGGTACGAAGAAGAGAGTAGTCAGGAGATGTGGAGTAAAGCCGTTTGTACGGGGAAACACCAGAGAGGGATGAGGATGGAGTGATGTTGATGAGGTGAACAGCGGTCAAGACAGCTTCAGCCCAGTAGGAATGTAGAACAGAAGCAGACAGAAGTAGAGCTCGTGCTGTCTCGAGGACATGGCGATGTTTGCGCTCGGCGACTCCGTTTTGTTCATGGGTGTGGGGACACGACTGTTGGTGAAGAGTGCCGTGAGTCTGAAGGATCTCACGTATCTCAGAGGAAAGATACTCCTGGGCACAATCAGACCGAAAAGTCTTAATGCGCCGACCAAACTGGGTGTGAAGCATAGTAGTGAAGGTCCTGTAAATATGAGGAATCTCGGAGCGGCGACGCATGAGATAGACCCAGGTGCAGCGGGAGTAATAATCTATGAAGCTCACATAATACAAAAAACCAGTAAACGAGGCAACTGGAGCAGGACCCCACACGTCAGAGTGCACGAGATCAAAAGGAGCGCTGGAACGGAAAACACTAGTAGAAAAAGGAAGAGCAAGGTGCTTTGCTAATCGACACCCAGTGCAGACAGAGAGAGGGGAGAAGGACACCCAACCCAAAGCGCCAGAGCGAAAAACGATTTGGAGTCGATCACTGGATATGTGACCTAACCATCTGTGCCACAAATCGGCATCAGAGGTAACAGACAGAGCCGACGGAGTGGAAGTGGGAACCTGAAGGTGATCCAACTGATATAGTCCCCCTGCTCGACGACCCAGCCCAACTCTCTGACCCGTCCACGGATCCTGCACAGAACAAGAAGAAGTAAATGTAACGATTAGGCCCGAGTCACAAAGAGAACTAACAGATATTAAGTTAATGTTAAAGCGGGGAGCAAGGTGAACACGAGGTAAGGTTAGGCGACCAGTGGGATCAGAGGCAAGGGTGATGGATCCACACTGCGAAATGGGTAGACGAGTCCCGTCAGCAGTGTGGGTCCCCATATGGGTAGGAGCAGGGCTACAGTCCGTGAGGACAGAAGGATCGGAGGTAAGGTGGCAGGAGGCACCCGAGTCGAAGATCCATGGAGCAGTAGTACCCGGAGTGGCAGAGAGACTGTGAGCTGTCGAAGAGCTGGTGGAGGCGAGGTATCGAAACAGTAACTCCTCAAAGCACTGGAGGCGGTCGGAGTAGGACCGAGACTGAGCAGAAGTACCCGGAGTGGCAGAGAGACTGTGATCTATCGAAGAGCTGGTGGAGGCGAGGTATCGCAACAGTAATTCCTCAAAGCGCTGGAGGTGGTCGGAGTAAGACCGAGACGGAGCAGGAGTGGTGGCAAGCGGTACTAGAGTAGGGAGATTAGCAGTAGTAGCAGTCTCGCCATCATAGCGGAGGGGATCCTGACGACGTCCACAGTCGACTGACGTGGTGGAGGGACGTGGCCCGAGAATACCATCAAAACGAGGAGACGGAGGGACTCGACGAGTAGCGACTGTGTGCAGGCAGTATGGGAGCCGAGAGATGCTGTAGGAAGCCATACCCCTGAAGTACGGGGGCGAGCCGGCACAAGGGAGGTCCCGGGCAGTCCGATATAGAGGAGACGGACCGGAGGAGGAGGGCCAAAGGAGGAGCGGTGGGGCGATGGGGGGCAGCAAGGGGTGCAGGAGGGGGGCGGTGTGGGCTGCAAGAGATGCAGAAGGGGGGCGGCGCTTCAGGAGGTGCAGGAGGGGGGTGGCGGTGGTTGCAGGAGGTGCAGGAGGGGGCGGCGGGGGCTGCAGAAGGTGCAGGAGGGGGCGGCGGGGGCTTCCGGAGTGCTGGAGGGGCTGCCGGAGGGGGGAATCGGATGTAGGAGGGTGCTGGAGGGGCTGCCGGAGGGGGAATCGGGTGCAGGAGGGGGTTGAAGGGGCTTCCTGAGTACTGGAGGGGTTGCCGGAGTGAGGAATCGGGTGCTGGAGAGGCGGCGGGGGCTGCAGGAGAGGGCAACGGGGGCTTCCGGAGTGCTGGAGGGGCTGTCAGAAGGGGGAATCGGGTACAGGAGGGTGCTGGAGGGGCTGCCGGAGGGGGTAATCGGGTGCTGGAGGGGCTGCCGAAGTGCTGGAGGGACTGCCGAGTGCTGGAGGGGCTGCCGGAGGGGGGAATCGAGTGTAGGAGGGTGCTGGAGAGGCTGCCGGAGGAGTCGCCTTCACCGCGGAGAAACTCTAGAGCTCTGATACCATGTTAGGAGATGACGGCTAAGGTTTGGAGAGAATGGAGTAGTTCTCATTGAGGGACTAAAACCCAATATATAAGTACATGTATACACATAGAATCCGATCCGACTGTACATAGAACGCGACCCGGTATATACATTAACACCAAGAAAACCTAAAAGGCCAATTGGCGGGTCAAAAGAGCTAGCTACCTTGTTGGTTACACAGGTTACGCTCATGCAACGAGGGAGCAACCCTCTAATGTTCCCCGAAAGAGTCTAGACAAAGGATGTAGAAGGCCAAGATTTGATATAGGGAAATTACATTCATCTTCGGGGCTCAAATTCTGAGCCAAAGAGCTTAATGTTGCAACAGTCCCACACAAAAGTTAACTTTTTCTCTATTAAAATGCTTAGTGACTGCAGGAGCAGACGATCCGGGCCTAAAGAGTTACAAGAACAAAACCAGGACTTAATGGCAGACTTGACAGAGCTAAAAAAGAAAAGTTACCCGAGAAATTCAGAAACACCACCGATTCCAGCAAGCTTGAAGGGTTGAGGGCCTTCGCGCTGAAAATCCTGTTTCAGGTATTAGACTATAAGTACTCATATCAATTGACTCAAAAGGGAGATTATACTGCCATGTGAATGAAAGGAATGAATGCACACTAACAGCAGAGTAATTAATTGTCAGAACATATTACCTCTTCTTTGGCTGCTTCAAAACCTCCTTGTACCCAAAACAGGTTTTGGAAACCAGCATTATACAGCTGTTCACACGCAGCAAGTGATCTGAGAATGCAAAGAGAATTCAGAAGTTGCGCTCACAGTTTAATGGTACCACATGGCAAACGGATATATATATATATATATATATATAGGGTGCTGATACTGTGCGGCCACTTAATGTGTGGCTTAACGTGCATCACCCCCTTAGGGGGTTTTTTTTGAAATTTTTTTTTTAGAGATTGATCACCTCCCATTTGATAGCACACACAAAAAATTTCAGCTCATTCGAAGACCTATAGGCCATTCAAATGTGTTCATCAAATAGACGGTAAAAAAGAACGACCAATAAAAGTTGAGCACATTTGAATGGTTTATAGGTCTTGGAATGAGCTGAAATTTTGTGTGTGTGCTATCAAGGTATAGGTGATCAACCCCCAAAAAAAAATTCAAAAAAACCCCCCGAGGGGAATGGCCGCACAATAAGCGGCCGTAATGTATCGCCATTATATATATATATATATATATATATATATATATATATATATATATATATATATATATATATATATATATAGGCGTGCTAGGATGCAGCGTGCGGTGCTTACGATGCACGCAGTGGTGCATCAGACGGCTGCGGTGCAACACGGCATGCCGCATTTTAGCATTTCTCTCTCTCTCTCTCTCTCTCTCTCTCTCTCTCTCTCTCTCTCTCTCTCTCTCTCTCTCTCTATATATATATATATATATATATATATATATATATATATATATATATATATATATATATATATATATATATATATATATATATATGCGTGTTACGTTGCGTTGTGTGCTGCCGCCGAGAAAATGCGCTGTGTTCGATTGTCGTCCGATCGGAGATGGATCCCATGGGAATCGAATGGCATGCCTCCATCCCGCACCGAATCAACCCTACAGCTGTCCGATCGGAGATGGATCCCGTGGGAATCGAACGGCACGCCTCCATCCCACACCGGCTCAACCCTGCAGCCGTCCGATCGGATGATCCAACGGATGGGATCCCGTGGGAAACAACCGAATAGGGACAAAAAAAAAATCGCAGTTACTATAGCGCTACAGTAACCACGATTTTTTTTTTCCCTATTCGGTTGTTTCCCACGGGATCCCATCCGTTGGATCATCCGATCGAACGGCTGCAGGGTTGAGCCGGTGCGGGATGGAGGCGTGTCGTTCGATTCCCACGGATCCATCTACGATCGGACGGCTGCAGGGTTGAGTTGGTGCGGGATATGATCTTCAGATCCGATGGCTTCTTGCCGAAAGCAGCCGAGCGGGAGGAGTGTCTGGTATTGGCGGCAATGATGACGGAAGCAACGGTGACGACGGTGGTGATGGCAACGGAGGTGACAGCGACAATGACAGTGACGGTGATCATGATGGCCGTGGCTACGAGGGAGACGAGGCCAGCTCCAGGAACCGAGAGGACCCAGGTGGCGATGACGATGGTGGCAACTGCGGCGACGGTGATGGAGAGGGTCCCGAAATCGACCCTCGGGTCGTGACGACGGTGGCAACAAGGGTGGGGTCGATGGGGCCAGTCCCCCGCGGTAGCCATGCAATCCCCAGCCCCACGCGCTCAGACTCCAACAGGAGCGTGGAGATTCTGGAGGAGGGGCCCATCCGAATCGACCCGCCGGGCAGTCCTCCAGCCAATCCATCCGGGGTTGTCTCATCTCGCTTGGGCAGTGACCTCCGATCGAGTAGCCCTCACAACAGTCGGGCGAAGAAGAGGTCTCGTGATGCTTCCCCCATTAAGCCTCAGGGGCCTGTGGGGCATGATTTGCCATGGCTTGGGCTCGAGACAGGCCTCAAGAGTGGCCCCAAAGGTGACATGCCACTATCCGACGAGGAGCTCTTCGCGGCTCTCCGTCGGATACGCCAATCCAAGAAGGTGCGGCTACAGCTGGAGTAGCCTGGCAGCTCTCTCGGGCGTTCAGATGATGCCCCCATGTGCCGCCCGAGCAGACGCGTCCGGAAGGCTTGGGCCTGGAAATCCCATCGGTTCCGGTCGTCGACTCGGATGGGCCAGGCGCGACCTGGGTCGAATCGATATGAGCGCTGCGACATTCATCGAGACTGACGTCCAGACGACGGGCGAGGTATCAGGCGCGGGAGTTCAGCTCGAACCCGTTGGTAAGCTCCTGTGAGGCCTTTACTGATATCTTCTTTTGCTAATTTATCCGCATGTCGATCTTTGCTTCTTCGCGCAGCCGAGTGTGAACAGCCCGCGACCGACGTTGCCGATAGAACGGGGCGTTCCTTCAGTGATCCATTGGGCGGAGAGGTTAATCGAACGAGGCGCCCCCTCTTCCGACCTCCTCTAATTGTCTGTGAAGGAGGGGGAAGCCGCCCGATCCTGACTGATGACAGCTCTGCGGATCCTCTGGTCGCGCTGGCCCTGGCTCGGGGGTATATCCTCCCCAAAGATTACGATGGCGACGTGTCTAAGCCGTGGACCCCTCTTCTAATGAGCTTCATCTCGCACTTTGTTCAAGTACGGCTGTCTCGTATTTTACGACTAATGACGATGCTCTGTGTATCTGATCATCGCCTCTATCACAGGGTCTCTCAGCCCTTGTTCAGGCCGGTGAGAGGGTCGTGCAAGAGTATCGAGAGCTTAGCCTACTCCGCAAGTTCTCCAATCGGACCCCCGACCCCGAGGGTGTCCCCTCGATCACGTGCCTGGTCCACGAGAACGCCTTTCTCGCGGAGGTGCTGGAGGTGGAGAAGAGAAGGGTCCGTTGGGTGCAAAGCATAGCTACTGAGGCCACCGGGACTGCAGACGACCTGCAAAGGAAAGCAGCGCTGGAGATCCGGCTACAGGTATAGTTATCCAGCCTCAGAGTCTAACACAGAGAAACTCTGAGTTTGAGGCTCATCAGGCCCGGGCAGCGCGGCTCGAGCAGGAGGCTACTGGACTCCGGGTTGATTCCACCAAGCTCCAATCCCTATTAGAGGCGGGAGAAAGAGCAGGAGGAAGCAGCTATCCTCGCTCAGGGCCTTTAGACAGACCTGAACGGCGCAATCGCGGCTCGCGAGACCGCTATGAAGGGTCGCGAAGATGCCTTGGCTAGCCTAGCTGCGGAGAAGAGGACCCGAGTGGTTGAGGTCACCGCCCTTCGTGAGGCGCATCAGGCCAAGCTAGCAGCAAAAGATCAAGAGCGTAACCGTGAGGTCGTGGCCATCCAGCATCGATACATGGAGATGGTAAAGTCACTCGAGTCACTGTAAGCCTGTAACACCTTATTGGGCCCACCTTTGTAACCATCGTTCCAACAATGAATGATGAACTGTTCTTTTTCTTGCCTTCAATGATTTGTCGACTGCGGTCGTGACTTTGCTCGCGCCTATTAAACCTCTTAGCGCGCCTGACTTCTTTCTTCACGTTTCTACCGATTGAAAATATCCACACTATCTCCAAAAAGGTGTGTTGATTGGCGTTGCTTAACTCGTCCCGTAGAAGTCTTGGGAAACTTCCTCTATTTGCACGATCCCGAGGTGCTCGTGCCAAGGGGATATGATGAACCTTTGTTTTAATGCTCCATAATAAATGCATATCCCGGAAGAATAATACGAATCGCGGTTTATGTGCTTCGCAATAACTGCACGCTATGCTATAAATGGAAGGAACTCTGAGCCGACTTCTGTCATCACGATGAAGCCGAAGTCTTCTTTTCTTCTCAGGCATCGACGTTCTTCCCACCGGATGAGTCACCATGGATGGGATCCAGGAGGAATTGGAAGACGGGCAGATATGCTCTTCGATAGAGGAGAGCACGTAACGGGAGGTCATGCGTGTTCTCTGTGACCTTGTTCGTCACAGGAGGATACGTAAGATCCTCCCACTTCTTGCTGGTCTCCGTCCGACCGGAGTTTGCTGGCTGGGCTCCGGTCCATGCTTCTCCAAACTCCAGGGCGGACGGCATGCGTAGACTACAGTGCTGCAGCGGCGTCATCGGGCGGGACCCCGCACAGTCCAGACTGGAGGCGAGATCAGCAACGAGTCGAGATCCTCGAAGAAACGGGCGGCGGGCCCGAAATTGGAGATGAGATCAGCAGCGGAGGCCTCAATTTTTTCTTCTTTTTCTTTCTGTTCTCCATTGTAATCGAATCAGAAAGTAATAAAAATTAGTTTTTTATCACCTTCTCTGTCTCTCTGTGTTTCATATGTCTTTCTTCTTCAATCTGTACGTGCTCCTCAATTAGATCTAGTCGGACCCCTAGCCCCCAAGGGCGTGCTTCGTCCGCCAAGGACGTGGCCCATCCTTCTCGTGGGGGACTACAAAAAGTCGGACCCTTAGCCCCCAAGGGCGTGTTTCGTCTGCCAACAGCGTGGCGCGTCCTTCCGTGGGCCCTTCAGCTGGTGACTTACATGGCCTGCGGGGAATGCTAAGGCATCAGACCCCTCGGCTTTCATCTCGGACGGACTGCGGGGAATGCTAAGGCATCAGACCCTTCGGCTTTCATCTCAAAGGGCCTACGGGGGATGTTAAGACATCAGACCCCTCGGCTTTCATCTCAAACGGCCTGCGGGGAATTCTAAGGCATCAGACCCCTCGACTTTCACCTCATACGGCCTGCGGGGGATGCTAAGGCATCAAACCCCTGGCTTTCACCTCAAACGGCCTACAAGGGATGCTAAGGCACCAAACCCCTTGGCATTCACCTCAAACGGCCTGCGGGGGATGCTAAGACATCAGATGTGATGACCAAGATACAATAGGCCAATAGCCAAGAGCCAAGACTCCTAAGGCTGGGATGCCAAGATGGATGAGGTGAGGTGAGGTGAGGTGAGGTGTACAAGGCCATGAGTTAGCCCCACATCGCCTGGAGAGAAGGAGATCCTGAGCTACTGATATAATTTCCCCTCCCAAACATAGAAGACGCGTTTTAAAACCGTGCGCCGCTACGGATTTCGTAAGAACTTCGTAGTTAAGCGTGCTCAGACAAGAGTAGTACTAGGATGGATGACCCCCTGGGAAGTTCTCGTGCAGGCATGGGCAAAGCGGATAATATCTTGTGTGTTTGGGGCGGATGTTACAAAATGGTATCAGAGCCGGTTCTCCTCGAGATGAGGGGGTCTAACCCTACATGAGGACATGTAGCCCTAAAGGGGGTGGATTGTGACGACCAAGATACAATAGGCCAATAGCCAAGAGCCAAGACTCCTAAGGCTGGGATGCCAAGAAGGATAAGGTGAGGTGAGGTGAGGTGAGGTGAGGTGAGGTGTACAAGGCCATGAGTTAGCCCCACATCGCCTGGAGAGAAGGAGATCCTGAGCTACTTATATAATTTCCCCTCCCAAACATAGAAGACGCGTTTTAAAACCGTGCGCCGCTACGGATTTCGTAAGAACTTCGTAGTTAAGCGTGCTCAGACGAGAGTAGTACTAGGATGGATGACCCCCTGGGAAGTTCTCGTGCAGGCATGGGCAAAGCGGATAATATCTTGTGTGTTTGGGGCAGATGTTACAAAATGGTATCAAAGCTGGTTCTCCTCGAGATGAGGGGGTCTAACCCTACATGAGGACATGTAGCCCTAAAGGGGGTGGATTGTGACGACCAAGATACAATAAGCCAATAGCCAAGAGCCAAGACTCCTAAGGCTGGGATGCCAAGAAGGATAAGGTGAGGTGAGGTGAGGTGAGGTGAGGTGTACAAGGCCATGAGTTAGCCCCACATCGCCTGGAGAGAAGGAGATCCTGAGCTACTTATATAATTTCCCCTCCCAAACATAGAAGACGCGTTTTAAAACCGTGCGCCGCTACGGATTTCGTAAGAACTTCGTAGTTAAGCGTGCTCGGACGAGAGTAATACTAGGATGGGTGAACCCCTGGGAAGTTCTCGTGTGGGCATGGACAAAGCGGATAATATCTTGTGTGTTTGGGGTGGATGTTACATCAGACCCCTCGGCTTTCATCTCAAACGGCCTGCGGGGGATGCTAAGGCATCAGACCCCTCAACTTTCACCTCAAACGACCTGCAGGGGATGCTAAGGCATCAGACCCCTCAGCTTTCACCTCAAACGACCTGCGGGGGATGCTAAAGCATCAGACCCCTCGGCATTTACCTCAAATGGCCTGTGAGGGATGCTAAGGCATCAGACCCCTCGGGTTTCATCTCAACGACTTGCGGGGGATGCTAAGGCATCAGACCCCTCGGCTTCTCTGTCTGCATCGTGTTCCGTGTGATTGTGTAATCTTTGACATCGGCGTTACCTCGGAAATCACGCTCCTTTATGTCCTACCGCTTGTCAGCTTTTTCGAGAGTGTTCCGTCCCGATGTGCCAGCTTGATTCTCAATCTACATCGTCTTCTTCTATCTATCGGCTATAAGTAGGCCACAGGTAGAGGTCATCAATCATTTCACACTAACTCTCCATAGTCATACTCAGTAACTCTTCTGCCTTCTTCGAATGTGGCTGATCTTCATTTTCGCTCACTTTGTCAGAGGAGAACATGTAATCGGGCCAAGCCCAGACCTTCGGCCACCACCTCCTGATCTCATTGGGCTCTTCAGCTCTTTTGGCCTCCGCCTTCCGGCTTGCTGAAAGGTTTGGTGGAGGAAATAGAGATCAAAATCGGCTGTGATCCTCCGACTCCCATTTCCTCCACGCCGAACCAGTTGAGCCGGAGCTGAAACGCCTCGAACCGTTGAGTGGGGCGGCCGCAGGGGTTGTCCGAGGGAGACTTCCTCATCGGGGCGAAAGGAGTTCCACGATCCCCTTCAGCCAGCGCAGAGCAAGCACTGAGATCGTTCAGTGGCAGGGATCCCCTCCTTCCTCTCAGAGCCCGTCTAGCGCGGAGGCAGTGAAGACTTCGACGAACCTCAAGCTCAAGCTCAAGAGAAGATCAGGCCTCCGAGGCCTCTCAGAGATGGTAGACGACTCTTGTAGAGCTTCAGAAATGTAAAGTAGGGTGTGGGCCCGGAACTGTAACTTGTCAAGTGTAATGTACCTTGATAACGAAGATTAGCGTTCTCCTGAACTTTGTACTTTTTCTTCATCTTGAGCTTCTTGCTCATCAGTCTTGTATTTGCATCACTGGCAGTCTCGTTTAGACTAAATCTTTTGCGTCTTTAGTCCCTGCGAAAGGTATCGTCTTGTCTTCGTTCATCGGGTCGTAGAGCCGATAAGGAACTATCGTTTGGACTCAATGTGTCTTGACGCTTCATTGGCTGCCGAATCGAACCTCAGGCTCTTTGTCATCCATCCGGTTGTAGCTCTGGTAAGGAAACTACAGTTCAAACTTACCACGCCTTGACCGTTTCATCGAGCCGCCGAGTTGAGGTTCGGGCTTGTCATTGTTCGTCAGGTCGTAGCACCGGTGAGAAACTGTCGTTCGGACTCACCACGCCTTGACCACTCCATCGGATTGCCGAGCAGAGGCTCGGGCTTGTCATCATTCGTCAGGTCGTAGCGCTGGTGAGGAACTGTCATTCAGACTCACCACGCCTTGACCGTTTCATCGAGTTGCCGAGCAGAGGCTCGGGCTTGTCATTATTCGTCAGGTCGTAACGTCGGTAAGGAACTGTCATTCAAACTCACCACGCCTTGACCGTTTCATCGAGTTACGGAGCAGAGGCTCGGGCTTGTCATCATTCATTAGATTTCAGCGCTGGTGAGGAACCATCGTTCGGAATCACCATGCTTTGACCGTTTCATCGGCTGCCGAGCTTACAACAAGTCTGCCACCTAGGGGCAACTTGACCTAAAGCTTAGGAAGAAGGATCCCGAGTGCTGACGAGCAAGGTCGGGCTTCAATTCTTACACACTTAGGATTTCCGAACAACGACTCGACCTCCGATTCTAAGAAGAGGCCCATCGGGACCCTCTCAGCGAGGCTGACCCTCTTACTTAGAGCGGTGGATTTGCCACGCGGCGGGCGACGACCTGACCTAGCTCCGATAAAATCGAGGGCATAGACTTTTTCACCAATGCCATCCAATAACATTTCACTCAAGGTTTTCTATATTTCAACAATAGCATTTCTTCAAATTGTTTGCATTCCAAGGATAGAGGAGATAATGACCTTCCGCAATCTTCAGATAATACGCTCCTCCAGGTATAGTCTGGTCAATGATGTACGGGCCCTCCCACCTTGCTTTGAGCTTCCCATGCACGGGATCCTTCATATGGGAGGTCATCCGTCGCCAGACGAGGTCACCCTTCTAGAAAGATTTGTTCTTCACTTTCTTGTTGTAGGTCCTCTTCAGCTACTGGACGTAATTGGCAAGGTTGGCGGTAGCTCAGTCTCTCTTCTCGTCCAGCAAGTCCAGACTGCTCCCCAACCATTCATCATTCATTCCCGAGCTGACTACCCCAGATTTGGCAGTTGGGTAGATTACTTCAGTCGGGATTGCTGCTTCGGCTCCAAAGGCAAGACTGAATGGTGACTATCGCGTCAGTCATCTTGGATTTGTTCTGTAGGCCCAGAGTATACTGTTCAGAGGTTCGTCCCAGAGCCCCTTTCTCCCAGTCAGCATCTTCCTCAAGTTGTTGAGGATCGTCTTGTTCGTCACTTCTGCTTGACAATTGGTTTGCGGTTAATAGGCCGAAGAGAATTGAATCTCTATACCATAGTGCCTGCAGTAGTCCTTTTTTTGAGCAATTCCTCTCCGAGGCAGAGAGGATGGGGTTGAGCATACCCCAAGCGTTTTTAAAAGCCTGCAGTAGTCCTTGACACGCGTGGAGTTGAACTGAGGCCCATTATCTGCAATCAGGGTCTTCGGTACTCCAAACCTGGTGATGATGTTATTCCACAGAAAGTGCTCTACATCAACATCTTTGATGGACACCAGAGGGACGACCTCAACCCATTTCGTGAAGTAATCCGTGGCCGCAACAGGAACCTCTTCTTATTGGGGATGGTCGGCAGAGGTCCCACTATGTCCAGCCCCCATTGCTGGAAAGGCCAAGGGGTACTGTGGCTTTGGAGCTCTTTGGTGGGCTAATGTATGACGGCCCATGCTTCTGGCACTGTTGACATTTGCGACTGAAGTCAATGTCATCGGCTTCGAGGGTGGACCAGTAGTATCTCGCCCGGTTGACCTTGTGCGCCAGCATTCTTCCTCCGAAGTGGTTGTCGCACTCCCCTTCGTGTATCATCAACAGAATTTCCCGAGCCGCTCCCGAGGTGAGCTGGAATTTTTGGGACCTACATTTCACCTTCTGTGCCTCGAGGTGATCTGTAGCGAGCTCGCCCGTTGTAAGGTAGTTCCGGATCGGGCTCGTCCAATTGGGATCTAGCGCCTGGTGCAGCCCCGGGCTTGGCGACTCTACTGGTGCAGTAGCAATCATCAGCATCTCGAGCTCGGTGGACGGCATCTGCTTCACTTCGATCGTAAGGTGATATGGCTTAGCTTCACCGAGCGCACACTGCATTCGCCAGGGCGTCGGCGATTTTGTTCTCCGATTGGGGAAGATGAGTGACGAAAACTTTCGCGAACCCGCTCAGCTTTTTCTTCATCGGCATAAGGAATGCTGCCATACGAGGCTCATGGGTGCCATAGACCCCGTTCACTTGGTTCACCACGACCTGGGAGTCGCTGAAAAGAGACAACTCGTGGATCCCCAGGTCTGCGACAGCTTCCATTCCTACGATCAGGGCCTCGTATTCAGCATCATTGTTGGTCGCTGGGAAGTCTAGGCGTGTAGACTTATGAATCGCGACATTCTCCGGGGAGAGTATCACCACTCCGATCCCCACGCCTAGACTGTTGGTGGAGCCGTCGACGAAGATCCTCTATTCGCCAGATGAGGCCCATTCGCTCGGCCCCAAGTCGACTTCTTCTGCCCGCTAGGGGTCTTCGTACGTCATCGCCTGAGCATCCTCCTCCACTGGGAAGTCGCTCAAGAAATCAGCCAAGACTTGACCTTTGTAAGCCGCGTGGGGTTCGTACCGGATGCAATATTGGAGCAGCTCGGTCGCCCACTTTCCTAATCTTCCAACTCGGCCTGCTTCCATTAGGGCTTCCTTCAGCGGGTACTCCGTTATCACCCGAAAAGAGTGTGCGATAAAGTACAGGCGCAGCTTCCGCGTGGCATGGGCCAGTGTGCAGGCCACTTTTTCTATTCTCGTGTAATGGGTTTCCGCGTCATTCATCGTCCGACTAATAAAGTAGACTGACTTCTCGACTTGGGCATCGACTCGGATTATCACGGCGCTGATAGCCACTGTTGTTGCCACGAGGTATAATCCAAGCTCTTCTCTTGGAATCGGCTGCGACAGGACCGGAGGCTTGCTCAGAATCAGCTTGATCTTGTGAAAAGTTGCCTCCTTTTCGTCGTCCCAGCTGTAGATAGACCCTTTGCGCAGGGCGTCAAACAACGGCTTACAGACGTTGGTCAGTTTGGAGACGAAGCGCCGCAATGCCACGACCTGCCTATTGAACGACTAGGTCTCCATTATCGTTCGCGGGAGAGGCATGGCCAGCAAGGCTTCTATCTGATCTGGGTTCACCTCTATTCCGCAGTGCGGCACCAGGAGGCCCAGAAACTTTCCAGAGGAAACTCCAAACGCGCATTTCACCGGGTTGAGCCTCAGAAAGAATTTCCGGAGAATTGAAAATACCTCCGCAAGGTCAGCGATGTGACCTGGTATGGTCGGACTTCACCACCATGTCGTCGATGTAGACCTAATTGTCATCCGGATGCATCGACACCTAATTGTATCCCGAATACATGTCCTTGAACGATAGCATTCGCGCATCGGCCGTGGAGTCAACCAGTACATCAATCCTTGGCAGCGGGAAGGAATCTTTGGGGCAAGCTTCATTCAGGTTCGTGAAGTTGACGCAGACCCGCACATTCCCGTTCTTCGGTACGACGATGATGTTGGCGAGCCAGTCCGGGTATTCGACCTCCTAAATAAAGTCAGACTGGAGAAAGTTGCTGACTTCCTCTTTCACTGCCTCTTTTTGCGGTCTGAAATGTGTCCCTTCCTCTGCTTGACCGGGGTCGCATCTGCCCAGACATTCAGTCGATGGCATGTAGAATCCGGGCTGACCCCTGTCATGTCAGCGTGACTCCAGGCGAACACATCTCGGTTCGTCCGGAGGAACTGCAACAATGGAGCTTTTTCATCAGGGGACATGGCACTCCCCACATAAGTTTGTTGCGGGGAGCCTCCTGTTCCAAGCTCAACCTCGTCGAGAGGCTCGATCGAGAGCGACCCCGCCCATCATCCATGCGCTCTTACGCAAGGGCGTGGTCGTCCTGTAGTTGCTACCCCTTCCGGTAGCCGCCATCTGATGAAAATCCCCCAGTACGCACGGCCTCGATCTACGCACGGGTCGCTGCGTACTGGTCTCCCTTCATGCGCGTCTTCCCCTAGCATAGAACTTCAATCACTGATACTTGGTTGAGGTGACGGCATCTATCTCGTCAACCACGGCCGGCCCATGATGATGTTGTAGCCTTGTAGGACAATTCGGCCTCCACCACTATGAACCGGACCTGTCGGGTTATGGGTCCGGCAATCACCGTCAGGGTGATTTCTCCGACTACCTTTGTTGATTCTCCGGCGAAACCATACATGACGATGCTTGATGGCTCCAGCTGCTCGCGAGTGAAGCCGAGTTGATGGAAAGCTCGAAGGAAGATCATCTCTACAGAACTCCCCGTGTCCACGAGGCATCGGTGGACGTTCCAGCTCCCGATCATCAGCTGTATCACCAGAGGGTCATGATGGGAGGACACCCCCTAGAGGTCTTTCTTTGTCCCGATCTCCTGGGGGATGTGGACGACGTTGTTCACGGACTGGACCCTGAGAACCTCCTTGGGTCTCTTCTGCAACGAGTTCACGGAGGGGGTCGATCCCGGCCTACCCCCGTGAATTGTGTTCAGCTGAGGAGCCATCTGGGGGTCCGGCTGTTCAGGTGGCGGGGGAGCTCCTGGCACGGCTTCTCCCGCCCGAGGTGGAGGAAGTGGTATACGCACTTCCGTGGATCGACCGGTGGGGTCGGCACGCGCCACGAATTCCTTGAGGTGTCCTCTTTCGATGAGGTCCTTCAGCTAGTGCATTAGGGCCCGACAGCGTCGCGTGTCGTGGCCCCGACCTTAGTGGTACTCGCATCACTTATTCTGGTCTCAGCCCCTAGTTATTCCTTGGGGTGCCATTGCTGGCCAGCGAACGTACCTTTTGTTCCGAATCTGTTGCAAGACTTCATCAGGAGGGAGAGTGAGGGTAGTGAATTTCCTATTCCTTCCCTCCATCGGTCCCAAGCGTTCCGAGTATTTGCGCTTAGCGCCTTTGCTCGACAACTCCGCGTGGTCAACCGTCGTCTTGATCTTGTGCTGCTAAGGCGCAGCCGGCTTAGTTGCCTGGGCGTCCTCCTCTATGCGGATATAGCACTCCGCCGGGTAGTACAGCTCCCCCGTGTTTAGGGCGGACTTCTTGACCAATGAGTTCCGGAAGGCATGGCCTGACCTCAACTCGCTCCGAAATGCAATGGCCACCGTCAAGTCCTAGCTCGTCAAGTCGTCGATTGCCAGGACCTCCATCATGAAGCAGACGGTGAAGTCCTTCAGGGACTCACAGGGCGTCATCCGAAGATTGAACAGGGAATCGATTCCTTTCGGCTGCCTTCAGTTGCACCCGTATTGGTCTAAGAACTGGCGCGCCAGGTCGGGGAAGTTGTCGATGCCGGCTACGGGCAGCCGGGAATACAACTCCAGCACTGGCCCTTTCAGGCTTCGCTGGAATATCCTGCACAACTCGTCTAGCGAGTCGGATGGGTTCATCTGGTTTTTGTATTCCAGGAGGTGAGTACACGGGTCGCCAGACCCATCGAACCTCTCAAACCTAGGCGCTCGCCAGTCGTGGGGGAAGTGGGTAGCCAGCACCCTCGCGGTGAGGGGGCTCTCTACCGCCCCCTTAATGGCTTTTTGTGCCATTATGTCCGCCCGGTGTCCAAGCTGTTAGACAACTAGGTTAACCAGGTCTTCCTAGCACAGGCGAGGTTGCTCTTCTGGTGGTGGCGTCGGTATCGGGCGTCAGGGGACACGGGCATGGATTGTCGGACGAAGGCAGGCCATGCTCCGTCCTCTCCTCGACGTCCTCGACGTCGAGGGTCTTCGCTTATTGAAGACGATCCTCCGGAGGGTGCGCGCCAGTATGGCCCTCCGGGATTAGTACCAACCGTCGCTCTACCACGAGGGGGGTTTCGGGCCGAGACAATCCCAAACGTTTGGACGGGGACCTCTAGGCTCGGCCCTTCTTCCTTCCGGCTCGGAAGCTTGGCGAGTGGCGGCGCTCCTTCGCTCTGCTAGGCCTATTATCATGTCCTCGATCACATCGGGGACCTGGTTGTCCGGCGTGGGCTCTTGGTGGCTCCTCTCCGGCGTGTGGTGGCGCCAAGACGATCTCTCTTGGCACTGACTTTTGGCCGGAGTCCTAGATCGGCCTCGATCCTTGCTACGACACGCCTGCTGGTCTTCTCACTGAAGTGTTCAATTTTCCTCTGCCAAGCTGTCCATTCTCGCGAACAGCTTCTCTTGGTTGGCCAAGAGAACTTCGAGCAGTCGGAGCGGAGGAAGAGAGATGTGAGGTTTCTGATCCTCTGTGCCCGGGCGAGTCCCACCATCTGAGGGCGCGACGGAGGAAGAGGCCGGGGGCATCACCTTCTCCTTGCCTTGGCGAGTCGTCACCATGGCTCCCGTCTCCGGATCAGATGAAGTGGTAGGAAAAGTTAAGGGAGATTGATGCAGGCCTGATCAGCACCATCAGATCATCGCCGCATCTTCAGTTCGTCGCCAGAGAGTTTTATTTCAGTCGTTTTATTTTATGCATGGAAGACATTATCCATATGAGGACTTGTAGCCGTTTATTTCAGTTTTTGAGCCATTCTCTATGTTTTTGGCCTAATTTCTGCACTTAGTATTAGTTATGTTCTTGCCTAATTCATGGGGGATGTCCATGATCTCATCCGAGGGCTTTTCAGATTGAATCTGGGTCTTCTCGGGTGAGTTTTCTGCGTGTTATTAATAAATTCTGGGTGTCTGTTTTTGCGGGATACCGACGGACGAGATTATATGTCGAAACCGACGGTTAGATATCAAAATAACTTAAATTTGATGATGTGGCATCAATTGGGCTTCAATTAGGGCTATGCGGGCTTCAATTAGGGCTTGTCCGTCCCTTGCCCGTGCGAAAACCGAGCCAATCCGCCCCCACTTCCGTCCCCTCTCTTCTCTCTCTTCTTCCCCTTATTTCTTTCTTTTCCTTTCCTTTCTTGGCCCATTGCATCCCCACCATTCCCCCTTATTCCCCTTTGATCTTGGCCATCCAAAAAGAAACCCTAGTTCTACAAAAAGGGAAAGATAAAAGAAGATTTCCGATTTTTGATGATTGCTGAAACTTATGCCTCTTCGTGAGAGCTTTCGGGAGAGACGCGTGTCCCCGAGCCTCGCCGCTGTAGACACACGAATTTTGCCTAACCCGGACCCGACTTACGTGCGCCAACGCGGATGCAAACCCGACGCGCGCTTCAACTCGGACCCGACTTGCACGCACCAGTGCGGACCCGGACCCGATTCGCGCCCAACAAGGGAGGAGCGGACCCCACACTCAAGGGGGGCCGGCCCCTACTAGGGATCCGAACCCCATGGGGCCGGCCCTTACTAAGACCTGAACCCCATGGGGGCCGGTCGGCCTTGCAAGGAAAACGAAAAGAAAGGAAAGAAAAGAAAAGGAAAGAAAAGAAAGGAAAGAAAAGAAAAGGAAAGAAAAGAAAGAAAAGGAAATAAATACCGCCATGCGCGGGGGGAGGTTGCGTATGACGTCTGCTCACACGCGGATCTGCGCCGATCCCTCGATCCGACGGACAAGAAGAAGAGCCGGGTCGCCATCGATTTTGTGTGCAAAATCCACAGCCATAATAACCCCGCCAGGAAAGGAAAGCAAATAAATGTTATTCCTCTCTTCAATTGAAGAATAAATCCATGGCAATTATGGGGGAGATATTAAAGGGATTTAAAATTAAAACTTCCCATATCTCCCCCCCCCCCACTCCTTTTGCCTATAAATAGAGGGGGAGGGGGAAGGCTCAAGAGGTCGAAGATTGAAGACAAAGCGAGGAAGCTCTGCAGAAAAGGAGACGCTTCTTTATCGACACAAGGCTTCACGAGGCACGGGCAAACCTGTCCCTTCGGGATCGGCTTAGTCCATTGAAAGCCCTCATCAACGTGAAGACCCTTGCACAAGAAGATCAAGACTTCGACTCCGTGCACGAAGAAGAAAGCTCGGAGAAGAAGACCCTTCGACTCCGAAGACGCCAGAAGCAAAGGCCGGAGAAGAAGCTCGGAGCGGCACTACCCCGTCGGCTCCAACACACCTTCAACTCCGATCAAGCTCCAAAGCCCAGAGAAGAGGAACGAAGCGTCATCACCCCGCCGCCTTCGACAAACGTCTGCTCCATCCACGAAGAAGAAAGCCTGGAGAGGACTACCTGAAGCGTCGCTACACCCGTCGTCTTCGAAGCAAAGCCGGCGCTATAACCATCGCACGGAGATCGGTGCTACCCCCACTATCTTCAAAAGCATTCTTCGACTCCGATCACGCCAAAGAAGCCCGGAGAAGAAGAGAAGTCCAGCCGACACCCAAACCATCGAAGCACCGAAGAAGTAGCCCACGTCGTTCGAGAAGAAGACCGAGTCGACGCTAAAGCCAAAGCCTACGCAAGAAGCCAAAGCAAAAGCCCCGGTAAAGCCCGCGCCAAAGCAACGCAAGTGCCAAAGCTAAGCGACTACGTCGGTCACGAGCAAAAGCACCGCACATTCTAGCCGATACGACGCGAAGTCCGGAAGAACGAAAGCACCGCAAGTCTCCCCCGTCTACGTCCAAGAGCAAGCGCCAAAGCAAAGCAAAAGCCAGAGCCACCCCAAAGCCGAAAGCCAAAGTCAAAGCCGACGCTAAAAACACGATCGACGCCGCGAACCGACGATCAAGAACACCGAGGTCAAGCAAGGAGCAAGGAAGACACGAAGACCGAGGAACGAAGCCAAAACCCCCTAGCCGAGAAAGCGCGAAGCACGGAAGGGACAAAGCAACGGTGGACATTCCTTAGCCTCTCAAAAACCCTCACCCTGTAAAGACCTCTGTCCTGGGCGACCCCTTCAGAGCTCTCACACGAACACCACGTGGAGACGCGGATCAAAGGGACCCTCCAGAGGATCTCTCCCACAATCTCCTGATCAACACTCGCCGCAACCCGGACTTGCCACACCCGAGCCACCCGGGTCCCGGCCACATTTGTAATCTTGTTTTGTGCAATAAAGACGACCCGTACCTTTTTTGCGCATACAGATTTCTGGCACGCCCGGTGGGACCTCCTCTCCTTTCATCCGTACGGCTGAAGAAGTCGCTCCAAGTTCGCAATGGCCGGGACAAATAACGATGTGTTTGCTCCAAGCCTTTCACCAATCGCCGAGTCTCCTCTACTCCGACACGGTGATCCAGCCAACCCAGAGGGTGATGCTCCCCCGATGGTACGCGTCTACACTCGGCGTACTCGAACTCTTGCGGATGTCTTCATGCCAGAAACTGCTGCTGAAGATGCTCGCCAAAGCGCCAACGAGGCCTTGGTGCATGAAGAAACGAGCCTCGATCCTGGAGTCCATGTCCAGAATTCTGGGGAGGACCAGCCCCAACTCCGAACCCGTTCGGATTCTCCAGCAGACGTTGCACCTCCTCTGCAGGGGGCAAACATCAATCATCAACCAGAAGCACGTCGGCGCAACTACGTCTCCGACGATGACGGTGAAGATGCTAGCATGCAACATCGAGACGTCCTCCGTCATCATCCTTCATCCACTCTTCAACTCCAAGTCATGCAAATGGGTAAGCAAATGGCGCAAATCGCTCGGCTAATGGAGGAGAAAGATTGCCACATCAACACTTTGCTTCAGAAGCTAAGCGCAAAGGACGCTGCAGCAGTCGGTCAACCTCTTCCTTCTCCAGTAGCCGCTCCAGCTCCGTCTCCAATTCCCGCTCTTGCAGAGGTTGTTCCGACGATTCAAGCGGTTACTCCAGCACTCTCATCGGTTCCCGTTCCGGTAGAAGTCGTATCCCCAGTGCCAGCCTCAATGGTCACACAACCTCCGGCAACAACAATGATGAATGCTCAGCAAGTCCAAGCGTTGGTAGCCGACATGATGCGCTCCCACGGCAGTGGCCTTCCTCCGATCACGGCGGCCTACTCAAAGCCCTACACCGCGAGGATCCAGCAGCTACGTTTCCCAATCGGGTTCCAGCCGCCAAAGTTCCAGCATTTCGACGGAAAGGGAAATCCAAGACAGCACGTTGCTCACTTCATCGAAACTTGCAATAACACCGGCACATATGGCGACGAGATGGTGAAACAGTTCATTCGCACCCTCAAAGGTAATGCTTTTGACTGGTACGTTGATCTTCCTCCAGGGACCATCGATAGCTGGGATCAGATGGAGAGGGAGTTCCTCAATCGCTTCTACAGCACCAGACGCACCGTCAGTATGACCGAACTCACCGCCGTCAAGCAAAGGAAAGACGAGCCGGTGATCGACTACATCGATAGATGGAGGAACCTCGCGCTGAATTCACGAGACCGCTTGTCTGAAGACTCGGCCATCGAGATGTGCACCCAAGGCATGCACTGGGGCCTACTTTACATCCTCAAGGGTATCAAACCTCGGTCTTTCGAAGAACTCGCAACTCGGGCTCACGACATGGAACTCAGCCTAGCAAGCCACGGGGACTCGAAGAACAAGGACTTCTTGAAGGTGGAGAAGAAGGACAAGCCGCCGGCACTGAAACCAAAGCAAGTCAACGTTGCTGACGTCGCTTCGACCTCCAAGCCGCTCAAGATCGGTGGCAAGCCGGATCAAAGGAAGGGAGCAGCCATACCGCCGCCTCCACCGCCATGACAAAGGATGACTCTCGAGGAATCGAAGCAAAGGAGTACCCCTTCCCAGACTCGGAAGTCTCCTCCATGTTCGACCAACTGCTGCAAGAGAAGATGATAGAGCTCCCTCCTTCGAAAAGGCCCGAGCAGATGCATCACGTCGACGACCCTCTCTTCTGCAAATACCACCGAGTGGTGAGTCATCCCATCGAAAGATGCTTCGTCTTCAAGGAAAGAATCATGACGCTCGCAAAGCAAGGAAAGATAGAGATCGACACCGGGGAGGTCGCTACGGCCAACATGACGTCCATTGCCTTTGGTTCCTTCTCGCCGGTACTCGTCGCTGCACGACAAAGAACGCCCAAATTGCGCATCAACCGTCAAAGGTCAACCGCGAAGACAGTTTCCCGGCCGAAAGTCTCAAAGCGATGCCAACATACTCCCGCGCTCACTGAGAAGGAAACGCCGCTGCCCTGGGGGCAACCATCGCTCACGCCAGCACCTCTTCCAAGCCATGCTACATCCCAACGAGCGCTCCAAAGGAGATACGAGCAAGGAGATCCAGAAGTCGGTCTGCTGGGCCAGCCTTCGGGGAAGTTCGACTATTACGTCCTCTACTCAAAGCCTCCATCAGTTCCGATCGAAGAAATCAAGCCTACCGGCTGGGAATCGGAGGACGAGCCAGTAGAGCCTCCGGAAGAACAAGTATCTCCAAGGGAACCAGTTGCTGCTGTCAATCATCATCTTAGCGGAGGAGAATCCACCGATGAAGAAGCATGGGTCATGCTACCCCGGCGGCGAAGGCCACGACAAGAAAAGCAGCACAAGCAAGACCGTGTGAGGAGGAGGTTTCCCGAGCGAAAGACCTACGAGAAGAAAAGCAAGACTCCAGGAAGGAAGGGGTTCAAAGTGCCGCTGGCAGACCAAGACAATCTCCTCCAGCAGAGCCTTCCAGAACCAACAACCTTGCAAGAATTCTTTCCCAATAACTTCCTCCCAGTTGATCAACACATCAGGGTGTCTTGTTGCATGGTTGAAGTCCATAAGGCGTTGGAAGGAAAAGGCGAAGTCGAGACATCCGAGGAGGGCGACTCCACTGATGAGGGAGACGATTCCGACAAAGGGGGCACCGCCTCTCATGACGAAGCAATCCTGCACTTGCCGCTTATAGAAGCTTTGCATCTTCCGAAGAAGGCTCGCCTGGCAATGGCTGCGGCCTTGACCGACCCGGACAGCTACAAGAGGAAAAGGAAGGACGACCAGAAGGGCAAAGCTGTGGCCTCGTGTGATGCGACGATAACCTTTTCCGATGAGGACTTACAACTCGGGACACGGTTGCACAACCGGCCTGTCTACGTTTCAGGATACATCAAGGAGAAGCCAGTGAATCGAATCCTGTTGGACTGTGGCTCCGCCGTCAACATCATGCCTATCCAGACGATGCGGTAACTCGGCATCACCAACGACCAGCTCTCGCCCAGCTAATTGGTCATTCAAGGGTTCAACCAGGGCGGACAATCCACTATCGGAATCATCCGCCTGAAGCTTTCAATCGGCCCGCTAGATACAACGGTCCTCTTCCACATCATCGATTGCCAGACGTCGTATCACCTCCTGTTGGGCAGGCCATGGCTACACGAGAATGGTGTCGTATCCACCTGGCACCAGTGCCTCAAGTACTACGAAGAAGGCATGGAGAAATGCATAGTTGCTGATGACAAGCCGTTCAATGAGGCACGCTCTGCCTAAGCAAGCCGCCCCGACAGCAAAAGAAAACGGCGACGGGCTCGATGCCAAGCCTTGCTCCAGAAGCAGATCAGAGGTGGTAAAAACTGGTCGAATCGAAAACACACGTCTGTGTTCGAAAGGCTCGGGCCAGTTAAGCAATCAAAGAAGAAGTCAGTGTTCGATCGTCTGGGAATGCCAATCGAGGATCTCGTTTCAACACCCACCCATGGCTGCCGTCAATCATATCTCCATCACGGATCCCGACAACGGTGATACTTCTACTTCAGACGACGAGTTGCCAGATGCCCCGCCAGTCCTCGAAGAAGGGGGGCAGTCCACCGTTGATGACTTGAAGGAAATCAACTTGGGCACAGAGACGGAGCCTCGACCTACATTCGTCAGCACACGCTTGACTCCTGAAGAAGAAGCTGCATACATCAAACTGCTTAAAGAATACAGATGTCTTCGCATGGTCCTACAATGAGATGTCGGGCCTCGATCCCAAAATCGCAGTGCACCAGCTCAACGTCAAACACGGAGCCAGTGCTATCAAGCAAGGACAAAGACGCTACCGACCAGAACTGGTACCCCAAATAGAAGGCGAAGTTAACAAGTTGATCAAAGCTGGCTTCATTCGAGAGGTTAAGTACCCGACATGGATCTCTAGCGTCGTCCCAATCAAAAAGAAAAACGGCCAAATCCGAGTGTGCGTGGACTTCAGAGATTTGAACAACGCATGTCCGAAGGATGACTTCCCCTTGCCAATCACGGAGCTAATAGTGGACGCCACGACAGGCCACGAAGTACTAACTTTCATGGACGGATCCTCAGGCTACAATCAGATTCGGATGGCACCCAAGGACGAAGAGCTCACAGCATTCCACACACCGAAAGAAATCTACTGCTACAAAGTTATGACGTTCGGCTTGAATAACGCAGGAGCCACCTACCAGCGAGCTATGCAGAAAATCTTCGACGACATTCTCCATCAAAACGTGGAGTGTTATGTCGACGACCTCGTAGTAAAATCCAGGAAGAAGTCGGCACATCTACAAGATCTCGAGCTAATCTTCAAACGCTTCGAAGGTACCAACTCTGCATGAATCCACTCAAGTGCGCATTCGGAGTCTCCTCAGGCAAGTTCCTCGGCTTCGTCGTACGACATCGAGGCATTGAGATAGATCAATCCAAAATTGATGTTATCGTCAATATGCCCGCGCCGAAGACAGTGCGAGACCTCAGAGGCCTCCAAGGGCACTTGGCTTATATCCGAAGATTCATCGCCAACCTAGCTGGGAAATGTCGCCCGTTTAATCGCCTCATGAAGAAAGGAGCGCCGTTCAAATGGGATGATGCTTGCCAAGAAGCACTCCAAAGCATCAAAGCCTATCTACTGAAGCCGCCAGTTCTATCAGCACCAGTTCAAGGAAGGCCGTTAATCCTCTACATTAGTGCCCAGGAGCAATCCTTGGGGGCACTCCTAGCTCAGAACAACGAACTTGGCAAGGAGACGGCTTGCTACTACCTGAGTCGCACCCTCGTCGGCGCCGAGCTAAATTACTCCCCGATCGAGAAGGTCTGCTTCGCACTCATCTTCGCCACAAAAAAGCTGCGGCACTATATGCTGGCGCACACCGTCAGACTCGTCTCGAAGGCCGACCCCCTCAAATACATCATGTCAAGACCAGTGCTTTCCGAACGTCTGGCAAAGTGGGCGCTGCTTCTCCTCGAATTTGACATCACCTTCGTACCGCAGAAAGCGGTTAAAGGGCAAGCCCTCGCGAACTTCCTCGCAGAATATCCTCTCCTGGCAGAATGGGAGTTATCATAAGATCTCCCAGACGAAGAAGTGTTCTCCATCGACATCGCCCCATCCTGGAAAATGTTCTTTGACGGCGCGGCAAGGCAGGACTTAGCAGGAGCCGGAGTCATCTTCGTCACCCCAGACAACGAAATACTCCCCTTCTCATTCCTGCTGACGGAATCATGTTCCAATAATGTGGCAGAGTATCAAGCTCTGCTCATCGGTCTCGAGCTGGCCAATGATATGAAGCTTCAGAGACTTGAGATTTTTGGTGACTCTCAACTCGTTATCCAGCAAGTGTTGGGGGCATACGAAGTCAACAAAGAAGACCTGGTGCCGTTGCATGCGCGAGCTGTGGAGCTCCTCGACAAACTCAAGGCTGCTTCCATTCAGCACGTCTCCGAGAACCTCAACCAGCAAGATAACGCACTCGCAAATCTGACGGCTACACTCCCGTTTCCAGAAGAACGTCAGCTCGTCGTCCCCATCTGCAGAAGAATTGTGATCACCAGAGCAGAAGGTCTGATCGAAGTTCCAGTTCAAACCAACACAGTGCACGTCCTCGAAATTGAAGAGCAAGACTGGAGGCAGCCGTTTGTGGATTATCTCGTTCATGGTAAACTCCCCGAAGATCCGAAGTACAAAGTCGACATCCGTCGACGGTCTCTAAGGTTCTATTACTTCAACGGCGAGCTGTACCGTCGAAGCTATGATGGCACACTCTTAAGATGCCTCGCAAAGGAAGAGGCAGAAGCAGCACTGGAAGAAGTACACGCTGGAATCTGCGGCTCACACCAGTCTGGCCCGAAACTCCACTTTCGAGTCAGGAGGATGGGATATTACTAGCCCACCATGATCAGGGACAGCTTGGAGTACGCGAAAAGATGTCATTCTTGCCAGCTGCACGGGGACTACATCCGTCAACCTCCGGAACCTCTGCACCCGACAATTGCATCATGGCCCTTCGACGGATGGGGACTCGATATTGTCGGTCCCTTGCCCAAGTCATCCAAGTAACATCTTTATATTCTGGCGGCAACGGACTACTTCTCCAAGTGGCTGAAGCGACACCTCTACGGGAAGTTACAAAGCACTCCGTTATCAGCTTCATCCAGAATGACATCATCTTCCGATATGGAGTCCCTCGTTACATCGTAACAGACAACGGGAAGCAATTCAAGAATGCTGCCGTCAGCCAATTCTGCGCATTGTACAACATTAAGCAAAACTGCTCGACGATGTACAACGCTCCGGCCAACAGTCTGGCGGAGGCTTTCAACAAGACTCTTTGCAAGCTGCTAGAGAAAACTGTCTCGAAGACAAAGAAAGATTGGCACGAACGCATGGGCGAAGCGCTATGGGCTTACCGGACGTCCTTCCGCACGCCTACGCAAGCAACACCGTACTCCCTTGTCTATGGTGTAGAAGCCGTTCTTCCGCTCGAGCTCCAGATCCCATCGCTCCGGATAGCGATCCAAGAAGGCCTCACCAGCGATGACAACGCTCAGCTCCGCCTAGCGGAATTGGAAGCATTGGACGAAAGACGCCTCGAAGCTCAGCAACGTCTGGAGTGTTATCAGGCCAGACTGTCTCGCGCCTTCAACAAGAAAATCCGTCCTCGATCATTCCAGATAGGGGAACTGGTGCTGGCAGTCAAACGCCCCATCATCCTCTCGCATCGAGGAGGGAAGAAATTTGATGCCAAATGGGATGGCCCGCACTCCGTCAAGGAAGTCTACTCCAACGGCGCCTATCTCCTCACCACGCCAGAAGGGCTGACACTAGGTCCTATCAACGGCAAGTACCTCAAAAGGTACTATGCCTAAAGCAAGGCCACACCCCTTGCGTCAAAAAAAAAAAAACTGAACTACGTGCGACTTGATCCCCCTTAGGAGGGTACGTAGGCAGCCTGGGAAGTTACTTCAGGTTCAGTCCGACCAAAAGAAAAAGACAACAAGAGTCCATGCATAAATACGGCAGAATAAGGCAATATTATTCAATAGTGAAGAAAAAGCGGTACATGGCATAAGTTCCAAAAAGAAAGCTACAATGTAAAACAACCAAACAAGGAGCAGCTAAAAGAAGGTATCCAGAGCTTGAAGACGGCGCAGTAACTCCTCTCTAGTAGCCTCCACTCGCTGAAGTTCCACGGGACGAGTGGCCAGAAGCTCACGATGGGTCGCCAAGTTTGACTGCTGCTTCAGGTAACTCGCCTTCAAAGCGCTCTCCGCAGCCTCAGCTCGCTCCAGACGATACTCTGCCTTCCGAAGCGAGGCGTGCACCGATTCTATCTTCCTTTGAGCCTTCGACAGGCTGGAAGCGGCCTCCGCAAGTTGGTGCTCTGACTGACGCAAACTCGCCTCAGCGGCCTCCAACTCAGAAGGGGAGCTCCCCCCTCGCCATCCTGGAAGCTGCAAGAAAGGTTCCCGAACGGATGACCTCGCCAGGACAGGGAAGCACGAACCGGCAAAGAAAGATAACCAGCCCGGCGGCTCGGTAAACCGCCCGCCACTCCTCGCTGTCACGCCTCAGGCCGCGGATTTCCCAAGGACACTACTTTCCCTTTATTGAGTGCCTCTCTCGAGCCAAGGACTCAATGGGCCTCACGAAAGAACGAAGAGGAGGCCTTTTCATTTCAGCGACCTTCCACATCGGGTGAGCTGAAGGTGCCGGGGACCTATACTCGCCTCTGAACCAAAAGTCAACCCAAGAAGAACGCACTCGATCTGACTGATCCCGCGCCGCGATGATAGCATATGCCTTAAACAGAAGAAGGCAGGAACTCGGAGCGAAGCTGCTGTCCAACAGATCCTTCAAAGCTGGCACCTCCTCCTGGTAGTAATTCCACACTTCAGGGCACCCGGAAACGATGTGGACGTCGCGAAGTGAGATTCCTATCTCCCCCGCTCCAGTAAGGAAAGTGTTGGTGGCCAGACACCAGAGTTCACAAAGTGCGCGATACATCCCCTCAGGACGGCTGTATTCTCAACGAGCCGGCACCAGAAACTTGGCCAATAAATTCATCTCGGGTTCCGCGCCAAAGACCTCGTAGAGCTCGCCCATCCATTCACAAAAACCGCAAAGGTATTGGAAGTCTCCCCGGGGCCAAGAATCGGTACCCCATCGGGTCAATCGGGAGCATATCTTCGAGGTAACAACCGGAGTGGGCACGAAATCTTCATCACAATGGTGGAAAGTAGTACTCAAACTCGGACGGAGGAGCTTCATGGAGATCCCTTCGTCAATATAGATCTTCTCGCTCAGCTTCAGCATCCCACAAGTCGCATCCGCAACTCCATCTTCCGTGATGCGCTCGTGGATAAAAACACGGAGCAACGACAGAAGGTCTTCCCGCCTCGAGTTGCGGTAACGGTGCACCCGAGTAAGGGGGAAGCGAAGGCACCTCCTCCCATCGGAGAGGTCCTCAGCTATCCACCCCGGCGAAGTCAAGCTCTCGAAGACTCGAATCCTGGAAAACCATAAAAGGAAGCAAGTCAAAACAAGTGCGCGCGAAAAAAAAAAAAACCGAGGGGCCCATAGCCCCCCCTGTCAGGAGGATCGCCCGGCTCAAGGTCACGTCACTACTGCACCTTCGCACCATACTACCGAGGTCCGCGCAGTACCCCCCGACCAACTACCATAACAGTAGCGCCACTCGGCCGGCCCCACGGCCCCCCTTCGCAAAAAAAAAAAAAAGCAAAGCAAAGCAGCAGAAAGGGAAGGGGGCCCGCAGCCCCCTCTCTCCCCAATCGGAGCCTGACAGCAAGGGAGAGAGGGGGGACCCGCTGCCCCTTTCTTTTTCGATCCAGTCGGGGCCGAACCCGACTAAACCGCCGCCCCGCAGCCGCCGGACCCGGCCCCCGCGCCCGACCCGTTCGCACCCGACGTGCGCACGCCGGCCCCGCGCCCACGCGCCGCTGCCCCGCGCCCTCACCCCGCGCGCCGGCCGCCGCCGCCCTCGCGCCGCTGCCCCGCATGCCTCGCTGCAGCCCCATCGCCGCCGCCACCACCGCTGCCACTGCTGCCGCTGCTGCTCCCACGGCCCGGAGCCGAAGCGGAGAAAGAAAGAAAGAAAGAGAAAAAGAAAAAAAAAAGAAGAAAAAGAAAAAGAAAAAGAAAAGGGAAAGGAAAGAAGAAGTAGAAGAAAGAGGAAGAGAGAGGCGGCGAAGGCGACCCGCACCTCAGCCGTGCTCCTCCATCCTCCTCGCCTCGGTCCTCGCCGCATCGTCGCTTCAAGCCCGTCTTCGCAACGACCTCCAAATCACGCACCATCGCCGCCGACGAAAGAGGCGACACCGGGAAGACGGAGCAAGTCGCGTGCAACCCCAGGCAGCTCTCTTCCGACGGCGGTCTCCAGAAGCCGGCGGAACGTTCGCAAAGAAGCAGAATAGCGGATGAAGGGGGTAGAGGTCCTTAAATAGACCCCCGACCCCGCCCACAAAAGGAATCATGGACAAGTACTCTACGATTCTTCCGTGTCCAAACCCTACACGTTCTCATCGACACACTCGTCCTTGAGGGGGCATTTGTAGACACACGAATTTTGCCTAACCCGGACTCGACTTACGTGTGCCAACACGGATGCAAACCCAACACGCGCTTCGACTCGGACTCGACTTGCACGCACCAGTGCGGACCCGGACCTGATTCGCGCCCAACAAGGGAGGAGCGGACCCCACACTCAAGGGGGGCCGACCCCTACTAGGGATCCGAACCCCATGGGGGCCGGTCGACCTTGCAAGGAAAAAGAAAAGAAATGAAAGAAAAGAAAAGGGAAGAAAAGAAATGAAAGAAAAGAAAAGGAAATAAATACCGCCATGCGTGGGGGGAGGTTGCGTATGACTTCTGCTCACACGCGGATCTGCGCTGATCCCTCGATCCGACGGACAAGAAGAAGAGCCGGGTCGCCATCGATTTCGTGTGCAAAATCCAGCCATAATAACCCCGCCAGGAAAGGAAAGCAAATAAATGTTATTCCTCTCTTCAATTGAAGAATAAATCCATGGCAATTATGGGGGAGATATTAGAGGGGTTTAAAATTAAAACTTCCCATATCTCCCCCCCCCCTCCTTTTACCTATAAATAGAGGGGGAGGGAGAAGGCTCAAGAGGTCGAAGATTGAAGACAAAGCGAGGAAGCTCTGCAGAAAAGGAGACGCTTCTTCATCGACCAAAAGTTTCACGAGGCACGGGCAAGCCTGTCCCTTCGGGATCGGCTTAGTCCATTGAAAGCCCTCATCAACGTGAAGACCCTTGCACAAGAAGATCAAGACTTCGACTCCGTGCACGAAGAAGAAAGCTCGGAGAAGAAGACCCTTCGACTCTGAAGACGCCAGAAGCAAAGGCCGGAGAAGAAGCTCGGAGCGGCACTACCCCGTCGGCTCCAACACACCTTCAACTCCGATCAAGCTCCAAAGCCCGGAGAAGAGGAACGAAGCGTCATCACCCCGCCGCCTTCGACAAACGTCTGCTCCATCCACGAAGAAGAAAGCCTGGAGAGGACTACCTGAAGCGTCGCTACACCCGTCGTCTTCGAAGCAAAGCCGGCGCTACAACCGTCGCACGGAGATCGGTGCTACCCCCACTATCTTCAAAAGCATTCTTCGACTCCGATCACGCCAAAGAAGCCTGGAGAAGAAGAGAAGTCCAGCCGACACCCAAACCGTCGGAAGTAGCCCACGTCGTTCGAGAAGAAGACCGAGTCGACGCTAAAGCCAAAGCCTACGCAAGAAGCCAAAGCAAAAGCCCCGGTAAAGCCCGCGCCAAAGCAACGCAAGTGCCAAAGCTAAGCGACTACGTCGGTCACGAGCAAAAGCACCGCACGTTCTAGCCGATACGACGCGAAGTCCGGAAGAACGAAAGCACCGCAAGTCTCCCCCATCTACGTCCAAGAGCAAGCGCCAAAGCAAAGCAAAAGCCAGAGCCACGCCAAAGCCAAGCCAAAGCCGAAAGCCAAAGTCAAAGCCGACGCTAAAAACCCGATCGACGCCGCGAACCGACGATCAAGGACGCCGAGGTCAAGCAAGGAGCGAGGAAGACACGAAGACCGAGGAACGAAGCCAAAAAACCCCTAGCCGAGAAAGCGCGAAGCACGGAAGGGACAAAGCAACGGTCGACATTCCTTAGCCTCTCAAAAACCCTCACCTTGTAAAGACCTCTGTCCTGGGCGACCCCTTCAGAGCTCTCACACGAACACCACGTAGAGACGCGGATCAAAGGGACCCTCCAGAGGATCTCTCCCACAATCTCCTGATCAACACTCGCCGCAACCCGGACTCGCCACACCCGAGCCACCCGGGTCCCGGCCACACTTGTAATCTTGTTTTGTGCAATAAAGACGACCCGTACCTTTTTTGCGCATACAGCCGCATCCGCGACTTCGCCACGTGAAGGCCTTGGCTTGTTTTTCCGAAAGATCCGGCTTCTCCCGACGTCCGGCCTTGCTCCGTGTGCGGGATCATCGGGGCATCCTCGCATCGACCCACGGCGGGAAACCCCAGGCATTACCTATCCTTTATTTTATTTTTCCTTCGCATCCGCATCATTTTTAGTTTGTTTTCATTGCCTCCGCTCCGCATTGCAGCCGTAATCCTCCCGTTCATTGCTAGTTGAAGCCCTAACATATGCCTAATCATTATATTTGCTATCTTTAGTCTGTTGGTAACCCTAGCAAGTATGCTTAGCCTATTGTTAGTGAAAATCTGGTGCAAACCCTATCTTTAAATTTCAATATCTACTGCTGCAATTTGATCTCTTATATGCTGAAATTAGTTTTCATGATAATATTGCGTCTTTTATTGTTAAATCTTAAACCTGCTTTATGTTGACTGCATAGAATCTTAGTACTGCGTGAGATAGTTTATGTTTGTGTCCTTTTGAGTCATACGACGCTATATTGATAATTAAATCTTAGTTATTGACCAAAGGGAAACCCTAAAAAGCTTAAGATTGTAGTGCATCTTATCGGAGCCTGCATCAAGTTGGTATCAGAGCAATCTGACGCCATGTCCTATCATAGCGTCCGATCCCATTATTCGCTTGATCCACTAGATACCCACACCTATAAAGAATTTGTTAAGCTATATAAATCTTTTGAGCCATGTCCTACCCTTTTCCCGAGATCTCCGATGGAACATAGATACTCCACTTTGATTCGAGATCGAGCCCATGACCTAGATCTATCTTCCAAGCCTTTTGTTTAATGGATTTTACGGAGTCCTTCAGTGCCATCCTTGAAAGCCAGCTATATTGAAACTGATGCAGACTCATGTCCCCGACCCTCGCCGCATCCGCGACATCGCCTCGTGAAGGCCTCGGTTTTGTTTTTCCGAAGGTTCCGGCTTCTCCCGACGTCCGGCCTTGCTCCGTGTGCGGGATCATCGGCGCATCCTCGCAATCGACCCACGGCGGGAAACCCCAGGCAGTATCTATCCTTTCCCTTTATTTTCCATTGCATCCGCATCGTTTTTCATTTGTTTCCATTGCCTCCGCTCCGCATCGCAGCCGTCACCGCCCTTTTCATCGCTAGTTGAAGCCCTAACATATGCCTACTTAGTAGATTTGCTATTTATAGTCTGTCGGTAACCCTAGCAAGCATATTTAGCCTACTTTTCTATTAAATTCTGATGCATGCCTCTCTTTTAAACAGACTATCTTTTGCTGCGAATGATATTAGTATATGCTGAATTTCGTTTTCATGTTATTATTGTATCCCTACTTGTTAGATCTTAGTTCAAGCTTTATGTGCATGCATAGATTTTCAGATTTTCCCAATTCTCCATTGAAACCCTAGTGTAGGTCAGACCCTTGCCTGCATCAAGTTGGTATCAGAGCAATCTGACGCCATGTCCTATCATAGCGTCCAATCCCATTATTCTCTTGATCCACTAGATACCCACACCTATAAACAATTTGTTAAGCTATATAAATCTTTTGAGCCATGTCCTACCCTTTTCCCGAGATCTCCGATGGAACATAGATACTCCTCTTTGATTAGAGATCGAGCCCATGACCTAGATCTATCTTCCAAGCCTTTTGTTCAATGGATTTTACGGAGTCCTTCAGTGCCATCCTTGAAAGCCAGCTATATTGAAACCCAGCTCTTACTTGACGATATTGAGGATGAGTTGGCATGGAGAGAGAAGCGGAACCAGAGGCTTGCAAGATACAGCAGGCCACCACCTCCAGCAGAGCCTCCACCTCTTGTGGAGCATCCGGTTCCACCAGTGGCACCACTTGAGGAGCATCCACCTCCTGTGGAGCTTCCTCGTCCAAGGCCAACAGAGGAGCCACCTCTTCCGTCAGCGACTCCCGAGGAGTTCTTTCCACCTTCAGCAGTGCCTACAGAGGAGCCCCTTCCTCCGGTAGTGACTATAGAAAGGATTCTCCTACCTTTCACAGAGCTTACAAATGAGACACCTCCTCCTGCAATTCTTCCTATAGTAGAGACATCCGTGGAGCCTTCGTCTTCCGCGGAGCTTCCATCACAGCTACAGTCAGAGCCAGTTGGGGAGTTTCAGCCAGCTGAGCCACTTACGCGCTTTGACTTTGTCGGGACTGATCGACCACCTACCGCTCGTGTGCTTCTGTTTATGTACTCTAGTAGCTTCTGACTCTCGCTCGACGCCAGCACTCTCTTCATGAGGGGCCCAGAGGTTGTTGACTGCCCGCGACATCACTTGTTGGGAATTCATCATCAGATCCAGGTACAGCGACGTTCCCACGGTGGTGGTCTCCCTCCGGTTACCAGCGATGTCTTCTGGCGTAAACTCGAGGACGAGTTTTTCGCAGCGGAAGCGATTGATGCAGGCCTGATCAGCACCATCAGATCATCGCCGCATCTTCAGTTCGTCGCCAGAGAGTTTTATTTACAGTCGTTTTTATTTTATGCTTGGAGGATATTAGCCATATGGAATTTGTTAGCCGTTAATTTCAGTTTTTGGCCATTTTCTATATTTTTGGCCTAATTTCAGCACTTAGTATTATTTTTGTTCTTGCCCAATTCATGGGGGATGTCCATGATCTCATCCGAGGGCTTTTCGGATTGAATCCGGGTCTTCTCGAGTGAGTTTCTGCATGTTATTAATAAAATTATGGGTGCGTGTGTTTGCGGGGTACCGACGGACGAGATTATATCTCGAAACCGACGGTTAGATATCAAAATAACTCCATTTAGATGACGTGGCAAGTTATGGGCTTTAATTATGAGTTAAATGGGCTTATCTTAAGCCCAACAGGGCTTCACATTGAGATGCCGCCCCCCCTTCTCTTTTTCCCGTAAACCCACCCGTCCGCCACCTTGTCCGCGCGGATCCCGAGGCCACCCGAACCCTAGTCCGTCCCTCTCTTCTCTCTCTCTCTCTTCTCTCCCTTGTTTCTCTCTTTTTTCCTTGCCTTTCTTAGCCCTTTGCATCCCCACCATCCAACCCTTATTCCCCTTTGATCTTGGCCATCCGAAAGAAAACCCTAATGCTACAAAAAGATGAAAGAATGAGATTTCAGAGTTTTGATCATTGCTGAAATTCGTGCCTCTTTGTGAGAGCTTCCGGGAGAGACTCGTGTCCCCGACCCTCGCCGCATCCGCGACTTCGCCTCGTGAAGGTCTCGGTTTTGTTTTTCCGAAGGTTCCGGCTTCTCCCGACGTCCGACCTTGCTCCGTGTGCGGGATCATCGGCGCATCCTCGCAATCGACCCACGGCGGGAAACCCTAGGCAGTATCTATCCTTTCCCTTTATTTTCCATCGCATCCGCATCGTTTTTCATTTGTTAACATTGCCTCCGCTCCGCATCGCAGCCGTCACCGTCTTTTTCATCGCTAGTTGAAGTCCTAACATATGCCTACTCATTAGATTTGCTATTTATAGTCTGTCGGTAACCCTAGCAAGCATATTTAGCCTACTTTTCTATTAAATTCTGATGCATGCCTCTCTTGTAAACAGACTATCTTTTGCTACGAATGATATTAGTATATGCTGAATTTTGTTTTCATGTTATTATTGTATCCCTACTTGTTAGATCTTAGTCCAAGCTTTATGTGCATGCATAGATTTTCAGATTTTCCCAATTCTCCAATGAAACCCTAGTGTAGGTCAGACCCTTGCCTGCATCAGAAACCCAGCTCTTACTTGACGATATTGAGGATGAGTTGGCATGGAGAGAGAAGCAGCACTAGAGGCTTGACTGATACAGCAGGCCACCACCTCCAGCAGAACCTCCACCTCCTGTGGAGCACCCGGTTCCACCAGTGGCACCACTTGAGGAGCATCCACCTCCTATGGAGCTTCCTCATCCAATGCCTACGGAGGAGCCACCTCTTCCGTCAGCGACTCCAGAGGAGTTCCTTCCACCTTCTCCAGTGCCTACAGAAGTACCACCTCCTCCTTCAGCGACTCCAGAGGAGTTCCTTCCACCTTCAGCAGTGCCTACAGAGGAGCCCCTTCCTCCGGTAGTGACTATAGAGAGGCTTCTCCTACCTTTCACAGAGCTTACAGATGAGACACCTCCTCTTGCAGTTCTTCCTACAGTAGAGACACCCGTGGAGCCTTCGTCTTCCGCGGAGATTCCATCACAGCTGCAGTCAGAGCCAGTTGGGGAGTTTCAGCCAGCTGAGCCACTTACGCGCTTTGACTTTGTCGGGACTGACCGACCACCTACCGCTCATGTGCTTCTGTTTATGTACTTCAGTAGCTTCTGGCTCTCGCTTGACGCCAGCACTCTCTTCGCGGGGGCCCAGAGGTTGTTGACTGCCCGAGACATCACTTGTTGGGAATTCATCATCAGATCCAGGCACAGCGACGTTCCCACGGTGGTGGTCTCCCTCCTGCTACCGGCGATGTCTTCCGGTGTAAACTCGAGGACGAGTTTTTCGCAACGGAAGCGATTGATGCAGGCCTGATCAGCACCATCAGATCATCGCCGCATCTTCAGTTTGTCACCAGAGTGTTTTATTTACAGTCGTTTTTATTTTATGCTTGGAGGATATTAGCCATATGGGATTTTTTAGCCGTTTATTTCAGTTTTTGGCCATTTTCTATGTTTTTGGCCTAATTTCAGCACTTAGTATTATTTTTGTTCTTGCCCAATTCATGGGGGATGTCCATGATCTCATCCGAGGGCTTTTCGGATTGAATCCGGGTCTTCTCGAGTGAGTTTCTGCATGTTATTAATAAAATTCTGGGTGTGTGTGTTTGCGGGGTACCGACGGACGAGATTATATCTCGAAACCGATGGTTAGATATCAAAATAACTCCATTTAGATGACGTGGCAAGTTATGGGCTTTAATTAGGAGTTAAATGGGCTTATCTTAAGCCCAACATGGCTTCACATTGAGATGCCACCCCCCCTTCTCTTTTTCCCGTGAACCCACCCGTCCGCCACCTTGTCCGTGCGGATCCCGAGGCCACCCGACCCCTAGTCCGTCCCTCTCTTCTCTCTCTCTCTTCTCTCCCTTGTTTCTCTCTCTTTTCCTTGCCTTTCTTAGCCCTTTGCATCCCCACCATCCAACCCTTATTCCCCTTTGATCTTGGCCATCCGAAAGAAAACCCTAATGCTACAAAAAGATGAAAGAATGAGATTTCAGAGTTTTGATCATTGCTGAAATTTGTGCCTCTTCGTGAGAGCTTCCGGGAGAGACTCGTGTCCCCGACCCTCGCCGCATCCGCGACTTCGCCTCGTGAAGGCCTCGGTTTTATTTTTCCAAAGGTTCCGGCTTCTCCCGACGTCCGACCTTGCTCCGTGTGCGGGATCATCGGCACATCCTCGCAATCGACCCACGGCGGGAAACCCCAGACAGTATCTATCCTTTCCCTTTATTTTCCATCACATCCGCATCGTTTTTCATTTGTTTCCATTGCCTCCGCTCCGCATCGAAGCCGTCACCATCCTTTTCATCGCTAGTTGAAGTCCTAACATATGCCTACTCATTAGATTTGCTATTTATAGTCTGTCGGTAACCCTAGCAAGCATATTTAGCCTACTTTTCTATTAAATTCTGATGCATGCCTCTCTTGTAAACAGACTATCTTTTTCTGCGAATGATATTAGTATATGCTGAATTTTGTTTTCATGTTATTATTGTATCCCTACTTGTTAGATCTTAGTCCAAGCTTTATGTGCATGCATAGATTTTCAGATTTTCTCAATTCTCCAATGAAACCCTAGTGTAGGTCAGACCCTTGCCTGCATCAGAAACCCAGCTCTTACTTGACGATATTGAGGATGAGTTGGCATGGAGAGAGAAGCAGCACCAGAGGCTTGCCTGATACAGCAGGCCACCACCTCCAGCAGAGCCTCCACCTCCTGTGGAGCACCCGGTTCCACCAGTGGCACCACTTGAGGAGCATCCACCTCCTGTGGAGCTTCCTCATCCAATGCCTACGGAGGAGCCACCTCTTCCGTCAGCGACTCCAGAGGAGTTCCTTCCACCTTCTCCAGTGCCTACAGAAGTACCACCTCCTCCTTCAGTGACTCCAGAGGAGTTCCTTCCACCTTCAGCAGTGCCTACAGAGGAGCCCCTTCCTCCGGTAGTGACTATAGAGAGGCTTCTCCTACCTTTCACAGAGCTTACAGATGAGACACCTCCTCTTGCAGTTCTTCCTACAGTAGAGACACCCGTGGAGCCTTCGTCTTCCGCGGAGCTTCCATCACAGCTGCAGTCAGAGCCAGTTGGGGAGTTTCAGCCAGCTGAGCCACTTACGCGCTTTGACTTTGTCGAGACTGACCGACCACCTACCGCTCATGTGCTTCTGTTTATGTACTTCAGTAGCTTCTGGCTCTCGCTTGACACCAGCACTCTCTTCGCGGGGGCCCAGAGGTTGTTAACTGCCCGAGACATCACTTGTTGGGAATTCATCATCAGATCCAGGCACAGCGACGTTCCCACGGTGGTGGTCTCCCTCCTGCTACCGGCGATGTCTTCCGGCGTAAACTCGAGGACGAGTTTTTCGCAACGGAAGCGATTGATGCAGGCCTAATCAGCACCATCAGATCATCGCCGCATCTTCAGTTTGTCACCAAAGAGTTTTATTTACAGTCGTTTTTATTTATGCTTGGAGGATATTAGCCATATGGGATTTGTTAGCCGTTTATTTCAGTTTTTGGCCATTTTCTATGTTTTTGGCCTAATTTCAGCACTTAGTATTATTTTTGTTCTTGCCCAATTCATGGGGGATGTCCATGATCTCATCCGAGGGCTTTTCGGATTGAATCCGGGTCTTCTCGAGTGAGTTTCTGCATGTTATTAATAAAATTATGGGTGTGTGTGTTTGCGGGGTACCGACGGACGAGATTATATCTCGAAACCGACGGTTAGATATCAAAATAACTCCATTTAGATGACGTGGCAAGTTATGGGCTTTAATTAGGAGTTAAATGGGCTTATCTTAAGCCCAACAGGGCTTCACATTGAGATGCCGCCCCCCCTTCTCTTTTTCCCGTGAACCCACCCGTCCGCCACCTTGTCCGCGCGGATCCCGAGGCCACCCGACCCCTAGTCTGTCCCTCTCTTCTCTCTCTCTCTTCTCTCCCTTGTTTCTCTCTCTTTTCCTTGCCTTTCTTAGCCCTTTGCATCCCCACCATCCAACCCTTATTCCCCTTTGATCTTGGCCATCCGAAAGAAAACCCTAATGCTACAAAAAGATGAAAGAATGAGATTTCAGAGTTTTGATCATTGCTGAAATTCGTGCCTCTTCGTGAGAGCTTCCGGGAGAGACTCGTGTCCCCGACCCTCGCCGCATCCGCGACTTCGCCTCGTGAAGGCCTCGGTTTTGTTTTTCCGAAGGTTCCGGCTTCTCCCGACGTCCGACCTTGCTTCGTGTGCGGGATCATCGGCACATCCTCGCAATCGACCCACGGCGGGAAACCCCAGGCAGTATCTATCCTTTCCCTTTATTTTCCATCGCATCCGCATCATTTTTCATTTGTTTCCATTGCCTCCGCTCCGCATCGCAACCGTCACCGTCCTTTTCATCGCTAGTTGAAGTCCTAACATATGCCTACTCATTAGATTTGCTATTTATAGTCTGTCGGTAACCCTAGCAAGCATATTTAGCCTACTTTTCTATTAAATTCTGATGCATGCCTCTCTTGTAAACAGACTATCTTTTGCTGTGAATGATATTAGTATATGCTGAATTTCGTTTTCATGTTATTATTGTATCCCTACTTGTTAGATCTTAGTCCAAGCTTTATGTGCATGCATAGATTTTCAGATTTTCCCAATTCTCCAATGAAACCCTAGTGTAGGTCAGACCCTTGCCTGCATCAGAAACCCAGCTCTTACTTGACGATATTGAGGATGAGTTGGCATGGAGAGAGAAGCAGCACCAGAGGCTTGCCTGATACAGCAGAGCCTCTACGTCCTGTGGAGCACCCGGTTCCACCAGTGGCACCACTTGAGGAGCATCCACTCCTGTGGAGCTTCCTCATCCAATGCCTACGGAGGAGCCACCTCTTCCGTCAGCGACTCCAGAGGAGTTCCTTCCACCTTCTCCAGTGCCTACAGAAGTACCACCTCCTCCTTCAGCGACTCTAGAGGAGTTCCTTCCACCTTCAGCAGTGCCTACAGAGGAGCCCCTTCCTCCAGTAGTGACTATAGAGAGGCTTCTCCTACCTTTCACAGAGCTTACAGATGAGACACCTCCTCTTGCAGTTCTTCCTACAGTAGAGACACCCGTAGAGCTTTCGTCTTCCGCGGAGCTTCCATCACAGCTGCAGTCAGAGCCAGTTGGGGAGTTTCAGCCAGCTGAGCCACTTACGCGCTTTGACTTTGTCGGGACTGACCGACCACCTACCGCTCATGTGCTTCTGTTTATGTACTTCAGTAGCTTCTGGCTCTCGCTTGACGCCAACACTCTCTTCGCGAGGGGCCCAGAGGTTGTTGATTGCCTGAGACATCACTTGTTGGGAATTCATCATCAGATCCAGGCACAGCGACGTTCCCACGGTGGTGGTCTCCCTCCTGCTACCGGCGATGTCTTCCGGCGTAAACTCGAGGACGAGTTTTTCGCAACGGAAGCGATTGATGCAGGCCTGATCAGCACCATTAGATCATCGCCGCATCTTCAGTTCGTCGCCAGAGAGTTTTATTTACAGTCGTTTTTATTTTATGCTTGGAGGATATTAGCCATATGGGATTTGTTAGCCGTTTATTTCAGTTTTTGGCCATTTTCTATGTTTTTGGCCTAATTTCAGCACTTAGTATTATTTTTGTTCTTGCCCAATTCATGGGGGATGTCCATGATCTCATCCGAGGGCTTTTCGGATTGAATCTGGGTCTTCTCGAGTGAGTTTTTGCATGTTATTAATAAAATTCTGGGTGCGTGTGTTTGCGGGGTACCGACGGACGAGATTATATCTCGAAACAGACGGTTAGATAGCAAAATAACTTAAATTTGATGATATGGCATCAATTGGGCTTCAATTAGGGCTATTGGGCTTCAATTAGGGCTTGTCCGTCCCTTGCCCGTGCGAAAACCGAGCCAATCCGCCCCCTCTTCCGTCCCCTCTCTTCTCTCTCTCTTCTTCCCCTTATTTCTCTCTTTTCCTTTCCTTTCTTGGCCCATTGCATCCCCACCATTCCCCCTTATTCCCCTTTGATCTTGGCCATATGAGGACTTGTAGTCGTTTATTTCAGCTTTTGGCCCATTCTCTATGTTTTTGGCCTAATTTCTGCACTTGGTATTAGTTATGTTCTTGCCTAATTCATGGGGGATGTCCATGATCTTATCCGAGGGTTTTTTTGATTGAATCCGGGTCTTCTCGGGTGAGTTTTCTGCGTGTTATTAATAAATTCTGAGTGTGTGTTTGCGGGGTACCGACGGACGAGATTATATCTCCAAACCGACGGTTAGATAGCAAAATAACTTAAATTTGATGATATGGCATCAATTGGGCTTCAATTAGGGCTATTGGGCTTCAATTAGGGCTTGTCCGTCCCTTGCCCGTGAGAAAACTGAGCCAATCCGCCCCCTCTTCCGTCCCCTCTCTTCTCTCTCTCTTCTTCCCCTTATTTCTCTCTTTTCCTTTCCTTTCTTGGCCCATTGCATCCCCACCATTCCCCCTTATTCCCCTTTGATCTTGGTCATCCAAAAAGAAACCCTAGTTCTACAAAAAGGGGAAGATAGAAGAAGATTTCAGATTTTTTATGATTACTGAAACTTGTGCCTTTTCGTGAGAGCTTCCGGGAGAGACGCATGTCCCCGAGCCTCGCCGCATCCGCGACTTCGCCTCGTGAAGGCCATGGCTTGTTTTTCCGAAGGATCCAGCTTCTCCCGACGTCCGGCCTTGCTCCGTGTGCGGGATCATCGGCGCATCCTCGCATCAACCCACGTCGGGAAACACCGGGCATTACCTATCCTTTATTTTATTTTCCCTTCGCATCCGCATCATTTTCAGTTTGTTTTCATTGCCTCCGCTCCGCATCGCAGCCGTAATCCTCCCGTTCATCGCTAGTTGAAGCCCTAACATATGCCTAATCATTATATTTGCTATCTTTAGTCTGTTGGTAACCCTAGCAAGTATACTTAGCCTATTTTTAGTGAAAATCTGATGCAAACCTATCTTTAAATTTCAATATCTATTGCTGCGATTTGATCTCTTATATGCTGAAATTAGTTTTCGTGATAATATTGCGTCTTTTATTGTTAAATCTAAAACCTGCTTTATGTTGACTGCATAGAATCTTAGTACTGCGTGAGATAGTTTATGTTTGCTGTCCTTTTGAGTCATACGACGCTATATTGATAATTAAATCTTAGTTATTGACCAAAGAAAAACCCTAAAGAGCTTAAGATTGTAATGCACCTTATCCAAGGTTCTAAAAAGCGCTAGGCGCTAGTCGGGCGGTGGGGGGCCGCCTAGCGCCTAGGCGGCCTAGTCGGGGCCTAGGCGGCGCCTAGGCGTTTTGCCTTTTTTTTAATTATTTTAATTATTATTTTGATATTATAATATATATATATATATATATATATATATGTTTAAAAATTAATATAAGTTCAAGATTATCCCAAACCATTATTTTAAAGAACAAGTATATAACCATAATTCAAGATTGAGTGATTAACAAAAAACAAAAGCAAACATGGTCCGCCTGGCCAGCCTCAGCCTGCCTGGCCAGCCTCAACCCGCCTGGCCCGCCTGGTCAGCCTCAGCCCGCCTGGCTCACCTGGTCCGCCTGGCCAGCCTCAACCCGCCTAGACCGCCTAGGCGGCCGCCTTGCCCCGCCTAGGCGGCCGCCTACCTCCGCCTGGGAGCTTGGCCGCTTTTCTGGAGCGCCTAGGGCCTAGGCGAGGCGGTGGGGGGCCGCCTAGCGCCTAGGCGCCGCCTAGACCGCTTTTTAGAACACTGACCTTATCGGAGCCTGCATCAAGTTGGTATCAGAGCAATCTGACGCCATGTCCTATCATAGCGTCCGATCCCATTATTCGCTTGATCCACTAGATACACACACCTATAAACAATTTGTTAAGCTATATAAATCTTCTGAGCCATGTCCTACCCTTTTCTCGAGATCTCCGATGGAACATAGATACTCCTCTTTGATTCGAGATCGAGCCCATGACCTAGATCTATCTTCCAAGCCTTTTATTCAATGGATTTTACGGAGTCCTTCAGTGCCATCCTTGAAAGCCAGCTATATTGAAACCCAGCTCTTACTTGACGATATTGAGGATGAGTTGGCATGGAGAGAGAAGCAGCACCAGAGGCTTGCCTGATACAGCAGGCCACCACCTCCAGCAGAGCCTCCACCTCCCGTGGAGCACCCGGTTCCACCAGTGGCACCACTTGAGGAGCATCCACCTCCTGTGGAGCTTCCTCGGCCAATGCCTATGGAGGAGCCACCTCTTCCGTCAGCGACTCCAGAGGAGTTCCTTCCACCTTCTCCAGTTACTACAGAAGTACCACCTCCTCCTTCAGCGACTCCAGAGGAGTTCCTTCCACCTTCAGCAGTGCCTACAGAGGAGCCCCTTCCTCCGGTAGTGACTATAGAGAGGCTTCTCCTACCTTTCACAGAGCTTATAGATGAGACACCTCCTCTTGCAGTACTTCCTACAGTAGAGACACCCGTGGAGCCTTCGTCTTCCGCGGAGCTTCCATCACAGCTGCAGTCAGAGCCAGTTGGGGAGTTTCAGCCAGCTGAGCCACTTACGCGCTTTGACTTTGTCGGGACTGACCGACCACCTACCGCTCATGTGCTTCTGTTTATGTACTTCAGTAGCTTCTGGCTCTTGCTTGACGCCAGCACTCTCTTCGCGAGGGGCCCAGAGGTTGTTGACTGCCCGAGACATCACTTGTTGGGAATTCATCATCAGATCTAGGCACAGCGACGTTCCCACGGTGGTGGTCTCCCTCCTGCTACCGGCGATGTCTTCCGGCGTAAACTCGATGACGAGTTTTTCGCAGCGAAAGCGATTGATGCAGGCCTGATCAACACGATCAGATCATCGCCGCATCTTCAGTTCGTCGCCAGAGAGTTTTATTTCAGTCGTTTTATTTTATGCATGGAAGACATTATCCATATGAGGACTTGTAGCCGTTTATTTCAGTTTTTGGCCCATTCTCTATGTTTTTGGCCTAATTTCTGCACTTAGTATTAGTTATGTTCTTGCCTAATTCATGGGGGATGTCCATGATCTCATCCGAGTGCTTTTCGGATTGAATCCGGGTCTTCTCGGGTGAGTTTTCTGCGTGTTATTAATAAATTCTGGGTGTGTGTGCTTGTGGGGTACCGACAGACGAGATTATATCTCGAAACCGACGGTTAGATAGCAAAATAACTTAAATTTGATGATGTGGCATCAATTGGGCTTCAATTAGGGCTATGTGGGCTTCAATTAGGGCTTGTCCGTCCCTTGCCCGTGCGGAAACCGAGCCAATCCGCCCCCTCTTTCGTCCCCTCTCTTCTCTCTCTTCTTCCCCTTATTTCTCTCTTTTCCTTTCCTTTCTTGGCCCATTGCATCCCCACCATTCCCCCTTATTCCCCTTTGATCTTGGCCATCCAAAAAGAAACCCTAGTTCTACAAAAAGGGGAAGATAGAAGAAGATTTTAGATTTTTGATGTTTGCTAAAACTTGTGCCTCTTCGTGAGAGCTTTTGGGAGAGACGTGTGTCCCCGACCCTCGCTGCATCCGCGACTTCACCTCGTGAAGGCCTTGGCTTGTTTTTCCGAAGGATCCGGCTTCTCCCGACGTCCGGCCTTGCTCCGTGTGTGGGATCATCGGCGCATTCTCGCATCGACCCACGGCGGGAAACCCCAGGCATTATATATCCTTTATTTTATTTTTCCTTCACATCCGCATCATTTTCAGTTTGTTTTCATTGCCTCCGCTCCGCATCGCAGCCGTAATCCTCCAGTTCATCGCTAGTTTAAGCCCTAACATATGCCTAATCATTATATTTGCTATCTTTAGTCTGTTGATAACCCTAGCAAGTATACTTAACCTATTTTTAGTGAAAATCTGATGCAAACCTATCTTTAAATTTCAATATCGATTGCTGCGATTTGATCTCTTATATGCTGAAATTAGTTTTCGTGATAATATTGCGTCTTTTATTGTTAAATCTTAAACCTGCTTTATGTTGATTGCATAGAATCTTAGTACTGCGTGAGATAGTTTATGTTTGCTGTCCTTTTGAGTCATTGAGTCATACGACGCTATATTGATAATTAAATCTTAGTTATTGACCAAAAGGAAACCCTAAAGAGCTTAAGATTGTAGTGCACCTTATCGGAGCCTGCATCAGAGATCCCATAAATGACGCCAAAGAATATGGGGGGATTTCCCGTTGGCCACACTCGATCGTCAGATGGAGCAAGCTTGCCTCCACCTCCTTCCTGCAGTACCTGCAAGAAGACTGAGGCTCACCTCCGAGCCAAGGCCCCTCAAACGCTTAAGTCAGGGAAGGGAACGAACGCAAGCGTGGTCTAGGGTTCGGTAGCGAGAGATTGCTTACCTGCCCATGAAGGGGCGGGGTTCTTTTATAGGTCTTTTCATACGTGTGCAAAACGCTCGCGGAATATTCTCTAAGAATCTCGGGCAGTTAAGGCGGATCTTTTCTGATCAGACGCCCTTCACCTCTTTCCTTCTATGCTCCCATTAGTCGTGGGCCTTCTACTGATCGTAGGCGACCCACGATCATAACGAGCAAGATAATGCCAAGGCCCTTCAGCCTAGCGAATCTTCTGGCAGTTACAGGAACTTTCCGGCCGTTACAGACACCTCCTGATCGTTCCTGGCCCAGGGGCGAAGCTCCGCCGACGACCAGGTCAGGTCTCTTGAGGGTTCAGGTTGTCGGGCCAGATCCACAACCTGCCTGACTCTTTCCCCGACATGGTCCCTGCCTAAGAGCTCGGGCTCCTCTGATCTTCTTCCAGGGCTCAGTCTTCTGCAGAGGGTGCAGCTCGTGGATTGACTTGGGTCGTTCGACCCAGTCCGACCGGCCCGGCTCTCCTGACCTCCGTGCCGGGTCGAACCGAGCAACTCCATCGTACACATGTCATTATCTGGTCGGCGAGGCGGGAAACCCCTTCTACAAAAGCGGCTCTTTCTCATAAATCCTATTAAAAATCTATTATAAAGATGATAAATATCCATTGAATTGCAATTAATATTCATTTAATATATTAATTAGAAAAATCATTAGTACTATATATCAGACTTTGTATGAGTGAATCACACTCACCAGATTGTTCGCTTCTCCGGACGGCTGTGATGTCATCTGAGCCAAGTAGCATGCATCAAGCCCATCCGGGCGTTGCCTAGGTTTTTCTTCAAAGGAAACCAAAGATATAAAATCCAAGGTTTGGACTTTCGGCCGAAACCAATCCGTTTCAGACGTTTCGGATCGGCTTCGGTCGGAACCGGTCCTGAAACCTTCCAGTTTCGGGTTTTATACTCAGCACTCAATAAAAGTAGGACTAGATTCAGGATAAGGTGTATTTCAGCATGATAGCTTGGCAGATATATTTACATAAAAAAACCTTTAAGTAAATGATCTTTATGTTCTCCATTTACTTTAAATTATTTTATGTAAATAAGTAAATACCCCCCATTTGGATTTAATAAAAATATCAGAGAAATCAAAATCCAAAGGAATCAAAATGTAATTTTCTAGTTCCAAAGCTTTTGGCTGAAAAAGAAAATTTGGTGAAAAAAAACCCTCAGAGTATTTTGGACAGAAAAAAATCTCAGAAATCTAGAAGTATAAGACACACTTAAAAACCCAAAGTCCGGTAAAATATTTTGAATCTATAAAAAAATTCTTTCACAAGAACTCTTTTTCCTCCAGACTTATCCAAAATTCAGAATCGCGATTTTTTAACTTTTTGACCAAAAGTTGGGGTAAAGCAAAAGCCACGCTCTTTTGAAAACAAGACCACTATGAAGTGGGTACCAATATAATTATTTTATATTATTTTTATATTTTATAATTGTTTTTAATTTAAAAAAAAAATGAAACCACCGAAACTTCGAAATCGACCGAAACCAATCATCGATGGGCGGACTGAAACCGAAACTACAAACCTTAATAAAATCATGAAACTGACCTACTACTCATTGAGGTCTTTCACTAAGAATTACCCATATATGGATTCCTTTCAAGTTAAACCAACAAGGTTTTTATAAAGTTACTTCTATGAAGTTTGTATGGAGTTGGCTCTTCTAGTTTCGACTGTGTACTTTTATGAGGTTGCTTATCAATATAGTAAGATCACCCATTATGCTACGGGCATACAAAGTAAAAGTATGAAACAAACATTATTCTATGCTACTTACAACGATAGAACTATGATTAGCACGAAAGTAACTCCATTGGTTTCTAGAAACAAGAATGCAAATAATGCATGTGTTAAAACAGAACAGTTATTGAGATGAAAATAAACGTTGCTTCCTATTACCCATTGCAAAACTGGTTATCCTCTTGGAAAGACCTCCGAAGCCAACCATACCATCCACATCAAAAATGGGTATCCAAGTGGAACCTCTAACCCATGCCTGCTAGAAACATGAAGTATATAACATAAATTTTGGGTGCGGCACAAAGAAAAGTAGAACACGAAGCAATGAACAATAACATCATACAAGAAAAAGAAAAGGAGAACGGTAACATAGAATACTTGAACCATTTGATAGAGAAACCTGACCTTATTGTGTTCCGTTGATGGGCGAACATCAAGAAGGGTTTTGTTTGAAAGTTGAATCGCGTAACCAGCTTCTTTTGGTGTGAGGGTCTTAACTTTTTGCTCCCTAATCTACCATCATATATAAGAAAAATATAAATTTTACACCTTAGAAAGAATGCCCAAAGGATGCATAAAGATACTAATATACTATAATTATATAAACATCCATTTAATAAAAGGGATTTTTTTAAAAGGATATTTTTAAAAATATATTTAATTCAATAACAATTCACTATAAATTTTTATCAGACTAGCGCTCTAACAGCCACGTGGCAGCCAGCAAGTCAGGCCAAAAAGCTCCCTGCCATGTCGGATGCTCTCTTTTTTTCATAGGCATTGGATCCTCTGAGGTTATAACCTCATGGATCAGATAGGTTAAAGCCCAAACTGAATCACAACCGCCCGTTACACCCAACCCGACTGGTGAATCGCACTCAGCCCCAAATGGCATGCAAAATAATTATGACTCAGTTTTGGCTTCAATCACAATCGTCCATTGCACCCAACCCGACCAGTGAATCACACTCAGCCCCAAATGGCATGCAAAGGAACGACTGTGATTCAGTTTTAGCTCAACCTATTTGATCCTCTAAAGTTATAACCTCAGAGGATTTGTACCCTTTTCATATGCCCAATATACACTGTATTTGGAATGCCTGGTTTAAACCCTACATTCCGGATGTCGGGTTTAGTAGATACTTTGCTTTGTATTGAACCCGGCATCTATCCCCTTTTTCACACATAGCCGATGTGGCGTGTGCTTTTCATCAACGTCAGGCCACGTAGCTGTCAGCAGGGGCGTAGCCAGAAATTTTTTTTAGCTAGGCTGAAACTAAACTATTTTTTTTTTACAATGAAACTTTTACTTTATAAAGAAATACTAGCCAAATTTTTTAAGCAAACATCGATGGTAATAGAAATTATATTAATATAGAAAAAAGGTTAATTACACTTTGTCCCCCTGAATTTTAGCTTAAAAATATTTAACCCCCCTATAGTTATAAAACTACATTTTGCCCCATTAAAGTCAAATAAAAATTACAAAATGCGAGAAATTAAATAATTGACAAAAGAAGTATTGTGCTAACATTTCAAACTTTAGGGAGCGTTTTGGAACAAAGTAAACTATAGGGGGTTAAGTGTTGTTGGCGGCGATTCATGTTTCGTGAGGACTCAGAGGCGATAGCGATTCACATACGTGTCGCGAGGGGCCGAGGGCCGAGCTGGGTTGATACTGGCTGAGGTCTTGGTTGAGGCGGGTTAAGACATGTACTTAATAATATGGGCTAGTTTTTCTCAAAACTCGGCCGAGCTATAGCCCGGCCGAGCCAACTATTAAATCCGCCCATGGCTGTCAGAGCGCTAATCTGATAAATATTTATTGTCAACTGCTATTGAATTAAATATTTTTTTTTAATTATTATTTTGAAAAAAAAATCCCTTACGAACATGGTTATCTAATAGTATCTAATACTAGCATGGTTATCTAATAGTATCTAATACTAAAATGGAAGCCTCTCTCTTGTGTTGTGACACGTGGACGTCTTTTAAAGAGCCAGAATTCTTCTTCCATGTGTGAATGTGGCTCACTTTTAAATCCTATTAAAAGCCTACCATAAAGATGATAAATACTCATTCAATGGCATTTAATGGTCATTTGATGTAAATCTCTCTCTCTCTCTCTCTCTCTCTCTCTCTCTCTCTCTCTCTCTCTCCCTCCCTTCCTCCCTCCCTCCCTCCCTCTCTCTCTCTCTCTCACACACACTCACATCAAATTTCACACTTCTTTGAACAGTTGCGATGTCGTCTGTGCCAAATGGCGTGCATCAAGCTCATCCGGGTATTGCCCGGGTTTCATACTAGTATAAGTTAAATTTGACAAAAACAATATTTGAAGATAGCACAACATTACCCTTCATATCAACTTATATATATAGAATCAACTGTTTTTGTTGGAACAGAACAATGCATGATGGGATCAAGATTGGAGCATCGATTAGTCAGCTTGTTTTTAATTTGACCCACAATCCGGGGATTGGTTTGACACACCTCAAGGCTTCTTGAACCTAGAATGGAATACCCATTTTGAATTTTGGACAAGAGATCATACCAGAGCTTCCCATCTCCTCCTGGCCGCAGCCATCTCTTTCGCCTGCTTCACCTCCTCCTCTTCTCCCCCAATCGGTGCGCCCATACGAACAGTCGCCGTCTGCTTCTGCAAAGAAAACCAGAATCCAATTGGGAGAGAAGAGGAGGAGAAGAGATAGAGGAGAGAACAGGTGAAAGAGAGCCAACATGGAAATGGGGTGGAAATCCCCGTTGAGGAATGGCAGAGGGTGGCCTCGGGCTGCAGAGGGGCCTGCTCCTTGCCCAGCGATTGGCGCTCTGCCGCCGAGGATTGGATGGAGATATGGTCAGGGCGTTGGAGAGACGGTGCCCCAAAGCTTCCATTGTAGAGGGTGGAGATCAGCTCAAGCACTACAAACACTGCTATGCGGAGACTGAGAGTCCTGCTCGCTTTATCTTCTGTATCAAATATCCACACTCCAAACTACACTCATAAAATAAACGGAATTTTTTCAGGGCTTTTTTTCAAAATATTATTAAAAAATAAAATATTTAACGAAACAACGGCTGATCAAAACTATTTACCAACCTAGCGCTCTGACAGCCATGTGGCACGTCAGCGCCGTAAAGCGAACACGAGAGTTTTTTTTTCTGTTTCAAGTAGAACCCGGTATTTGAAATACCGGGTTAAAGTTGAGTGCTATCACGACCTAGTAGAAACATAGTTACATGTAATTTCTCAAACAATAGAGGAAGGGGTTGGAGATGAGGGGGGGGGGGTGAGGACTAGGAGGAGGAAGGATCGATGGAGGATGAGGAGGGATGAGGATGCGACAACGGAGGGTTGGATGGGATCGATGACGTTGGATGGGTGGCAATCTGCATGAGATCGACACATGCATGATATCGACGAGCTGGGAAAGAAGGGATGATGAAGAACATGTGGGATGGGATGCCTGTAGAATCAGTGGTTGCTTTTAGTCACGATCTGCCCATAGCAGAAGGAAATGACTTATAAGTTTGCCCGTAAGTCACAATCTACTTATATGAAAACCTATACTATATATAGATTTGAAAGAAAAAAAAACTCGGGTGCTAAGCTGAAACTGACGGGTGCAAATAGAACACCCCCAATCTAAACTCCTGTGTTAGATGAGTTCGATTCCTCTACAGTTCGTCTTTTTCGTCAATTCACTCAGTGGTTGGCCTGGTGCGCATCACAGTCATGATGATTCACCCATAGACCTACTAAGGGGAATTAGATCTCTTGTTGCTTTGATTCGCTCAAGGAAAGACCTAACCCTTTTTTATTTACTCAGAAGAACCCAGTTCATGGGATTTGCAAGGGAAGGAATTGAGAAATCCGAACAAAGAAAATCAAATCATTATGATAGGAAAACCATGACAAAGCAATTAATAAAAATAATTTAAACTAAATGAGGAGCTACCTACAAGCCTCCCGAGATGATTACCTTAAGGAACTAGCTTGAAGGGAGGAAGAAAAAGAGATGAAATCAATGAATCTTCATCTCCAAGCAATAGCTCTCTCCTCTTCTCCTCTAAGCATCTACATTCCGCTAAAGAGAAAATGATGATTTTATACCCTAGATCAAGAGTAATGTTATTCGGACTGTCTAAAAAACAATCTCAGACCCAAGGGGTGGTGGCAGGGGCCAGTGGTTAGTGCATAGCCCCTGGGGCCCACCACCACCCCTTGGGTCTGAGATTGTTTTTTAGAATGTCCGAATAACATTACTCTTGATCAATCCTCAGTTGACACATACTGAATTAGCCCCGAAAATGGAGGGCATTAGGCACCTTTCAATTAGCCAAAATCATATATGGTTTGGTCAAGCCTGTACCTAGAGTAAATTGTCTGAATCAATGTTTAGACGCTTACTCCACCCTCCGACCAGTCATTCGGACAACGAACTCAAGTTTTCGCTAATCGGGGCTTGAGAGTCCAAACCATTGTTCGGACGCCCTGCACCATGTTGTAGCTCGTGTGTCCTGAGCGTGGATTTTCTGTATTAACATTAATAAAGATGACTTTGGTTATTGCTTTAATTAGAATACTACTTTGGTATATGTTAATACACATATAATAAAAGGACCCTAGGGAACACAGTTGGCCACTGAGGCGCATGGTGGATCCATGCTTAGGAGACCCAGTGGACCAGTTCTATGTAGACCTAGAACTAGTTCACAGCTTTGGTGATGCCGGTCACTTCACCGAGAATAAGTTGTTGGCAGATAGAGGATGTGGTGAAGTCTCCACCACGGGAACGTGGGATTCCCATTCACCTGACCAAGCACGATGATTGTGTTGAATAGAAACCAAGACGCATAGTTCAGTGATTCAAACACTGGTGCATAAGCCGTCTTACTACTATAAATAATCTGTCCTTAACCCTGAGGGACCATGTACACTGGGCCAACCAGTTGTGTGGTGCTTTGATGTGCCAACGTGTGCGGACCTTCCATAGTCCAATACCACGGTACGTTGGGTTACCCGACTGGCGCTTGAGTGGTATGCAATCCCTACAGGTTATCTGACGTCCAGTGTTGGATGGGTGCATTTTGATGAGTCAATATGTCCACACAGTTAACCCAGGCCTAGCGGTTGTTAGTATGACTGACGACGTTCTGGATGCTAAGCATAACACCGGAAGGTGTGTGGTGTTATAGATGACAAGTCATCAAATCCTAGTCAAATGATCGATCGGGATCTGACGGTTCTCCCTACCGCACGAGTTGTATCATGGCACCAGTAATAGGAGAGACTAAGGATTATCAGAGTATAGTAGAGAACAGGGTTACAAGGGAGTAATATAAGTTTAGGATTACTAGAGTTCAATTCGCATCACACTCTGGGTGGCTACGCGGGCTAATCAGATTAGGGCTGATTAACGGAACTTTCGGTGTGTCACCGGAACAGTCAATCAGGGATCCGGTTGGAGCTAGAGATCTTGAACCCTAAAGGTTCCACCCTGTGGTTGCGTATAAGAATTGTTCTCCGACCTGGTTGGATACGTTGGATGCGAAGTAGCGTGATGGAGCGCAAGCCCAGAGCCTGAGAACATAATTCACATGTGTTAAAGGCTATAGGGGTATTTTGGTAAATACTAAAATATGGCTCAGAATATATTGAATATGGATCTTAAAATGAGCGAAATAATTCTAAGAGCTTATAGGCGCTGACGGAATTCGATTCCGAATAGCATACCTCACTCAATTTCTCTTACAATGTTTCACTTTTCGTGAAGGGCGTTTTTGTCCAGGCTCACGATAGACATGTGGAAACCCTAAAAATCGACCCCCCCTTATCCTAATCCATATGGGGCCGGCCCTAGCTTGCGTAGAGCAGTAGGGGGCCAGCCCTATATGAGGAATAGAGAGGAAGGGGCGGCCCTATGCTCTTCCCTCTCTTGAAAAATCCGAACCCCTCTCCCTCTCTCCCTTTTTGTGGTTTCGGCCAAGAAAGAAAGAGGAAGAAGAAGTAGGAAGGAAGGAGAAGGAAGAAAAGAGAAAAAGAATGAGGAGATCTTACGGCTCACCGTCGTTTTCGCAATGAATTCCTCCGTCGGCTCATAGTCCTTGCACTCAGATATAGGACTTCGAGGATTCCTCCATTCGCAAAGGACAAGGTGTCATCTGATAGCTCCCCTTGTGATTCATGTGCAGTTCATCATTGTTCTGTTCTCTTTGGATCATAGATCCACAAGGTATGATGATTCTAAACACCTAACTAGATGCATGCATGTCTTCCGTAGATCGAAGTATGCCTCTAGGGTGTCCGCACATATGCTAAGATCATATATTTGCATGTAGATTGTTTTGTAGAATTAATTGTAATGAAACATACACCATAAGATCTTTGGATCTACCTTTTGCTTTCGCTGCAACTCTGATAATGGGATTGAATGCCAATAATTGGTATCAGAGCATGCTTCGGTGTGTGTTTTATGCATGCATTCGTGAAAACATCATGTGAATATATGATGGCATATGTTTTCGTCGGGGTTCGGCGTAGATCATGCATATGGATTGTGCTATGTATCGTTTCTTTGTAGGTGCCACGCTGAATAATAATTTGTGATTGCATGCCTCCGGAGGTCGGACCACGGATTTAATTTTTGCATTGATTATTATTGTGCTTGTGGATTTTAAAGCTCTAGATAGGCGGGGGTGGAGGTTGACCACCCTCGGTTCCCTGGCCATGTTTTCTAAATTGTTTCCTTTTCTTTCTAGCGAAATTGTACACGAACGAGCACTTGCTCGGAGCATGTTAGTTTTTCAGTTATAGGAAGAAGGAGGTGATGCTACATCCACGGTTCGGGCAAGCGGTACCATAGAGTGCAAAGACCCGGCGAAAGCGTGCAAGTTGGCGATGATCGGGATCGTCGTCAGAGATCGTGCAGAACGGAAGAATAAGATATCTTGGTTGTGCTATTCAGGTTCAGGGGTCGGACCCTGGACTTGATTCAGTTTGGATATTTTTTCTATTGTTCTCTTTACTTAGTGTTTAGAGAACCCCGATGATAATTTAATTATCTATCTTACTTGTAAGTTAGTCTCTAGATCAGGCTTAGGGTTAGTACTTAGCTTATGGATTCATTGGTGTCTCTATATGGTTCTAACACGTGCGAATCCGGTGGCTAAGTAAAAGGAAAGGTGGTCTGCCCTCGTGGTAGTTCAGGTAGCCAAGTACTGTGTGTCGAGATACACATAGTGTTAGATTTGTTTAGAGATAGCTAATGTCCCCATAAGAAGTATGATAACGCTAGTGTGATGTCTTTTCCCCACATGGTCCTAGTGACCAAATTAGGTTAGGATTCCACTAAGTGATACTCGTTTCTAGTTGACGTTTAAAAGTAATGTGAACTCATCATGATTTGGTTATGCCACTATTAGGTTGAGGTTTGGCGAAGGTTGTCGGATGTCCCTATTTGACCAGCATCGAAACCTATAATGACATAAGGTCTACTATGACACCAGGCATCAAATTATGAACGAGGCATCATTCTAGTGGGAGTCCTTTCTACGTTGACCTTAGGTTAGGCTCCAGATCTTAGGATTATGGGCAAACTAGTGAAGTATCGGGATCCTTGGAATCTATGTAATGTGATCCTTGCAAAAAAGGCAAAAGTTGAGTATTCAAGGTAGGGACTATGATATTTCCAAGGATACTAATGCTTTATAGGAAGGTTTGTAATCATATTGGGAGCACGGTAGACCAGGGTCTAGGTCTAAGAGGTCATGACCTTTCTAGATATGCATAAAACCTCATAAAGAAGGGATGTGTAAGAGGTTCCCTCCAAAGGGGAGCCCCTGGCCTCCACAATCAACTGGCTAAAGGTCTGGGTGGAAGGTACGCAGTTCGATATTTCTACCGGGTGAGAGCTATATTTCCTTCCATGCTGGTTCGCCTATTGGTTTCCTTCGGAACATAGAGGATGCCGGTAGCAGTGGGTGACGGTTTTTTCCTACACCGCGGGAGCCTATGAACTCCCTGCTGACACCACCAAGATTTGTGGGAAGTATCCGAAAGCTTGTCTAAAGCCGCCGTTGCTGTGCATAGTGGATCACATAAAGCTGGCCAAAAGGAGACTGTAAGGTCTTTCAGTTTGCCATGGGTAATTCTGATGAAGACTGGGTCGTAAACACCCCGTTGGCAGAAGCGGTTGCATGCTCTCACCGAGATGCTGTCTCCAATTCAAGGCCGATAGTCTCAGTGCTTGAGCCCAGGGAATTTAGATTCCTGGATGTCTTCACTTGAGGTAGTGAAGACATAGCGGCTGGAGTAAACATTATCTATTGTTAAATTCCATAAAATAGATTGTAGTAGATCCTAATTTTTGCTTTAAACCATTGTTTACAGAAATTATGATCAAGCTCGACCTCCTTGCCTCCATCCTTAATGATAATAAACTTACGAGACCAAACTACGAGGACTGGAAGCGTAACCTTATGCTTGTGGGTTGACAAACACTCAATTGCCCTAAGTACCCCTCAACCGGCCATGCCGGGACCAAGTGCTACTGAGGCCCAGTTGAAGGAATAGAAAGATTAGCTAGATGCTGATGAGATGTGCAAGTGCTACATAGTGGCATCCTTGCAGACCGTCCTTCAGAAGCAAGTCGAAGACATGGCCTTCGCTTCAGATATGATGCTCTATTTAAAGAAAATGTTCGAGGGTCGTAGTCGGGTAACTCGTTACCTGACCATCAAGAAATTGGTGTCCACGAAGATGGCAGAGGGGACTTTAGCTCGGGATCATATAATGAAATTGTTTGGCTATGTGAATGAACTTGGTTCCTTCGATGTCATCTTGGATGTAGAGATCCAGACGATATTTTCCTTGTGTCTCTGTCAGGAAAGTTTGAGAGCTTCGTTACCAACTTTAACCTTAACCGGTTGGAGATAACTAACGTAGAGCTCCTAGTGGCGCTCCAGGCGCAGTTGCAGGTTCCTAACCGGTTGGAGATGACTAACGTAGAGCTCCTAATGGCGCTGAAGGTAGGAGCTCAATCCCTGAATGTAGAGCGGAAGTCTTCTCTGAAAGCCAAAGACAAGTTTCAGAAGAAAAAAAAAGTCTAAAAAGCTCGTGAAGATGGGCCAGGTGCAGTTACATGTTCCTAAGCAGAATGGTCCGGCGAAGCCCATAGGAAAATATTTCCGATGCGGCAAGAAGGGCACTAGAAGGGTGATTGTCGTGCGACTCCCAAGAAGGCTGAGATAGGTATATCTCAAATCCACATAGTGGAATCCCTTGTAGTATCCAGTTGTTTTCCAGTTTCATGGATTATGGATTTTGGTTCCACTAACCATGCTTGCAATAATTTACAGGGGTTCAAGGAGATAAGAAAACTGGGTTATGGGGAGATCATCCTGAGCATGGGAATTGAGGTTGTGGTAGAGGCTGAAGCAGTTGGAGATGTCGTCTTGCAGTTTCTTGATGGAAGAAGTTTATTACTTAGAGACATACTTTATGTATCGTCCTTGAGACCAAACTTAATTTCTGTTTTCTTATTGAATAATGAGGTTTTTCAGTTTTATTTGATGCTTCTGGTGTGTCAATTAAATTGAATGGTTCTTTTGTTTGTAAGGGAAAGATACATAATGGTATCTATGTAATTAACTCCAATCATAAGCAGGATAACATAACTGAAGCCTGTATGGTTAATTCATCTAAAAGAAAAAATCCCTCAGATAATCCAATACTCCTTTGGCATCTAAGGCTTGGACACATAGCCTTAGACAGGATTCACAGGTTGGTTAAGGTAGGACTTTTAAGTCCAGATGTTTCAGAGAGCCTACCAACGTGTGAGTATTACCTGGAAGGCAAGATGACTAAAAGAACTTTCCTAGCCAAAGGTAGTAGATCTCAGGAGGTATTGGAGTTGGTACACACTGATGTATGTGGGCCCATAAGTGTCCGTGCCATAGGAGGCTTCGAGTATTTCATCACCTTTACGGATGATCTCTCGAGGTTTGGATACATATACCTAATGCGTCGAAAGTCTGAATCCTTTGATAAGTTCAAGGAGTTCTGAGCTGAAGCAGAAAAGCAGACGGGTAAGAGTATCAAGTCTCTTCGATCGGATCAAGGAGGCGAATACCTATCAGATGAATTTATTGGGTACCTGTGTGAGTATGGGATTGTATCTCAGTTGACTACATCAGGGACACTACAACAAAACGGTGTATCTGAGAGGAGAAACCGAACTTTGTTAGACATGGTTCGGACTATGATGAGTTATGCAATATTACCACCTAATTTTTAGGGATATGCCCTAGAGACGGCAGCATATACCTTGAACTTTGTTCCATCAAAGTCAGTACCTCTAATTCCTTGGGAGCTGTGGTTGAAGCGAAAGTCAAGCCTGCAGCACTTTAGGATTTGGGGTTGTCCAGCACATGTGCAGAAGGACAAGCGAGATAAGGTGGAGTCAAAGACTAAGGTATGTCTATTCGTTGGGTATCCAAAAGGGACAAAGGGTGGTTTATTTTATGATCCTGAGGATAAAAAGGTTATCGTCTCGACGAATGTCGTATTCCTGGACTAGGATTATTTAATAGACCATAAGCCCACCAATAAAGTAGTTCTTGAAGAATTGCTTGGTACTGATGGGAGTACGTAGACAACAAACATAGTGGGAGCCGATACCACTAAGATAAACGATACTGTAGAATCAACTCCTATGGAACCACCGCAGGCTCGTCACAGTGGGAGGACCACAAGAGCTCCTGATAGATACATTAGAGAAGCCTTTTTGGTAGAACCAGAGTTTCAGGAGGATAATCCTCTGAACTATGACGAAGCGTTGGTATCCTCTATCCATGCAGCATGGTAGAAAGCCATGGAGGCAGACCTGACATCGATGTCCCAAAACTCAGTCTGGATATTTATAACACTGCCTTACAACATTAAATTATTGGATGTAAGTGGGTGTACAAAAGAAAAAGAGGTCCGGATAGTACCGTTGAGACTTACAAAGCTAGACTAGTCGCTAAGGGTTATACCCAGCGAGAAGGGATCGACTATGACAAAACATTTTTGCTAGTGGCTATGCTCAAGACTATCCGGATCCTCTTGTCCATTGCAGCCCATTATGATTAGGAGATCTGGCAAATGGGCATCAAGACCGCATTCCTCAACGGGGATTTGGAAGAAGGCATCTACATGTCTCAGCCTCCAGGCTTTGTCGTAAAAGATCAGGAAAGTCTGGTGTGCAAGTTGCAAAGGTCCATTTATGAACTTAAGCAAGCATCCAGAAGTTAGAACATGCGTTTTGATCAGGCTATCCAGTTTTGTGGATTTGAACAGAACATGGATGAACCATGTGTTTATAAGAGGAGCGATAAGACTGCAGTAGTTTTTCTAGTACTTTACGTAGACGATATCCTGCTCATTGGAAACGATATTGGAATGTTGTCTACAGTGAAGGTGTGGTTATCCTCTCAATTTGACATGAAAGAACTGGGTGAAGCGAGTTATATTCTGGGGATCAAGGTAACTCGAGATCGCTAGAACAAGATTCTCTCGCTGTCACAGTCAACCTACATAGATACTATCTTGGTCAGATTCAGTATGCACAACTCCAAGAAGAGACTCGTTCCATTCAGACATGAAATGAAATTGTCCAAGAATCAGGGTCCTAAGACTCATGAGGAGAGAGCAGAAATACAGAAGATACCTTATGCTTCGGCAATAGGGAGTCTGATGTATGTTATGCAGTGCACGAGACCAGATATATGCTATGCAGTAGGCATGATGGGCAGATATCAGTCAAATTCGGGTCTAGGGCACTGGACTGTTGTAAAAAGTATACTCAAGTATCTCTGTAGGATGAAAGATTATGAGTTAGTTTGCTCTTTACAGAAACTGATACTGATTGGATATACGGATTCTGACTTTGCAGCAGATCCGGAATCCAGGAGATCGATGTTAGGGTTTGTATTTTCATCGGGAGGAGGAGCTGTCAGTTGGAGGAGCGTGAAGTAGGGATGCATCACGGATTTGACGACAGAGGCTGAGTACGTTACGGCATGCGAAGCAGCCAAGGAGGCGGTGTGGCTCAAGAAGTTCCTCACTGACTTAGGATATGTACTGGGAGCTTAAGATCATATTGTCCTTTACTGCGATAATAGTGGAGCAGTAGCACAATCCAAGGAGCCAAGATATCACCAGAAGAGTAAGCACATCGAGCGGAAATAGTACATTATCTGGGACTTGCAGAAGCGAGGGGAGGATGTAGTGACTCAGGTGGCGTCTACAGATAACATGACGGACCCTTTCACAAAGGCGTTACCAACCAAGGCTTTTCAGAAGCATGTGGATGCCATGGGAGTTAAGACTGTTATTTCCCGCTAGGCCAAATGGGAGATTATTGTAGCTCGTGTGTTTAGAGTGTGGATTTTCTGTATTAACATTAATAAAGATGACTTTGGTTATTGCTTTAATTAGAATACTACTTTGGTATATGTTAATACACATATAATAAAAGGACCCTAGGGAACACAGTAGGCCATTGAGGTGTATGGTGGATCCACGCTTGGGAGACCCAGTGGACCAATTCTGTGTAGACCTAGAACTAGTTCACAGCTTTGGTGATGCCGGTCGCTTCACCGAGAATAAGCTGTTGGCAGGTAGAGGATGTGGTGAAGTCTCCACCACGGGAACGTGGGATTCCCATTCACCTGACCAAGCATGATGATCGTGTTGAATAGGAACCAAGATGGTGCAAAGTTCAGTGATTCAGACACTGGTGCATAAACTATCTTACTACTATAGATAATATATCCTTAACCCTAAGGGACCATGTACACTGGGACAACCAGTTGTGTGGTGCTTTGATGTGTCAACATGTGCGGACCTTCCATAGTCCAATACCACGGTACGTTGGGTTACCCGGCTGACGCTTGAGTAGCATGCAATCCCTACAGGTTATCCGATATCCAGTGTTGGATGGGTGCGTTTTGATGAGTCAATCTGTCCACACAGTTAACCCAGGCCTGGTGGTTGTCAATATGACTGACGATGTTTCGGATGCTAGGCATAGCACCGGAAGGTGTGTGGTGTTATAGATGACAAGTCATCAAATCCTAGTTAGATAATCGATCGGGATCTGATGGTTCTCCCCCACCGCTCGAGTTGTATCATGGTACCAGTAATAGGAGGGACTAAGGATTATCAGAGTATAGTAGAGAACAGAGTTACGAGAGAGTAACATAAGTTTAGGATCACTAGAGTTCAACTCGCGTCGCACTCTGGGTAGCTATGCGGGTTAATCGGATTAGAGCTAATTAACGGAACTTTCAGTGTATCACCGGAACAGTTAATCAGGGATCCGATTGGAGCTAAAGATCCTGAACCCTGAAGGTTTCACCCTATCGTTGCGTATAGAAATTATTCCCCGACCTGGTTGGATACGTTGGATGCGAAGTAACGCGATGGAGCGCAAGCCCGGAGCCTGATAACCTAATTCACATGTGTTAGGGGCCGTAGGGGTATTTTGGTAAATACTAAAATATGACTCAGAACATATTGAATATAGATCTTAAAATGAGCGAAATAATTCCAGGAGCTCATAGGAGCTGACGGAACTCGATTCCGAATAGCACACCTCACTCAATCTCTCTTACAGTGTTTCACTTTTTGTGAAGGGCGTTTTCGTCCAGGCTTCACGATAGACATGTGGAAACTCTAAAAATCGACCCCCCCTCATCCTAATCCATATGGGGCCGGCCCTAGCTTGCGTAGAGCAGTAGGGGGCCGACCCTATATGAGGAATAGAGAGGGAGGGGCCGGCCCTATGCTCTCCCCCTCCTGAAAAATCCGAACCCTTCTCCCTCTCTCCCTCTTTGTGGTTTCGGCCAAGGAAGAAAGAGGAAGAAGAAGGAGGAAGGAAGGAGAAGGAAGAAGAGACCGTCGTTTTCACAACGAATTCCTTCGTCGGCTCGTAGTCCTTGCACTCAGAGATAGGTTTTCGAGGATTCTTCTATTCGCAAAGGACAAGGTGTTATCCGACAGCTTCCCTTGCGATTCATGTGCGGTTCATTATCGTTCCGTTCTCTTCGGATCATAAATCCACAAGGTATGATGATTCTAAACACCTAACTAGATGTATGCATGTCTTCCGTAGATCGTAGTATGCCTTTAGGTTGTCCGCACATATGCTAAGATCATATATTTGCATATAGATTGTTTTGTAGAATTAATTATAATGAAGCATACACCGTAAGATCTTTGGATCTACCTTTTGCTTCTGCTGCGACTCTGATAATGGGATTTAATTCCAACACACCAAACGTGCCAAGTCGTCCGGACAACCTTAAATAGTTTGAATGACTTTTTAAGTGTCCGACGAGTATTAGGACGCCAAACACCAGCGTCAAAACGATTGTTCGTTCTAAGTGTTGGACTCATCTCGACCAAAAAAATTGTCTAATCCAAATAACTTTTTCTAGTATAAAATAATATTTTAATTTTGAAAATCACCTTGAATCATCGAAAAGCACGTTATGATAAAAGTGATGAAAACAACGTGGATCGATACGATCAAGAAACCCTAGGCTACCCATGTAAATCCGACCCAATGCATGTCTCTCAGGTGAGCAACTAAGACTGTGTGATGGACTACCAAGTCTTCATATATTCTTAAATACTTTGTGATGCACTTGACATATCTTCATAAAGTTGAGCGCTATCATGACCTAATACCTAATAGAAATATAGTTACATGTAATTTCTCAAACAATAGTTGAATATACAAATTAAGCCAACAAAGAGGAGACCCCACAAATGATAATAGAGGAGGAGGATAAGGGTGAAGGAGAGGAAGGAGGAGGAAGGAGATGAAGACAAAGGGGGAGGAGCACGAGGAGAAGGAAGGATCGATGGAGGAGGAGGAAGGATCGATGAGGAGGTGATATCGGTGGGTTGGATGGGATCGAAATCGGACGAGTGGCAGCATGCACGAGCATCGACGAGTTGGAAAGGAAGGGAATATGAATAATATGTGGGAAGGGATGCTTAAGAATCAATGGTTGCCTTCAGTCACGATCTACCCATAGCAAAAGTAAGTGACTTATAAGGTTGCCCATAAGCCACGATCTGCTATATGAAAAACTATGTTATATATAGCGCAATGTTCTAAAAAGCGTTACGCGCTAGTCGGGTGGTGAAGGGGCATATTCTAGCGCCTATGCCGTCTAGGCGGCGCCTAAGCGTATTGGCTTTAAAATTAATTTAATTATTAATTTAATATTATTTATAATATATATGTTTTTAAAATACTATAAATCAATATTATCATAATAATTATTTTAAAGAGTATGTATCATTTACTTAACCATAAACTCAAGATTAACAAGAAAAAAAACAATAATGATATTATGAGATAATATCATAATATTTATGATTTTAATACAATCCAAACCATAAATTCAATATTATCAACAATATAATAACATCTAAACGTTCTAGCACCCAGGCTCACCTGAGGTTGCTTAGGCAGCTAGTTGGACTCGCCTAGTGATCTAGGCCGCTTTTATGCACCACCTAGAAGCTTTATTGGGCTGTAGGGGCTTTTTAGCACCTAGGCGCCATTTAGGCGGATGACTAGATGGCTTTATAGAAGAAAAAAAAAAGGGTTATTTTGACTTTGCCCCCCAAATTATGCCTTGAATTAGACTTTACCCCCCACATTTTCATTAATTAGACTTTACCCCCCAAAACTAACTGTTCCGTCAGCTCACCATCTAAGAGAAAGGGTGAGCTGACGGAAAAGAAATAACGTTTTGGAGGGTGAGCTGACGGAACAGTTAGTTTTGGGGGGTAAAGTCTAATTAATGAAAATGTGGGGGGTAAAGTCTAATTCAAGGCAAAATTTGGGGGGCAAAGTCAAAATAACCCAAAAAAAGGGTAATTTTAGGGAAATATTATTCATACCCCATAAATCTGTAATTAGCCCCCATTTCCAACAAACTTGAATACACCCCATTTTTTTTTTTCATACCCCATTCCTATCCCAAAAATACCCTTCCCCCTTACACCCCACCTTCAATACACCCCAGTTAAATGGCCCGCCCCAACTTGATTATCCCCCAATCAAACACATACCCCCTTAAATATACCCCAATTATATGCACTCTTGAATACACCCCACTCTTAAATAAACCCCATGCAGTTGGCTGATACTTGAAGGCACAAGTAGAGCTGCAACTTGGGCGGGCCAACCTGAACCCAACCCGAGTCCAACCCGAACCCAACCCGAATTTGGGTGGGCTATTCGAGCCCAACCCGAATTATTTCTCCTCGACCCGACAGGACTCAACACGAAGTTAGCGGGTCTGGGTCAAGGCTAAACGGGTTCGGGTCGTAAACGGGTCGACACGATAGACCCGTTTATTAAACGGGTCGGGTCCGGGTTTAGGGTCTGGACACGGTAGACCCAGGAAGACCCGTTTAGTATTCAATAGGTCATGTCGGGTCGGGTCGGGTCGGGTCGGGTCGGGTCTACCAGCAATCCGATACTAGAATATATAAAACCAGTGGGTCTTTCGGGTCAGGTCGGGTCAAGTCGGATTGGGTCGGATCGGGTCAACTGAATAGACCCGGGTGGTAAATGGGTCTTATCGTGTCTACCTGTTTATTAGCGAGTCGGGTACGGGTTTAGAATCTAGACACGATTAGTTAAACGGGTCGGGTCCGGGTCTAGGGGTTTTGGACACGACACGAAACTAGACACGACACGAACCCGACACGACATGACTCATTGCCACCCCTAGCTGCAACTTGGGCAGGCCAACCCGAACCCAACCCGACTTTGGGCGGGTTAACCCGCACCCACCCCGCACAACCCGACGGGTTGGCGTGGGCTAAGTTTAAACGAACATTGTGTTGGGTTGGGGTACAAAAGAGGCTGAGCAGGGGCTTTGGGGTTTGGGGTATAAAAAAAAGGGCATTGTTGGTATTAAAGGATTGTTGAGTAAGTTATTGAGAAACGCTAGGGATACGGGGGCTAATTACAGATTTTTGGGGTATGAATAAAATTTCCCTAATTTTATTCATACCCCAAAAATCTGTAATTAGCCCCCGTATCCCTAGCGTTTCTCAATAACTTACTCAACAATCCTTTAATACCAACAATGCCCTTTTTTTTATACCCCAAACCCCAAAGCCCCTGCTCAGCGTCTTTTGTATCCCAACCCAACCCAATATTCGTTTAAACTTAGCCCCGCCCAACCCGTCGGGTTGTGCGGGGTGGGTTCGGGTTAACCCGCCCAAAGTCGGGTTGGGTTCGGGTTGGCCCGCCCAAGTTGCAGCTAGGGGTGGCAATGAGTCGTGTCGTGTCTAGTTTCGTGTCGTGTCCAAAACCCCTAGACCCGGACCCGACCCGTTTAACTAATCGTGTCCAGATCCTAAACCCGTACCCGACTCGCTAATAAACAGGTAGACACGATAAGACCCGATACGACCCGTTTACCACCCGGATCTATTCAGTTGACCCGATCCGACCCAATCCGACTTGACCCGACCTGACCCGAAAGACCCACTGGTTTTATATATTATAGTATCGGATTGTTGGTAGACCCGACCCGTCATGACCTATTGAATACTAAACGGGTCTTCCTGGGTCTACCGTGTCCAGACCCTAAACCCGAACCCGACCCGTTTAATAAACGGGTCTATCGTGTCGACCCGTTTACGACCCGAACCCGTTTAGCCTTGACCCAGACCCGCTAACTTCGTGTCGGGTCGAGGAGAAATGATTCGGGTTGGGCTCGGATTAGCCCGCCCAAATTCGGGTTGGGTTCGAGTTGGACTCGGGTTGGGTTCAGGTTGGCCCGCCCAAGTTGCAGCTCTACTTGTGCCTTCAAGTATCAGCCAACTGGATGGGGTTTATTTAAGAGTGGGGTGTATTCAAGAGTGCATATAATTGGGGTATATTTAAGAGGGTATGTGTTTGACTGGGGTATAATCAAGTTGGGGCGGGCCATTTAACTGGGGTGTATTGAAGGTGGGGTGTAAGGGGGAAGGATATTTTTGGGATAAGAATGGGGTATGAAAAAAAAAAATTGGGGTGTATTCAAGTTTCTTGGAAATGGGGGCTAATTACAGATTTATGGGGTATGAATAATATTTCCCAAAAAAAACTTGGGTGCGAATAAGATGCCGGTGCATAGCTGAAACTGGAGGGTGTAAATAGAACACACCAAATCTTAACTCCTGTATTAGAGCAGTTCGATTCGTCTACAGTTCATTTTTTCCATCAATTCACTCGGTGCCTGGCCCGCACGACGGCAAGTGCCTCGCCCACGCCGACTGGTCTCCATCGGACGGCTTCGATTCCCGCCACGTTTCCACCTCATGAATTGAGAGAAAGGACGAATCGTAGAGGATTAGAAAGGAGGAATCAGCCTGCGCATTCAGAAAAGAGGAGGAGCGGCCTCTTATTCGTCGTGCAATTTGGGTTGGGTTCTCCGTTCACCGACTTCCCTTCCTCTTCTTTCTTCGATTAAGGTTAGGGTTAGGGTTTGGTCTTCTCTCGCATCAGATCCCGGTCATCTACTCTCGATCTCTTCGGCCCCGATCATGGAGATGGAGTGCCTGACGGAGTTCCCCCACACGCACATGGATCGCCGCGCCAGGAAAAGGCCGAGGTTGTTAGGGTGGGATGTAGTACCCCAAACTCCCAAGGTATCATAATCTCTCCTCTTGGATCTTTGAGGTTTCGCGTCTTTCTTTTATTTTTGTTGTTCACTTGTTCTGATCTGGTAGATTCGGTGCTGTTTCTTTAGATCTACTTTTTTTAGATCAGGTATGCATTGAATTTCTTCATTTATTGTCCGGATTAATAACTTTGACGCGGTTTTTTTAAAAATTTTTTATGGATCTGAAGAGGTAATTTTCTATTGGATCTGATGATTTTAATATGCTGTCGGTATTTTTTCTTTTCAGGGAAGTAATTATTGGAAATTTTGGTTCTTTTCTACTTTTTAGTACTCTAAAATTGTCAATTTGTCATAAAGATTAGATTTTTCAGGTAGATTTTTTATTAACTTTTACCTCAAACTAGATATCCTGACCCATTTGTAGATATTTGATGTGTGTAGTTCCATAATGAGATTTACACTGAAGTGGGTTCCGTTTGGAAACGAGAAAGGCAACGGGGGCTAAATATTAATTTTGTTTCCTGAGTAGGATCAGATAGGGATGTTATATGGGCAAGAAGTTGGAGATGTTACAAACTTGATGTCTTCGGGGGCACCTTCGGACTATTCTACTAGTTCTTCACTGTATGTGAAGGGAGTGGCTCGAAATGCTTCCCCTCCTTGGAGAGAAGACGATAGAGATGGGCATTACACATATGCGCTCGGAGAGAATCTAACTCCTCGCTGTAATTACACTTGACCGCCATCGTCAAATCTTCTATCATATACTGGATTTGCCTAATACAACGGTCTTTTGTTTATTTTAATTGTCTTAGTGTAGATGATACGATTTTCTTGTTTGAAGATAATGCATGTAAATATGTGTCTTGCTTGTGCTGTGATGTTTAGATTAAAAAAAGGTTTCATTTTCCCTTGAGTGTATGGGCATTAATCTGTTGTAAACACCATATACGATGAAAAGAAAAGGTGTTTATTTCCGCACTTTCTGACCTTTTTTAATGGTGGTTGATTGGCGAGGAATTTTCTCATAGGGAATATGTTAGGTCTGCTAGGAGGTGGAAATAAAAGTTCCCACTTGGGTTGGTTAGGCCCTGTTTGGATAGGATTCTGATTCTGGGATTCTTGGAGCCCACTATCCAAGAATCCCAAAACAGGGCTCCGGATTCCCGGAGCCTCGATTTTGGGATTAAGGAAAATGGCTCCCAGGAGCATGTTTTCGGCTCTCCGAAGAAACACTTTTGGGGATCCGGTTGTATCCAAACTGGCTCTCCGCCTTTTTTTATGGATCACGGGTTCCCAAAATACAAGAATTTCGGATCTGGAGCGTATCCAAACAGGCTCTTAGCATACCTTGCAACAGTTTGATGCATCAAAACCAACCGGTGAACTGCAGTGGATCTAATTCCATACCCTGCATGTACACAGACCCAAAATGGGAACTTCTTTTCCACTTCACAGAGGGCGTAACACTTCTTTCATATCCATACTCTCTGTATTTATTCAGTTGCATATATTGCTTATACTTTTACTCAACTGTAGTGAGTTATCATATAAAATGGTCAGATATATACACAATATATAACTCTTAGTAATTTAAGGCACTGCAAAAGTTTTATTATATTATATTATTTATTTATGCATGGTCTCATTCATGCATAAGTTAGGTAATATTTGTCCATCTTGGTTTCTTTAATGATTTTTTTCTTAACAATGACTTGGTATCTTCTCCTGTATGACTGGTTGCTATGTCTTTAAACTTAGACATGGATTTCCACCACCAGTTCGTATTTGTTTTTAAAAACATTATATGCACTCGTACAGTCCTACTCGATTTTTTATTTATTATTAAAAGCTTTTCTATGCTATTTGGAGTTACAAATCTGATTTTTGTTCTTGGCATGAATGTGCTGTGATCTTTCCTTGTATCGTGCCATAATTGCCATTTAGTGAAATGAGTCATCGATTAAATATTATGCTTACAGTTATGTTAAATATTTTGCTTCTCATGTTTTTATTTGTGATTTGTTTGCAGATCGGATCGAGGGCAAAATGGGTGAAGGTAAGCCTTTCTACTGATGACAATCTTTTGCATTAGGGCTGATTTCTTACCTTTTCAGAGTAAAGTTTTTATCTGTTGATTCTATGCATGAGAAGTTTCATATTTTGTTGGCACATGCTATGAGGTTCATATTTTGAACTGAGTCTACAGACATGTTTCTTTTTAATGGTCAATCAAAGGGCTAAGAGGTTGTCCTAACATTTCACCATATATCAGGTACCTTTGGCCAGGTATTGGAATGTTGGGACAGGGAAAGGAAGGAGATGGTAGCAATTAAAATTGTCCGTGCAATAAAAAAGTATAGAGAGGCTGCTATGATAGAGATTGATGTGCTTCAGCAGCTTGGGCAGCATGATAAGAATGGCAGCCGGTGAGTCTTATATTTAATTATTTTCTTGATTAACCATTAATGTTTATATTTGGTTGACATTCTAGTAAAATTAAGGTTACTCTGTATGCCGGTGTATTTTGCAGTTGTGTGCAAATAAGGAACTGGTTTGACTATCATAACCATAACTGTATTGTACGTACATGATTGTTTTGTGATGGTTTCCCCATTTCCCAAGTATCATTGGGGATTAAAAATATCGGTGAATTTAAATGATTGAACAGGTATTTGAGAAGCTTGGACCAAGCTTATATGATTCCCTACGGAAAAACAGTTATCGATCATTTCCTATTGATCTAGTGCGCGAGTTTGGCCGACAACTGTTGGAATGTGTAGCATGTGTGTAGTCAATACTTCCACAAAATTCTTTATCGTTCTGCAATGCTGGTCATTCTTTTGATGTTTCTTTCGATATCTTTTCCTTTGTGTTCTTTTCGGGTGCTTCTTTATTATGAGAATCTGGTGGGGATGTCCAGGCATATCATTATCCTTCAATGATAAGGGTGACTTGGGTGTGTTTGAGGGCCTGCTTTATGTGACTCAGCATCTTTCTATATGCTCGTCTTCTCTTTCCTGTTCTGTGGTGTCATTTTATTTGAATTATTTCCATTGGGTAAAATTTCTGAGTTGCTGATTTTTTTGCACATTATGCCTTTTGTAGTTATGCATGATTTACACCTCGTCCATACGGATTTGAAGCCCGAGAACATACTTCTTGTTTCTTCAAATGATATAAAAGTGCCTGACTACAAGGTATTACGTCTTATGAAGTTTGTTGAATTGTTGGTTGCTTTGTGAAATATACAATGGGAGCTGGTTGTCTTAATTACCGTTCTTCATCTTTTCAACTGAGTTTCAAGTGGTCTTGCTAGATGGTGCTGCTTTTTTCCTTTTCTATTTCCCTATTTCTGTATCTTACTTTCTTAATTTACTGACCGTTATAATATTCCTTCTTAGGTTTCCCCGCGATCTTCAAAGGATTGCTTCTATTATAAGAAGTTGCCCAAATCTAGTGCTATCAAGGTAATTGATTTTGGTAGCACAACTTATGATCACAAAGAAGTTGCCCAAATCTAGTGCTATCAAGGTAATTGATTTTGGTAGCACAACTTATGATCACAAAGACCATACCTACATTGTATCAACGAGGCATTATCGGGCTCCGGAGGTTATACTAGGTATGTATTTTGGCACTACTCCAAAATCCAAATAAACTATTATCTTCACTGTTTATTGATTATAACTTGCATGATTGGCTTTCCTACTTGGATGGAGTTATCCCTGCGACATATGGAGCGTCGGTTGTATACTTGTGGAACTTTGCTCGGTATATTTTGCAGAAAGACCTTAATCATATTCGTGTTACTAGTACTTCAGATTTATTTGCCTCCTCCGTTCATTCAATTCTAACCTCTGGTCACGCTGTTCCAGGGGGAAGCATTGTTCCAGACTCACGAGAACCTGGAACACTTAGCCATGATGGAGAGGGTATTAGGTCCATTGCCGCATGCTATGCTCAAGAGAGCGGAGTATGTAATCAATTGGCTTTGCATGTTCTTCATCCATTAATTTTGAGTAGCCTTGCCCCTTCAATTCTGATTTTTTTTTTTTTTTCTGATTGCTTTCAGCCGACATGCTGAAAAATATATTCGGAGGGGTCGGTTGAATTGGCCTGAGGGTGCAACATCGCGCGAGAGCATGAAAGCTGTTTTGAAACTACCTCGTCTTCAGGTACATCAAATGAACATGAGTGAACTTGCCTCTCTTGCCAGTCGATGCATATGGTTTTTTTATGTGATGCAGATGATTACTAGATTTTAATATGTGTACCATGAGCTTGATCACTCAAGATTATCACAGGTTTTTAGAAAAAAAAATTGTATTAAAGACCTTCAATTCTCTTCAGAAGAAAAAAGTAAATAACATAGTAAGCTGACTGTAGATTATTGAAGGATGGAAAGCTATGTGAAACACCATTTCTCTCAGAGATGCAATCCTCCGCTGGCTACTTCTTTCACCAATTGAAGGGTGTAGCCATTTACCCAAAAAAAAAAAAATGAAGTGTATAGCCAAGCTTAAGCGATCCTGAAACTATACAGGCTCAGCACAAGAAATGAATTTCAACCCTGCAATTCTGACCACACTTGGCTTATATGAATGAAGCTAGGTAGATCCCAAATTTGTACGAGCCGAACATTTTTTGAGCAGCTCGAGCCTTGAATCGGACTGAATTTGAGCTGGATCTTGTTTTAAGCTTCAACTTGATTCATGATCCAATCAATCTCAGTTGGATTCGCTAAGCGGTGAATAATTTATTCGCGGTGTTAGATTTGATCCAATGGTGGCATGGTTATACATACATTTGAATTGAAAAACAAGAAACCATTTCATTCCCTTTTCTTTTTTTGGGTAAATGTTAGGATGAACTAATCGCCCAATAGAAACTCTTTAAGAGCAAGGAAAATGTAAGCTACACTGCAACTTCGCACTATGTATCAGGTCATATGGTGTATTTATTGTTTATCAAGGCTTACTGAGCTGAACTGATCATGCCAGTGCATGCTCAAGCTCGGCTTGTGCTAGTTACAGTGTTTGTATACTAGTTTGTTATGTTTTGGTTCATGGGGTCTGCTTTTCGTGCAGAACCTGGTGATGCAGCATGTGGACCACTCAGCTGGTGATCTCATCAGCCTACTGCAAGGCCTTCTTAGGTATGAGCCATCCGACAGGCTGCAAGCTCATGAAGCCCTAAGACATCCCTACTTCATGAGGATGCATCACCGGAGGTCGTAGCCGTATATCCGAGAAATCTCCGAGCAATCATGGATGCATCTTATGACGTGGGGAGGGGTCTGGGATCTCCGGGAAACCCTTTGGAGGCTCGAAACAGCGCGACCTAAGCTGAAGCAGCACCATGAGCTCCCCAAGGATGTGTACCTGAAGCATAGTCTGATGATCTTTTACTGCCAACCTCTAAGCAGAGCTTGCAGCCTTGATAGATGCCGCGGAATATGTATAGCTGAATATAAACTAACCACATACTCAAACTATAATTTATTTTTGGAAACCGGTGTTTGGTTGATGGATTATAAGCTGAATCTGATTGTGGGATATATACAATTTGGATCTAGGTAATGTATAGTCGGTAGTATCCAGTTCGTATCTTTCCTTATGCGATGTAACTTTTGGCTGTGATGGAATCCATTGCGGGGAGTTGAAACCGTGACCACTTGGCACGGAATGGAAATGCAAAACCAACTAAGGTATCAGTCAAGCACATGTGCATTGCATTAAAGGCTGCCATTTTATGTGCGAATTGGATGGGTTTCATATCAGATCAGTTCGGACCGTTGTCAGATCACCGGATAAAAAAATCCAATCCATCTGTTTTGAGTACAAATTGGATCTGATTTGGATCAGACTCCGATTCGTGGACATGAGTACATCGGACGGTTGTGATATCGTTCAACATTAAATCCACAAAAGAGCAGTTAATTGTGAACTTTGGGAGTTAGAAGGGCAGGATAAAATCCGAGTCTCGATCGCAGGACCAGGAGCATCTTTTTTATTTCAACTCTTAGATCTAAAGCAATCTAATCTCACGATGGTGGATAAAATATAATATATTATGTTGGATTGGGTGCTTAACTGATCGGATGGTTATCAGAATCAGATGTTATTGGATTATCGGATCAAAAAACCCTATGCATATCCGATTTAATGGATCTGATTCGGATCAAAATCCAGTCCACTAACAGGTCTAGGCAGAGGTGGGTGTTGACGGGCGGGAGATGTCGGTTCACCACAGAAACCACCACATAACTATGGAATCACAATTGCTGAGCTGGAAATTTAGCATAATAGTTATACAGAATAACAGAACAATCCGTTATGGGCATTATATCAATCATTGAACCAAATCCATCACTCAGTTTATATAAGAATATATATGCTGTAACATCTCAATGAAGAAATTTGACAAATACATAGTTCACCTCTTTTCTCATCTAATCTAAAAGAGATTCTTGTAAAGATTAATACTAGTAGGTACTCACTCATCATCCTAAGCTGAAATGTGTGAAGCACTATCATTTTATTTTCGGAACAAAACATTTCTAATAACCCTTAAACCGCCCCTAGTCGTTCCTGGTTGCTGTATTCACCAGGAGCCACAGTCAGGTTTGTTGTAGGTGTTACTCGAGAGGCCACATTATATTCATTCATCAAAGTATTCTCTCTCTCCTCTCACCTAAGACGAGAGAGGTGATATAAGCTGGAGTAGTAGCTAAAGAGAATAAATCAACATTACAATCAACCACATGACCTTCTAAAATATGGGCACATGTACTAGCTCTCCTAAAGACATAAGGAAAAAAGAGTCCTCTATGATTTTCTTGGATACCGTGAATGCCAAGGTCGAGATGAATCGACTTTCAGCAGGAGCCGGGCGAGTCAGATGGATTAATATCCAAAACCGCTTTCACGGCCACCGAGTCAAGCCCCCACCCATGAATTGAAGGGATACAGGTTTCCAGCTTTTTGAAATCATATCAATGAAGTTTGAGATTTTGAATGAACCCAAATTTGGATGCTCCTTGTGAAGTTTGAATCCGGGGATTGACGATATCCACGGGTCCTTGAATGCAAGGGCGGACATGCATGGTAACTTTAAAATAACCTAGGACTCCCTATTGAAGCTTTAAACCTTTTTAAAAAATTTTACACTTAGCCCTCCAAATCTTTCACATTTACACTTCTTGGGCCCACCCATGCTCGAAAATTTTCAACGCCCGAAGGTAGATATGCCTTTTGCCATCAATAAACCCCCACCAAAAGTCTCCCAGAATGGCGTTGAGCTTGTTAGACGCATCTTGGGGAAGAAGGCATAAAGTATATCGAAAGAGAAGATAGAGTTGATTTCACCAGGGTCATCCTTCCAGCATGCGATAAAGGTTTAGCTTTCCACCCTCTTCAACTTCACCTTCATTCTATCGATGAGGAAGGAATAAGACTCCCTTTTGGATCTACCAATAAATAATGGTTTGCCCAAATACTTTTCGTTCCTATCCATAATTTTGGCACCAATAGTTTGAGCTAGCCAAGCCTTCACTGCTGATCCTGTTGACATTCTTGCTAAAGGTAACAACAAATTTGTCAAAATTCACCAACTATCATGACCACCTACCATATCGTAGAATCATATTCTTAGTTTCTATGATCTCTGATTAATGGGAATTAAGACTTAAGGGCATTTTGGTCTGAAAAATATAAATCGGTGAGCTAACTGCTTTTGCGTATGAACTGTAGGACGTCGATGTTGTCTTTAACCATTTAGTGACTCAAGTATTTACGTCGCCAAAGCTTATAACCATTCCATAACGAACCATTTATGTCATCAAATATATTAAATTTAGCGACGAAACAAAAACGTCGCCAAATGTGAAAATGGTTGTCACGAAATATCTCCCATCTTATCAGCATACATGTACTCATGATGTTTGGCGACACACCAATAAATTAAATGTTAATGATTGCCAACAAAATAACTAATACGTTGTCAAAACTCAACATGTTTCATGACACGCCAAGTCATTCGTCACAAAAGTTAAGAATCCCCGGTTATTTGGTCTGTCGCCGAAGGTAGTCGACAAATATGTCAATTCTTGTAGTGCTACTTTGATTCCATGAATCAACTGTTTGCTTTCCTTCTTTAGCAATAGTCTTGAGTGCATTTTAGAAAAAACCAACCCTTTTCAGAATGAAATAATTCCTCCGACTATCCATTTATCAAAATAAAGAAAGAGGGAGCAAGAATACACGATTGAATCAATATGCAAAAGTATCTCGAGAACCCTAATCCTAACATATCATCAATTTAGAATGACCATTCTATGCGATCGATCATACGATCATACGCCTTCAACATATCTATCTTGAGGGCAAAGGAACCTATTCTGCCAGATGTTCGTTTTATGGTGTGCAAGACTTCTTGAACAAGAATCGAAGTCTTAAAAATCTTGAAGAATTTCTTTCTTGTTTTCCTCCTCCGTGACAATAATAGTAGGATAGGATAATGATCATTGTCGATCATGGGAAGATACCAAAGGCTTGCTTGAGCAAAAAGAATTCTCCATTCTAGATTTACAAGGGCTCTATCTACTCTTTCGAGGACATTGTATCTAATAGATCTTCGATTAGTCCAAGTATATACGGGACCTTGATAAACCACATCTAAAAGTCCCACCTGATTAAGGAAATATTGAAATTCTTGAACTTGAGAGAGATGCATTGGGTTTCCACCACTCCTCTTTAGTAGATGTGGGTGCAAAATCACATGTCAACTCTCTCCCTCTCTCTCTCTCTCTCTCTCTCTCTCTCTCTCTCTCTCTCTCTCTCTCTCTCTCTCTCTCTCTCTCTCTCTCTCTCTCTGTGTGTGTGTGTGTGTGTGTGTGTGTGTGTGTGTGTGTGTGTGTATATCTTCATTCTACAGTGTTAGCGTGACAGCTCAACGCTCTATAGCACACCACATCTCTGAAGCTCTACCGTTCAATCGACTGTTGGAGGGGGACCGTATGATAGCTGTAATCCTCCCCCACAACAGACAGAATAGCCTTGAAGTCTCCCATACAACAAAGATGAAGATTAACACCTGAGGGAATTCCACCAAGTCTATTCCAAACTTCATAGTGTTTGGATCTGCGTGGGGCTCTGTACACGCAACAAGAATCCAAGATTCTAAAGTAGACTAATCTCCGCAATAATATAAAACTCGGATAAAGCAAGACATGTTAGATCAATTGTATCATATATTCTAGTGTAAACACAATTTACCTCTCGATCTAATGGAAGGGACATCAAAATGGTTATCAAAGATGATAGATTCATAGATACTTTTCATCTTGAGGGTATTACTTATAGTCTCTGAAAGAAAAATGATATAAGGTTGGGTACCCGGGTGGAGATTATTTAGAATTCGAATTGCAAGTCGACAATGATCATTGTCGATCATAGGAAGGTGCCAAAGTCTGTTTGAGCAAAAAGAATTACCCATTCCGGATTTACAAGGGCTCTATCGAATTTTTCCATAATATTGTATCTGATTGAAAACTTCTGTTACCACTGTCATGCCCCGGATATTCGCTCTGCAGCACGAGAACCCTCGGGCATGAAGTTTCACTGCCATTTTTTTTTTGAAGAAAAGGAAGGAAAAGAGGTTTAAGTTTAGTTTGTTCTTCCTTGTTCAGGCCGACCCAATGCCTAAAGACACTAGAACAACCGCCCTTGTAAGGAAGATAAGAAAACTATTTATGAAAAAGTAGTACTGCTCGACTGTCTAAGGGCATCACTCTTGGAAGGAGGGAGGTAACTTCCTCAACTCTTCTAAGCGTGTTGCTCTCGTACGAGCACGAGACTCGAGCCCAGAAGGCGAGTCATTCCTCACGCCACTCAAAATTAGCCTTAAGTGGCTCCTCACACTTATTTATTTTAAAATTCAATTAATAGAAGCAATTGGTATCTCGGGCCAGAATAATACACCACCAGAAGCAAACTCTCTTTATAGATAGATCAACAGTCTTTATATTTCATCATTTGGAATACATTTACAATATAAGGGTCCTGCTCCAACTCTCCACAACTGCTCCATAGCTCCCTGCTCCGCTACTCCATCAGCTACATATGTCCGTCTTCTCTACGAACTTAACTTCTTCTTATACCTAGGTTTGTGTCCAACAAAGAAAATACGCACAAACCCTGAGTCACTTAGAAGACTAAGTGACTCAGTGCAAGCCATGCTAACTTTATAAAAAAAAACAAATAACCATAATAAATGGTGCTTTAATCGATGTCATCCTCTTGTTCAGCCTAAATCAAATCATCTCTCTTGCACCGTATTTCGAATTATATTATACCTCTCGTGATTTCTTGACTTTAAATCATATTCTCTTGACTAATATCAATTCTTAATTTTATTTTAATTAATGTCATACCTCTATTACTTCAATTGTTATAAGGATATAGTTATTCGAATAATATCAAATCTCATGAAGGTCATATCTCGAAGAATATCGAGTCTTGACCTATCCTAAGACTTTATCAGTAATGCCAAACCTGCCCTACTCGTCATGATCTAGTATAGACTTCTATAACCGAAGCCTATCATAGAATCAATATTATAAATTTAGCCACTAGTCTTAGGGTACTCAAAAGAGACCACCATAACCAAGGACTCATCTGACTACCAGTGAGATTTATAAGTCTACATACCAATCAAACTGGTCCGGTGCATCCTAGTGACTCTAATTCCTAATCTAGGGCTAGAACAATAACTCCAACAACTAAATTAGGGCTAATAACCTAACTTAAACACTAGTTTAGAGTACTTAAGGAGGCCACCCCAATCATATGCTTATCTGACACGGTCAGATACTGTAACGACAGCCACTACACCAACCAAAACGGTCTGGTGTCTTAATGTCAATCTCAACTCCACGCCAAAGGTGATATTATGAGTTAGACGACATCCAGTTGTCTCTTTTTTCCCTAAACTATAGCTAATCCTATAATCACAACCATGATTCGGAATATCCAAACAATGATTAGGGAGTAACCCTAACTCCTACTATCAAGCTAACTGTCTGATCTTAATCAAACTCAAATCCTAAAAAAGGCTAAACGCTACTAGTATTTGGTACTCAAAAGAGACCACCACCACCCAAAGACTCATCTCCCAATTGGTCAGGATTGTACACGAGTCAACCATGCCAACCAAAACGGTCCGGCACTACCATGTCAATCTCAACTCCACGCCAAAGGCGAGATTATGAGTTAGACGATGATTATAGTGTCACTATTCCTCTAAACTAGTGCTAAAAACACAGAACATACGTTTACGTGTCTGTATAAACAATAAGGAGAGTAGGGAATGACCCTACCTCCATACCACTCGTAAGAGCCTAAGTACAATGCATTCCTAGTTTTATGTGGTAGATTCTATCCTAGCATGCGACGACGGGATCACTAACTGCGTGCGATATAGATTTACACCTATCCGCACGGGGCCATCATATCGCTTTTCGCATGCTTAGTTAGAACCCACTACGATAAAAAACAACTACCCTACTAGCATAAGTCATAGACTTAAACGATCAATACCAGACCCGAAGGTCTAGAACCCACTGTGGCATAGCCACTCGAGGCGAATTCAATCATACATCCAATGCAATACTAACATATTACTCACCTAACTATACCATACCTTCAATAGATAGACGACGTGTCCTCCCAACCTAAACCAGACAGGAGACACGTCCCCTAACTAAGACAGGTACCGTTCTACCATACTAACAATTTCCAATCTACCTAACATCGATTATACTCCTTATATCTCTATATAACCGTACAAAATATTCTACACTTAAAATTTCTAAAATGCTCATGTGATCGTGCACCGCCATCAGTGAGTAGGAGGGGCATTCCCCTAACCCAACAGGGATAGGGAATATGGCCTCTACAGTATGATAGCGGTACCGCCATCACGTCAGGCGTTTCCTATCCACCTGTACTATCCAACTATCCTAATTTGCTTTCATGTCCGTGAAACGTCGTCGATAAGCAAGGAAGGAACTCCCCCAACCAAACAAGGAAAGGGAATACGACTCCTATAGCACGATAACGGTACAAGGGTTATGCAAGGCTTTTTCATATGTTACTTGCAATTAGTCTTTTCTAAATCATCTGCGTTGCCAAGTATCGTTAAATAACACATTTGACGCCCTTATAAGTTTCCGAATTTGCTGATTTTTTGTGAGGATGATCAACTTGCCATGTTGATCATCCTCACAAAAAATCAGCAAATTCGGAAACCTCTATCCACCGATTGAATCAAGTTAAAAATGGGAGGTAAATTTACCTCCCATTTTGGGTTGTCAACGGATCCCAGCCCATATATATATATATATATATATATATATATATATATATATATATATATATATATATATATATATATATAAGGGCATGCTATAATACGGCATGCGGTACGTGCGGCACTACACCGCAACCGTTTGATGCACGCGTTGCGTGCATGCGATGCACATCAGACGGCTACTATGCGGTGCCGCACTTACTGCATGCCGCATTATAGCATGCCCCTATATATATATATATATATATATATATATATATATATATATATATATATATATATATATATATATATATATATAGAGAGAGAGAGAGAGAGAGAGAGAGAGAGAGAGAGAGAGATGCTATAATGCGGCATGCGGTAAGTGCGGCACCTACCGCATGCCGTCTGATGCACGTAGCACGTGCATCAGATGGCTGCGGTGCGGTGCCGCACGTACCGCATGCTATATATATATATATATATATATAGAGAGAGATGCTATAATGCGGCATGCGGTAAGTGCGGCACCTACCGCATGCCGTCTGATGCACGCAGCACGTGCATCAGATGGCTGCGGTGCGGTGCCGCACGTACCGCATGCTATATATATATATATATATATATATATATATATATATATATATATATATATATATATATATATATATATATATATATATATATATATATATATATATATATATATATATAGGCACCGCACCGCAGCTATCTGATGCACGTGCTTCGTGCATCACATGCACGCAGCGGTGATGCACGCAGCGCGTGCATCAGACGGCATGCGATAGGTGCCACACTTACCGCATGCCGCATTATAGCATCGCACCACAGCTGTCTGATGCACGCGCTGCGTGCATGCGATGTTGTAGCTCGTGTGTCCTTAGCGTGGAATTTCTGTATTAACATTAATAAAGAACACTTTGGTTATTGCTATAATTAGAATACTACTCTGGTATATGATAATACTCATATAATAAAAGGACCCTAGGGAACACAGTAGGCCACTGAGGCGCATGGAGGATCCATGCTTGGGAGACCCAGTGGACCAGTTCTGTGTAGACCTAGAACTAGTTCACTGCTTAGGTGATGCTGGTCGTTTCACCGAGAACAAGTTATTGGCAGGTAGAGGATGTGGTGAAGTCTTCACCACGGAAATATGGGATTCCCATTCACCTGACCAAGCACGATGATCGTGTTGAACAGGAACCAAGACGGTGCACAGTTCAGTGATTCAGACACTGGTACAGAAACCATCTTACTACTATAGATAATCCGTCCTTAACCCTGAGGGACCATGTACACTGGGCCAACCAGTTGTGTGGTGGTTTGATGTGCCAACGTGTACGGACCTTCCATAGTCCAATACCACGGTACGTTAGGTTACTCGGCTGGTGCTTGAGTGACATGTAATCCCTACAGGTTATCCGATGTCCAGTGTTGGATGGGTGCGTTTTGATAAGTCAATCTGTCCACACAGTTAACCCAGGCCTGGTGGTTGTCAGTATGACTGACGATGTTCCGGATACTAGGTATAGTACCGGAAGGTGTGTGGTGTTATAGATGACAAGTCATCAATTCCTAGTCAGATGATCGATCGGGATCTGACGGTGCTCCCCACCGCCCGAGTCGTATCATGGCACCAGAAATAGGAGGGACTTAGGATTATCGGAGTATAGTAGAGAACAGGGTTATAAGGGAGTAACATAAGTTTAGGATCACTAGAGTTCAACTCACGTCGCACTCTGGGTGGCTACGCGGGTTAATCGGATTAGGGCTGATTAACAGAACTTTTGGTGTGTCACCGGAACAGTTAATCAGGGATCCGGTTGCAGCTAGAGATCCCGAACCCTGAAGGTTCCACCCTGTCGTTGCGTATAGGAATTGTTCCCCGACCTAGTTGGATACGTTGGATGCGAAGTAGCGCGATGGAGCGCAAGCCCGGAGCCAAAGAACCTAATTCACATGTGTTACCCGTAGGGGTATTTTGGTAAATACTGAAATATGGCTCAGAACATATTGAATATGGATCTTAGAATGAGCGGAATAATTCCAGAAGCTTATATGCACTAACGAAACTCGATTCCGAGTAGCGCACCTCACTCAGTCTCTCTTTCAGTTTTCCATTTTTCGTGAAGGGCGTTTTCGTCCAGGCTTCACGATAGACATTGGAATACCCTAAAAACCGCCCCCTCTTATCCCTATCTACCTTGGGGCCGGCCCAAGCTTTCTTGTGGCTTTGGGAGACCGACCCTATAAGGGAATAGGGAGAGGGAGGGCCGGCCAAATGGCTCCTCTCCTCCAGAAAATCCGAACCCCCTAGTCCTCCTCCTTTGTGGTTTCGGCCAAGGAAAAGAGAGGAAGAAGAAGGGAGAAGGAAGAGGAAGGAAGGAGAAGGAAGAAGAGAGAAAGAGAAGGAGGAAACCTAGCGGCTCGCCATCGTCTTCGCAATGGATTACTCCGTCGGCTCGTAATCCTTGCATTTAGAGACGGGATTTCGAGGATTCTTCAATTCGCAAAGGACAAGGTGTTATCCGACAGTTTCCCTTGCAATTCAAGTGCGGTTCTTCATCGATCGTTCCGTCGTCTCCGGATCATAGATCCATAAGGTATGATGATTCTAAACACCTAACTAGATGCATGCATGTCTTCCGTAGATCGTAGTTTGCCTCTAGGGTGTCCGCACATATGCAAAGATTATAGATTTGCATGTAGATTGTTTTATAGCGTAATCGTAATGAAACATACACCGTATGATCTTCGGATCTTTCTTTTGCTTCCGCTGCGACTCTGATTAGCGGATCCAATTCCAACAATTGGTATCAGAGCACGCTTTGGTGTTTGTTTCATGCATGAATTCGTGAAAACATCATGTGAATATATGATGGCATATATTTTCGTCGGGGTTCGGCGTAGATCATGTATATGGATTGTGCTATGTATTGTCTTTTTGCAGGTGCCGTGCTGAATAGTAATCTGTGATTGCATGCATCCGGGGGTCGGACCCCAGATTTTATTTTGCATTGATTATTATTGTGCTTGTCGATTTTAAGGCTCTAGATAGGCGAGGGTGGGGGTTGACCATCCTCAGTTCCCTGGCCATGTTTCGAGGATTGTCTTCTTTTCTTTCTAGCGAAATTATACACGAACGAGCACTTGCTTGGAGCGTGTTAGTTTTTCGGTCACAGGAAGAAGGAGATGATGCTACATCCACGGTTCGGGCAAGCGGTACCATGGCGTGCAAAGACCCGACGAAAGCGTGCACGTTGGTGATGATGGGGATCGTCGTAAGAGATCGTGCAGAACGGAAGAGCAGGATATATTGGCTATGCTATTCAGGTTCAGGGGCCGGACCCTGGACTTGATTCAGTTTGGATATTTTTTCTGTTGATTACCTTTACTTTTTGTTTAGAGAACCCTGATGATAATTTTATTATCTTGCTTGTGAGTTTGTCTCTAGATCAGGCTTAGGGTTAGTACTAAGATTATGGATTCATTGGTGTCTCTATATGGTTCTAACACGTGCGAATCCGGTGGCTAGCTAAAAGGAAAAGTGGTAACCGCCCTCATAGTAGTTCAGGTAGCCAAGTACTGTGCACCGAGATAGACGCAGTGTTAGATTTGTTTAGAGATAATTAACTAATGTCTCCATAAGAAGTATGATAACCCTAGTGGGATGCCCTTTCCCCACGTGGTCCTAGCGACCAAGTTAGGTTAGGATTTCACTGTGTGATACCCGTTTCTAGATGACGTTTGATGGTAGTATGAACTCATCACGATTCTGTTATACCACCATTAGGTTGAGGTCCGACGGAGGTTGTCGGATGTCCTTATTTGGTCAGCATCGAAACCTGTAATGAGATAAGGTCTACTATGACATCAGGCATCAAATTGTGAACAAGGCATCATCGTAGTGGGAGTCCTTTCCACGTTGACCTTAGGCTAGGCTCCAGATCTTAGGATTATGGGCAAACTAGTGAAGTATCGGGATCCTTGGAATCTATGTAATGTGATCCTTGCAAGAAAGGCGAAAGCTGAGTATTCAAGGTAGGGACTATGATATTTTCCGAGGATACTAATGCTTTGCGGGAGGGTTTGTAATCTTAGTGGGAGCACGGTAGACCAGGGTCTAAGTCTAGGAGGTCGTGACCTATCTAGATATGCATAAAACTTCATAAAGAAGGGATATATAAGAGGTTCCCTCCAAAGGGGAGCCCCTGGCCTCTACAATCAATCGGCTAAGGGTCTGGGTGAGAGGTATGCAGTTCGATATTCCCACTGGGTGAGAGCTGTGTTTCCTTCCATGCTGGTTCGCCTAGTGGTTTCCTTCGGGACATGGAGGATACCGATGGCAGTGGGTGACGGTTTTTTCCTACACCGCGGGAGCCTATGAACCCCCCTGCCGACACCACCTAGATTTGTGGGAAGCATCCGAAAGCTTGTGTGAAGCCGCTGTTGCTGCGCACACGGGTCACATAAAGCTGGCCAAAAGGAGACTGGGAGGTCTTTTAGTTTACATTAGGTAATTCTGATGAAGACTGGGTCGTAAAAACCCCGTTGGCAGAAGCGGTTGCATGCTCTCACCGAGATGCTGTCTCCAATTCAAGGCCGATAGTCTCAGTGCTCGAGCCCAGGGAATTTAGATTTCTGGATGTCTACACTTGAGGTAGTGGAGACATAGCGGTTGGAATAAACATTATCTATTTCTAAATTCCATGAAATAGATTGTAGTAAACCCTAATTTTGCTTTGAACCATTGTTTACAAAAATCATGACCAAGCTCGACCCCCTTGCCTCCATGCTTAATGATAACAAACTTACGGGACCAAACTACGAGGACTGGAAGCGTAACCTGATGCTCGTCCTAAGGTTTGGCAAACACACAATTACCCTAAGTACCCCTCAACCGGCCATGCCGGGACCAAGTGCAACTAAGGCTCAGTTAAAGGAATAGAAAGACTGGCTAGATGCTGATGAGATGTGCAAGTGCTACATAGTGGCATCCTTGCAGACCGTCCTTCAGAAGCAAGTCGAAGACATGGCCTTTGCTTCAGACATGATGCTCTACCTAAAGGAATTGTTCGAGGGTCGTAGTCGGGTAACTCGTTACCTGACCATCAAGAAATTGGTGTCCACGAAGATGGCAGAGGGGACTTTAGTTCGGGATCATATACTGAAATTGTTTAGCTATATGAACGAGCTTGGTTCCTTCGATGTCATCTTGGATGCAGAGATCCAGACCGACATTTTCCTCGCGTCTCTGTCAGAAGCTTTTGAGGGCTTCGTTACCAACTTTAACCTTAACCGGTTGGAGATGTCTAACACAGAGCTCCTATCGGCGCTCCAGGCGGCAGAGGACGGGATAAAGGTAGGAGCCCAATCCCTGAACATGGAGCGGAATTCTTCTCTGAAAGCCAAAGGCAAGTTTCAGAAAAGAAAGTCTAAGAAGCCCGTGAAGATGGGCCAGGTGCAGTTGCAGGTTCCTAAGCAGAATGGTCCGGCGAAGCCCAAAGGAAAATGTTTTTGATGCGGCAAGAAGGGGCACTGGAAGGGCAACTGCCGTGCGGCTCCCAAGAAGGCTGAGACAGGTATATCTCAAATCCACATAGTGGAATCTCTTGTAGCATCTAGTTGTTCTCCAGTTTCATGGATTGTGGATTCTGGTTCCACTAACCATGCTTGCAATAATTTGTAGGGGTTCAAGGAGACAAGAAAACTGGGTGATGGGGAGATGATATCCTAAGCATGGGAACTGAGGCCGTGGCAGAGGCTAAAGCTGTTGGAGATATCGTCTTGTAGTTCCTTGATGGATGAAGTTTATTACTTAGAGACATACTTTATGTACTGTCCTTGAAACGAAACTTAATTTCTGTTTCCTTATTGAATAATGAAGGTTTTTTAGTTTTATTTGATGCTTCTGGTGTGTCAATTAAATTGAATAGTTTCTTTGTTTGTAAGGGAAAGATACAGAATGGTCTCTATGTAATTAACTATAATCATAAGCAGGATAATATAACTGAAGCTTGTGTGATTAATTCATCTAAAAGGAAAAATCCCTCAGATAATCCAACACTCATTTGGCATCTAAGGCTTGGACACATAGCCTCAGACAGGATTCACAGGTTGGTTAAGGTAGGATATTTAAGTCCAGATATTTCAGAAAGCCTATCGACGTGTGAGTCTTGCCTGGAAGGCAAGATGACTAAACGATCTTTCCGAGCCAAAGGTAGCGGATCTAAGGAGGTATTAGAGTTGGTACACACTGATGTATGTGGGCCCATAAGTGTCCGTGCTATAGGAGGCTTCGAGTATTTCATCACCTTCACGGATGATCACTCGAGGTTTGGATACATATACCTAATGCGACGGAAGTCTGAATCCTTTGATAAGTTCAAGGAGTTCAGAGCTAAAGCAGAAAAGCAGACGGATAAAAGTATCAAATCTCTTCGATCGGATCGAGGAGGCGAATACCTATTAGATGAATTTATTGGGTACCTGCGTGAGCATGGGATCGTATCCCAGTTGACTACACCAGGGACACCACAACAAAACGGTGTATCTGAGAGGAGAAACCGAACTTTGTTAGAAATGGTTCGGACTATGATGAGTTATGCAACATTGCCACCTAGTTTTTGGGGTTATGCCCTAGAGACGGCAGCATATACTTTGAACTTTATTCCATCAAAGTCAGTACCCCTAACTCCTTGGGAGCTGTGGTTGAAGCGAAAGCCAAGCCTACAGCACTTTAGGATTTGGGGTTGTCCAGCACATGTGCGAAAGGATAAACGAGATAAGATAGAGTCAAAAACTAAGGTATGTCTGTTCGTTGGGTATCCAAAATGGACAAAGGTGGTTTATTTTATGATCCTGAGGATAGAAAGGTTGTCGTCTCGAGGAACGCTGTATTCTTGGAGCAGGATTATTTAATGGACCATAAGCCCACCAGTAAAGTAGTTCTTAAAGAATTGCTTGGTACTGATGGGAGTACACAGACAGAAAACGTATTGGGAGCCGATACCACTAAGATAAACGATACTGTAGAATTGACTCATATGGAACCACCGCAGGCTTGTCGCAGTGGGAGGACCACAAGTGCTCCTGATAGATACATTGGAGAAGCCTTTATGGTAGATCCAGAGTTTCAAGAGGATGATCCTCTGAACTATGACGAAGCGATGGTATCCTTTGACCATGCAGCTTGGCAGGAAGCTATGGAGGCAGAACTGACATCGATGTCCTAAAACTCGGTCTGGACACTTGTAACACCACCTCACAATATTAAACCTGTTGGGTGTAAGTGGGTGTATAAAAGGAAAAGAGGTCCGGATGGTACCGTTGAGACTTACAAAGCTAGACTAGTCGCTAAGGGTTATACCCAGCGAGAAGGGATCGACTATGACGATACCTTTTCGCCAGTGGCTATGCTTAAGTCTATTTGGATCCTCTTGTCCATTGCTGCCCATTATGATTGGGAGATCTGGCAAATGGACGTCAAGACCGCATTCCTCAACGGGGATTTGGAAGAAGACATCTACATGTCTCAGCCTCTAGGCTTTGTCGCAAAAGGTCAGGAAAGTCTGATGTGCAAGTTGCAAAGGTCTATTTATAGACTGAAACAAGCATCCAGAAGTTGGAACATGCGTTTTGATTAGGCTATCCAGTCTTATGGATTTGAGCAGAACGTGGATGAACCATGTATTTATAAAAGGAGCGATAAGATTGCAGTAGTTTTTTTAGTGCTTTACGTATATGATATCCTGCTCATCGGAAACGATATTGGAACGTTGTCTACAGTGAAGGTGTGGTTATCCTCTCAATTTGACATGAAAGACCTGGGTGAAGCGAGTTATGTTCTGGGGATCAAGGTAACTCGAGATCGCCAGAACAAGACTCTCTCGCTGTCACAGTCAGTCTACATAGATACTATCTTGGTCAGATTCAGTATGCACAACTCCAAGAAGGGATTGGTTCTATTCAGACATGGAATAAAATTGTCCAAGGATCAGGGTCCTAAGACTCCTGAGGAGAGGGCAGAGATGCAGAAGATATCTTATGCTTCGGCTGTAGGGAGTCTGGTATATGCTATGCAGTGCACGAGACCAGATATATACTATGCAGTAGGCATGATAGGCAGGTATCAGTCAAATCCGGGTCCAGGGCACTGGACTGCTGTGAAGAGTATACTCAAGTATCTCCGTAGGACGAGAGATTATGAGTTAGTTTACTCTTCACAGGAACTGATGCCGATTGGATATATGGATTCTGACTTTGCGTTAGATCCGGAATCCAGGAGATCGACGTCAGGGTTTGTGTTTTCATTAGGAGGAGGAGCTGTCAATTAGAGGAGCGTGAAGCAGGGTTGCATCGCGGATTCGACGATAGAGGCTGAGTACATTGCGGCGTGCGAAGCAGCTAAGGAGGCGGTGTGGCTCAAGAAGTTCCTCACAGACTTAGGATACGTACCGGGAGCTCAAGATCCTATTGTCCTTTACTGCGACAATAGTGGAGCGGTAGCACAATCCAAGGAGCCAATATATCACCAGAAGAGCAAGCATATCGAGCGGAAATACTACATTATCCGGGACTTGCAGAAGCAAGGGGAGGTTGCAGTGACTCAGGTGGCGTCTGCAGATAACATGGCGGACCCTTTCACAAAGGCGTTATTGACCAAGGCTTTTGAGAAGCACGTGGATGCCATGAGAGTTAAGACTGTTGTTCCCCGCTAGGCCAAGTGGGAGATTATTGTAGCTCGTGTGTCCTTAGCGTGGAATTTCTGTATTAACATTAATAAAGATGACTTTGGTTATTGCTTTAATTAGAATACTACTCTGGTATATGATAATACTCATATAATAAAAGGACCCTAGGGAATACAGTAGGCCACTGAGGTGCATGGAGGATCCATGCTTGGGAGAGCCAGTGGACCAGTTCTGTGTAGACCTAGAACTAGTTCACAGCTTAGGTGATGCTGGTCGCTTCACCAAGAACAAGCTATTGGCTGGTAGAGGATGTGGTGAAGTCTCCACCATGGGAACGTGGGATTCCTATTCACCTGACCAAGCACGATGATCGTGTTGAACAGAAACCAAGACGGTGCACAGTTCAGTGATTCAGACACTGGTGCAGAAACCGTCTTACTACTATAGATAATCTGTCCTTAGCCCTGAGGGACCATGTACACTGGGCCAACCAGTTGTGTGGTGCTTTGATGTGCCAACGTGTACGGACCTTCTATAGTCCAATACCACGGTACGTTGGGTTACCCGGCTGACGCTTGAGTGACATGTAATCCCTACAGGTTATCCGACGTCCAGTATTGGATGGGTGTGTTTTGATGAGTCAATCTGTCCACACAGTTAACCCAGGCCTGGTGGTTGTCAGTATGACTGACGATGTTCTGGATGCTAGGCATAGCACCGGAAGGTGTGTGGTGTTATAGATGACAAGTCATCAATTCCTAGGCAGATGATCGATCGGGATCTGACGGTGCTCCCCACCGCCCGAGTCGTATCATGGCACCAGTAATAGAAGGGACTTAGGATTATCGGAGTATAATAGAGAACAGGGTTATGAGGAAGTAACATAAGTTTAGGATCACCAGAGTTCAACTCGCGTCGTACTCTGGGTGGCTACGCGGGTTAATCGGATTATGGCTGATTAACGGAACTTTCAGTATGTCACCGGAACAATTAATTAGGGATCCGGTTGCAGCTAGAGATCCCGAACCCTGAAGGTTCCACCATGTCGTTGCGTATAGGAATTGTTCCCCGACCTAGTTGGATACGTTGGATGCAAAGTAGCACGATGGAGCGCAAGCCCGGAGCCAAAGAACCTAATTCACATATGTTACAGGTAGTAGGGGTATTTTGGTAAATACTGAAATATGGCTCAGAACATGTTGAATATGGATTTTAGAATGAGCGGAATAATTCCAGGAGCTCATAGGCGCTGACGAAACTCGATTCCGAGTAGCGCACCTCACTCAGTCTCTCTTTCAATTTTCCACTTTTCATGAAGGGCGTTTTCGTCCAGGCTTCACGATAGACATTGTAATACCCTAAAAACCGCCCCCCCTTATCCCTATCCACCTTGGGGCCGGCCCAAGCTTCCTTGAGACTTTGGGAGACCGGCCTTATAAGGGAATAGGGAGAGGGAGGGCCGGCCAAATGGCTCCTCTCCTCCAGAAAATCCGAACCCCCTAGTCCTCCTCCTTTGTGGTTTCGGCCAAGGAAAAGAGAGGAAGAAGAAGGGAGAAGGAAGAGGAAGGAAGGAGAAGGAAGAAGAGAGAAAGAGAAGGAGGAAACCTAGCGGCTCGCCATCGTCTTCGCAACGGATTCCTCCGTCGGCTCGTAATCTTTGCACTCAGAGACGGGATTTCGAGGATTCAATTCGCAAAGGACAAGGTGCTATCCGACAGTTTTCCTTGCGATTCAAGTGCGGTTCTTCATCATTCCGTCATCTCCGGATCATAGATCCATAAGGTATGATGATTCTAAACACCTAACTAGATGCATGCATGTCTTCCGTAGATCGTATTATGCCTTTAGGATGTCCGCACATATGCTAAGATTGTAGATTTGCATGTAGATTGTTTTATAGCGTAATCGTAATGAAACATACACCATATGATCTTCGGATCTTTCTTTTGCTTCCGCTACAACTCTGATTAGCGGATCCAATTCCAACATGCGATGCACACAACGGTGCATCAGACGGCTACTATGCGGTGCCACACTTACCGCATGCCGCATTATAGCATGCCCCTATATATATATATATATATATATATATATATATATATATATATATATATATATATATATATATATATATATATATATATATATATATATATATATATATATATATATATATATATATATATATATATATATATATATAGGGGACGGGGAGCCTGGACCTCAGGTGCAGTGTGAACACTACACAGGTGCCCTGCATGCATGCCACGTGGCATTCCCTGCCGAAATCCCGATCGGAAACAGCCCCACCGAGACCGCTTAACTGCATGCCATACCTCAGCCGTCCGATCGACTTAATCGAATGGATCGCATTCCACCCGGCTCGCTGTTACTGTGGTGGGCATAGTAACAGCGAGAATCTGGTCCGGGAGAATCCCAACCGTTCGATTCAGTCGATCGGACGGTTGAAAAAAAATTCACGATTACTTTAGCCGCTACAGTAACCGCGAGAATGATTTCAGTCGTCCGATCATCAGGATCCAACGGATTGGATTCATTTGGGATTCAATTGGCCATTCGGGTGAATCCAATCCATTGGATCCTACGATCGGACGGCTGAAAGGATTCTTGCGGTTATTGTAGCGGCTACAGTAATCGCAAATTTTTTTTTTCAACCGTCTGATCGACTGAATCAAACGAATGGGATTCCCCCGGACCAGATTCTCTCTGTTACTGTGCCCGCCACAGTAACATCAAGCCGGGTGGAATGCGATCCGTTCGATTAAGCCGATCGGACGGCTGAGGTGTGGCATGCAGTTAAGCGGTCTCGGAGGGGCTGTTTCTGATTGGGATTCTGGCAGGGAATGCCACGTGGCATGCATGCAGGGCACCGGTGCAGCGTTCACGCTGCACCTGAGGTCCAGGCTCATCGTCTGATGCACGCATTGCGTGCATGCGATGCACGCAACGGTGCATCAGACGACTACTATGCGGTGTCGCACTTACCGCATGCTGCATTATAGCATGCCCATATATATATATGGGCATGCTATGCTGCGGCATGCGGTACGTGCGGCACCGCACCGCAGCCATCTGATGCACGTGCTGCGTGCATCACATGCACGCAACGGTGCATCAGACGGCATGCGGTAGGTGCCGCACTTACCGCATGCCGCATTATAGCATTTCTCTCTCTCTCTCTCTCTCTGTATATATATATATATATATATATATATATATATATATATATATATATATATATATATATATATATATATATATATATATATATATATATAGGGGCATGCTATAATGCGGCATGCAGTACGTGCGGCACCGCACTGCAGCCGTCTGATGCACGCATTGCATGCATGCGATGCACGACGGTGCATCAGATGGCTACTATGCGGTGCCGCACTTACCGCATGCCGCATTATAGCATGCCCCTATATATATATATATATATATATATATATATATATATAATCCCTCCAGTGCGATTTTTTGTTGTGACTCGTCTGTTGTGCTCCAGTTGAATACATCGTCAGATTTTAAAAGAGTTTGACATTGTATTAATAACCAGTGGATTCGATGGGTGTTTTGGTGTGGTCAATTACGTCAAAGGGGATAACATCGATGAAAGAGTACCAGATAGAAGAGATGGTTTAGCTTTGCGATTATCTAGTATGTGATGAAGTCGGTCAAGGAGGTTTGAGAGAAGCTCTCAATATTCGTTGTCGCTGTAGTCGATCGAAAAGATCGACCCTGTAATCGTTCATTGAAGCAAAGCCTGCAATACCTAGATTAATCGTTTATCCCGACATTCAAAACCCTAGAGACCGTTTGTGCTATTTGCTCTATCATCTTCACCTATCTGTATATTTTTTCATGTTTCTCCTTTGTTTCATGTAGTCGATCGTGAAGATTGACCGAGCAAGCCCTAGTTTCGATGTTATAGATCTTTGTTATTACTTCAAACCCCTAGTATATCCCTCTCCCTCTATTTTTTGGATTTTCGTTCGGGTGATGATAGAGATTCAAATTTTTTTTTAGGATATCATTTCCTTATCACCCTGTTGGTTTTTTTTTTTATAATTCATTTTGGTGAGGATTTTGTATGATATAATGTACATATTTGGGAATTTTTTTGTAGATATTGAATGTATTAGATTGATTTTTATTCTTATTTCAAAACCCTAGAAATTGAATTATTTTCTTTATCCAGTATCTCCCTCTCCTTCTGTCGTTTTGATTTTAGTTTGGGTGAGGATAGGTGTTCTTTGTTCTCTATTTTTTTTTCCCAATCCAAGTGATCTGTTTTCATCTTTATGTACTATTTTATTCAATTGAATGTGATTTGTAAACTTGATCACATTTATATGTACCGTAATACTGAAAACGTTGTATGATATTTATGCATATGCTTATACAGTAAGATGTTAAATTGATGGTGTTTTGTGTTAGAGCTGTCAATTATTCTATTTTTTTTTTTTGCTATTTATGTGAATTGTTTTCATCCTCATGTGTTATTTTGTTCCCTTATCATTTGTTTGTTAGACTTGATTACCTTTACTTGTACCTTTAAACTCAAATGTAGTATGGTGTTTATGTACACATATAGCTAGCCTTGTGCTTTAGCAAAGCACGGTGACGGACGAAAAAAACTACCTATTTGTTTCAGGGATTACGCCGGCCATGTGTTGTGTTGCCGACAATACATATGTTTCATGGCCCAAGCACCACACATGCACCATGGACCACCCAGCCGTGCGGTGACCCATCACCCAAACGTAGCTCCGTGCTTTAGGAAAGCAAGGGGACAAACGAAAAAAAAAACTACCTATTTGCTTCGGGTCATACGCCCATGCGTTGCGACGTTGTCATTGTATATGTTGCATGGGCCAGTCATCACACACGCACAACGGACCACTGCACCCTATCAGGCTCGCCACCCACACGTAGCCCCTTGCTTTAAGAAAGCATGGGGACAAATGGGAAAAACTACACATTTGCTTCGTGGCTTACACCCATGTGTTGTGGCGTCTGTCTCGCATATGTAGCGTTAGAGTCGATAATCGTTATAAATTTTTATGTTTTTTTGTTGCTATTCAAGTGACTTGTTTTCATCCTCATGTGTTATTGTGTTCCCTTATCATTTGTTTGTTAGACTTGATTACCTTTACTTGTACCCTTAAACTCAAATGTTGTATGGTGTTTATGTACATACTTTCTAAATATCATATTTATTTGATTACATCTATCATATTCATTCTTTATTATTACTATTATTTCTTATGGTTGTTTGATTTGTTTCATCTTCATGTGTTATTTTGTGGCTTTACCATTTCATATATTTATCTTCTCATATTTGATTGCAAACTAAAACTCAAATGTTGTATTATATTTATTCATATGTTTGTACCATAATACTAAGTTGTTATATTGATCATTGATTGTGTTAGCTAAGTCAATCGTCCTGATTTTTATGGTTTTTAATTGCAATTATAATGGGCATTTCATTTTTTTTTTTCTAAACCAAGTGTTTTTTTTTTCATCTTTATGTGTTATTTTGTTCAATTGAATGTGATTTGTAAACTTGATCAGATTTGTATGTACTTTAATACTCAAATATTGTATGATATTTATGTATATGCTTGTACAGTAATTCTAAGATGTTAAATTGATGGTGGTTTGTGTTACAGCTGTCAATCTTTTTTTTATGGTTTTTTGTTTATATTCAAGTGACTTTTTTTCATTCTCATATATTATTTTGTTCCTTTATCATTTGTTTGCTAGACTTACTTACCTTTATTTGTACCATTACACTCAAATATTGTATAGTGTTTATGAGAGCTGTTACGTTGAGCTGTGAGCTGTGGTAGGAGAAAATGAGCTGCGAGTATTTTGACCCCCCTAGAAGTTTTGGACTTTGATGAAATTTGGTGAGGGTGTTGTCTAGGGTATGATGATCATCCTCACCAATTTTCCCTCACCAATTTTCATCAAATTCCAAAACTTTTAGGAGGCCCAAATGGTCGAAGTAAAATCTGCAGATTTTAACGGTGACTACGGACGACAGATTTTGCTTCGACCATTTGACCCCCCTAGAAGTTTTGGAATTTGATGAAAATTTGTGAGGATGATCATCTTACGCTAGAAAACACCCTCACCAAATTTCATCAAATTCCAAAACTTCTAGGGGGGTCAAAATACCCGTAACTCACTTTCTAAACCGGCAGCTCACAAGTCACTGTAACATTCCTCTAGTGTTTGATTTGGGTCTTACGCCCATGCGTTGTGATGCCTACCTCGCATATGTTGTATGTCTCAGGCACCACACATGCACGACGGACCATGGGCCATGCCGGTGCCCGCCACCCATATGTTAGCACCGTTCTTTAGAAAAGTAAGGGGACAAATGGGAAAAACTACCCATTTGCTTCGGGGCTTACACCCCTACGTTGCAATGCTAGCATTACATATTTTGTATGGGCCAGGTACCACACACACAACGGACCACCGGGCAGTGCCAGGGCCTTCCACCCACACATATTATTGGCTTTAGGAAAGCATGGGAACGTACGGGAAAAACTATCAATTTGCTCCGTGGCTTATACCCATATATTGCGACGCTAGTATTGCATATGTGGCATATTTGTTGGTATCCCCCAAAACAATTGTATAAAATTATTGAAAATTTTTTATATAATTTATGCCTCTAGGAATCAGATATGTTTAAAAAAAATAACATTTTCACAACAATTTGTTTGAGCTTCGAGAGAATGAATTTGTTTGATCACAAATGTTGTCGTGGAGAAATTAAAATTCAACGATAATTTTTTACATTAATGCAGTTTCAATGTACTAGTAATCTGATTGCTTATTTATCATAATAGTGTAGACTTTTAGTTGTTATGATTGTATAATTTATTGATTAATTATGTAGATTAATTATTGTTATAAAACAACATGAGGAAGAGGCAAACGTGTTATTGAAAGTGATGATGATACAATTGTAAAGAGTAAATATAAAAAATAAAAAATTTCAGATGTTGATTATGAAGCTAATACTACTTCTAGTGGTGCTGATGTAATGTGAAGTTCTTAAAGACCAAAACATCAAAGGTATATAATTATTATACATGCTTATTTTATTTTTTCGTATATGCTATAATGTCTGATATTATTTTATTTTTTTGTATATAGGGATCATATTTTTGTACTCAATGCCATCTTGGTCGTTATATTGATATCGTATATCAACTGTCTGATCAGCATAAGCAAGTTATAAATGATATGGGATTTGGCGGATTAATACAATTGAAGATACATAGTTTAAAAAAGAAACTTATTGGATGGGTATGCAATCATATTTATACAAATTCCAATCGTTTTATGTTTACAAAATTAAAATTCATTGGAATTATACTATTTATTGATTTTTTTATATGTTGTATAGGTTATTCTTGTAAGGATTTGAAGAGAAACAAGTTGATACAACAACTTCACAATAAGAACCAGAATAATCTTGAGTTAATTAACCGTATTCTTAGCAAAAAAGGATATTTTGAGCTGCATGTTTCGACAAACAAATTCTAAAAGAAGCATTCTCAAAGTTATGATGATTGTCTTGACAATACAAAGACTGTGAAGAGAAAAAGAGGTGAAAATTATATTTTTATTAAAACTAATAGCAGTGATCGTTGTAGAGGTTTTAATAATTAGACTGGTTATAGTGTTATGGCTGCAAAGTTAGGAATTAAAGATGCAAAAAATATTAGTGGGAGTGGTTGTATTCCAGGTAGTGGTTGTGTTCTAGTAACTGATATACAAGATAAGAAAACTGATGATATTGATAGTTTTTGTACTAATATTTTAAATGAAATTGACAAAGCAATTGAAGGAGCAACTATTTAGGCACAAGAAGATTCAGTCACTAGTCATTTCGAGAATGAGGGTATTGAAAAGCATATAATTCAAAATTTTGATTGTAGGTCTATTATCTGTTATACAGGAAAAGAGAATGTCGATTCAGATTTTTAGCAAACTCTTCCTCTTTCAAAACCAAACAAATTGGAAGATAATTATTCAGATTATATATTTCTGTTATTTTTAATGAATGCTTCAATAAATTCAGTTAATTTGTTCTGCATAGAATAATATTCATTGTGATTATAATTTTTTTTATTTTAAGTTTAATGTATATAATGTTATCATAAATATTTTGTAGATCCATCAATTCAAGTTGGAATTTCAATTAAAAACAAGTCTATTTCATCTAATGGTAAGGTGAAGAAGAAGAAAAGCTATTTCAAAATTATTTATATCTAATTTTGTTCATGATGTGAAGAAGAAGTATACATATATGGTTCATAGTGGATTAGTTGTATGTGACTTTGATGAAAGGATATGGTCAATCGTTCATTATGCACTTGCCAAACAGAAATCCTTGTAACGATATACATTCAATTTTTTTTATTATACACAAGTTATTTTGTTAATTTATTTTTCCTTGTTATTTGAGCTCCAATTTTTATATTTTGTGTAATTTAGATATACATTTATTTTTTTATTAATAATTTTATATTATATCTTATATTTTAATTTTGTTACTTTGTAGTGAAAATCTTATTTAGTTTAATGGATTAACAGTTTCAAGGCAAGCCTTACATTGTTTTGACAAAGATAATTGGGTAAACTCGGAGGTAAAAGTTATTTAAATTATATTTACTATTTATTATATTATTATTTTCTTATTTAAATAAGATGTATATGAATCAATGTACAGGTAGTGGACATGTATATGTTCTTTTTAAATGCTGACCAGAGTAAAAAGCGTTTTAGAACTCGTTATTATTTTAGTTCAGCTTTTGGTGTAAGTACTTTTTGAATTACAGTGTTAATTATTATTGAATATCAATTGTTATTGATATAAATTTTTTTTCCATATGTTTGTATATAATAGAATGTTTTTGTCATGACAATTGTAGTATAAACTCGTGAATATGTGTTCTGATCCTTCGGAAGAATAAATATTAAAGACATTGGACGTATATTTCTCCAAAAATGATTATAACCTTGTTGAGGTTAAAGGACATGTAATAATATTATTAAAAAATTAAGTATATGCTTATTATTTTTTATTCTATTGTTTTTTGTATGTTATATTTACATCAGTTCTAATTAGTATGGTGTTTTAGTTATAGTTATATAATTTTTTGAGTTGCCTTTTGGAGATTGAATGGATTTTCTCAAAACATAAAAGTTCTCAATAGCCACATTCTGTATACACGATGCAATAAAGACAATGTATTAGGAAGCTTATTATGTATTTTCCTTGTGGTTGAAAGTAAGTGCAGTATGTTAGATACATGAAGTCATCATTCCCTTATAAATGTATTGTTTGCCTCTTCTCTCTCTCTCTCTCTCTCTCTCTCTCTCTCTCTCTCTAGCAATCTCATTCTATGGCCTAGTCATCTTGTTTTGTTTATGGATGAGCTTCCTTCTACTGTCTAACAGTAGAAACTGTTCAGAAGTCTAGAACGAATGAAAAATAATCTTGTTTGGTAATTTTTTTGGACCTAATGAGATAGTTGTACAGAGAAATGCAGGCAAACTTAAGGAATTAGATGTATGGAAATGCAGGCCAACTTTCATTACTTTACTCAAATTTACACCGGTCATCTTCAAAACCCACCGTCTCTATTTACAATATTGTCATCCAATGGTCACCCTTCAAAGCTTTAGTCAGAGTGAGTAACAACCTTGAGTAAGGGCTGGAGATGCTCCAACACCTTGGCATCTATCGATGTGAAAGAAGAAGGTGCCCTTGGCATCCACCTGAACTAAATGGAGAGATGCCACTGCCAAGGAACACCGTTTAAGGGTACTGCTACAGTATGCATAAGCCGTGGTGTATGATGACGAGGAGCTTATACCACTGGCATGTACTTCAAAGATATAGCTGAACTCGATCTTGTCCCAACCTGAGGTATTCATTGTTATATTGCGGCAGCAACCTATATTGAAATGTTGTGGTTTTAGCTGTTCTCAATCAATCTTGGGTCGAGTCCCATATTGTTCTTAGATTGCATATATAAAGGTCAAACCTTGACTCATATAAATGGTTAGGGACTGGAATCAGACTTAACAATAAAAAGTAAAGTCTAACAAGATTGAGTTGGATAGGGACTACAAATGGTAGGATGGATCTGACGTGAACCAATGAAATTTGGACTATGTTTTATTTTGTTTTTGGTGTAAAATGTATGATGATAATATATTTTGTCTTACACTTGTTGTTTTTAATACTTGTTTGGCTTTTGTAATGATTAACATAACACTTTTTTCTATACTTGTGATAGCATACTGCATTAATATTAGTGCATATGTTTTACCAAAAAAGATGACACGCATATATAGAATTTTCGAATTGTGCTTATTAGAGTATAAATTGCAATATATATTCTAAATTTATATAAATTATATATTTGAAATGTACAATAATAATATGCTCATTTTATTTTTTAATTCTTGTAATTGTTTATTCCACATTGCATTGATAGTCAATGATCAATGCACATCGTTGACTTGAAAAACGAGAACATTATAAGATTTGATACTTATGGAATTGCGGGGAAGAGAATTTCTAATACCTTAACTCAGAAGATTGTAAGTAATTTTTTTCATATCATTGTTTTAATAAATAATTTAGAATTTAATTATTTATAGTTTGAGTTCGTACTTATTGTTTTCTTTATGTGTGTTCCTTAATTGTTTAATTACAGAAACAAATATTTGCTGTTATTTTTTATAAGTACATGTCAAGATCTTTAATTGAGCATTTAATTGATCAGGATGCTACTGATATTGTTTTTTTAATAAATATAATATTAGTTTTTTTATTTACTCAATAATATTATTATGTTTGTTTATTTTATAATTAGAACAATTATGCATAATATTACTTCTATAATTTATTTTAATAGGTTAGATTGTGGTGTTCTGATGTTGAAGTTGATTCAGCTTTGGGAGTGGAAAAAAACTCATGTGATTTCTTCTGAAATGTGCTAGTTCTATAGGTTGGAATTAGCAGCTTGGTTGATAACAAATGATCACAACGAGATTATTTATGATTGTGACCCAAATAGATCATTTGTGAGAGAATGATGATAATGTATTTTGTTTAAGAATCTCTGTCATTTTATGCATCCTTCTGTCAAGGAGCCAGCAAGGCCGACGGTCCGAGCTTACATTGCTCAGGACAAGGAAGGTAGATCCTCCAAACAGTCGAAGGGGGCAGGCGGTAGACCCACGAAGCCTTGGAGGACTAAGTTCACCGACTGGAATATGCTAATCGATATCATCATCGACTCCTCGATCAGATCCAGCAAGAAGAGTATCTCAGGAGGGTCTAGCCCTCTTGATTCTGGCACTAAATAGATGAAAAACAAGTCAGTTTACTGCAACTTCCACCACTGTCACGACCACCCTACTGTTTTGTGCTTCCGCCTCAAGTACCACCTAAAAGGACCTTTTGTAGGAAGGCAATCTCCGGGAGTACAATACAAAAGTAGGCAAAGATAACAATTCACTTCCTCCTCCTCCGTTAAAGGAGAAGGAGATGTATTGGATCTGCTTGGTCGTGTGTCCACCGACCCACATCGTCATTCGGGCGGAGATCTAAGGCATTCATGATAATCTCTACCACCAAAATCTGACTCAAAAGATAGTCAAGCGATAAGTACGATGTGTTTATAACGTCCGTACGCTCGCCCAGGTCAAGGAGTCTTGGATCAAGAAGCCTATCAAAGGCCTACCTTGGCCGGCGATCATCTTTACCGATCAAAACCTTAATAGAGTCTGCACTTCGCACCATGACCCGCTAGTCCTCCGGCTTGTGATAGATGGGAACTCCGTCAACCGGATACTCGTTGACACTAACATCTCCATCGATATTATGTTCTCCGACTGCTTCAAGCGGCTCGGGCACAAATACGAGAGCCTTGACGTCGTCCCCACTATCATCATCGACTTCAATGGCAAGCCGAGCATCACAATAGGGGAAGCAAAATTCAGGCTCGATCTCGGCAGAAAGATACGAGCATCAGTTCAATTCACTGTCGTCGAAGGAACGTTGAACTACAACGCCATCCTAGGCATACCCTTCCTCCACGAGATTTGTATCGTCTCTTCCTCTTATCAGCCAATAGGCGAATTTATCCCTACTTTGTCTCGTACTTGATCACCGTTACCTCTGAGCATTATCTCAAAGACATCCTCAATAAGGACGTTCATCACAAGTCGGATGACCAAGTAAGTGATTGAGATGAGTTCGCTCGATATTCAATTCGAGTCTCGAATCTCCATCAAGGGACAAGCCATGACTGACTTTCTCGTCTACTTCCCTATCGAGGATCCAATTGCTCTCGAGGACGACCTAGAGATGTACTTTGATGACAACGACGAGCAATGTACGTGCCAACCCGAGCCCTGAGGCTCCCTCAACGGCAGCTGCACAATGGAAGCTCTATACCGCCGGTGCTTCAAGCACCATTGACTCGGGAGTTGGGATAGTTCTGATCTCCCCAAGCTTGATCACTTGGAGAAAGCTTTTCTCTTTGGATTCAACGTTGCCGATAATAAAACCGAGTACGAGGCACTCGTCTCCGGATTGGAGATTACTCAAACAATGGGGGTAGATCATCTCATTGTCTATAGTGATTTTTCAATTGGTGATTAGGCAAATCAACAGAGATTACGTATCACGGGGAGAGATCCTGCAATACTATCTAGCTGTTGTGCAACATCTCAAACAACAGTATGCAGACGTCAAATTCGTCTAGATACCGAGAGCGGAGAATCACGAACCTAACACCCTCGCCAACGCTACCTATTTACTGGAAGATCCAATCAACAAGCATCAGATCAAATCAAATACCAATAGCTACCCAAGACAAGCCTCAAATGGCACAAGCTAGTCACCACGGTGAAAGAAAACAAAGGTTGGAGTCATCCAACCCTCGCTTTCACCCTGGTTGACAATTAAATAGATTAAAGACAACCAATCTTTGATTTTTTTAAGCATACATACCAGAATGCCTTAAGACCCAATTCGAGCCAGACGACTACAAATGAAACGTTCTTACTACCACCTTCAAGGAGACGACCTTTACTTTCAGTCTCAAGGCGGAATACATCTCAAATATGTTGGCCTTGATCAAGCAGAAGTGATCTTGGCCAATATTCATACTGGAGCTTGCGACAATCACTCTGGCGGCAAATCCGTCAAGAGAAAGGTCAAACTAGTACTTCAAGGCTACTGTGGGTGCAAATTTTGGCAGAAGTTTACCAACTACCGCGGGACCCACCGGCCCTGCCTGGTGGGACCACGAAGACTACCGCGGGACCCACCGGCCTTGCCTGGTGGGACCACGAAGACTACCACGGGACCCACCGGCCCTGCCTGGTGGGCCCCCGAGTACCACAGCGGGACCCACCGGCCCTGCCCAGTGGGCCCCCGGAGACCGCAACGGGACCCACCAGCCCTGCCTGGTGGGCCCCTGAAGGCTTTCAAGGGACCCACCGGCCCTGCCTGGAGGATCCCCAGATACAGCAGCAGAAACCGCCATTTGCCCCGGAATTCCTCCCAGAGAATCCTATAAATAGCAGAGCCTTCGAATGTAAAAGGATCAAAAAATTCTGATTTCCACTCTGAGATCTGACTTTCAGAACCAGAGCTCTGGGATTTTCAACTTTTGATCTACCATCTCTCCTTGATCTTCTTTTCTCCTTAGAAGAGATCAGAGGGTTTTCAGTGACACTCGGCCTGTCGAGGTCACTTCAACTGAAGTGTTAGTGAATTCGGGTTGCTCCCTATAGCACGGAGACGTAGGCTTCGGCTGAACTCCGAGATCACATCTCGTGTCAAAATCTCTCTGATTGCCTCTCTGTTTACATATCGAAAGAGGTAACTTCAACTCCAATCAACAGATCGACCAACGATCTTCGACGTCAACTTCAACTCCAATTGACTGGTGCTGCGAGAGTCTTCGGGTCGGCACAGCTACTACTGGTCTACTATGGATAATGATGCATGCTAGTTCGTTCAGAAATACGAGCCCTGTCAACGGCACGCTCGAGCGATCCATCTCCCTATATATAAGCTCTATCATTTGATGAGTCTTTAGCCATTCTATCAATGGGGGTTGAATTTTTTTGGTCCATTCCCCCCGTCTCCTAGCAAGAAATTTTTTTACTGCTCGCGACCGACTACTTCACAAAGTGGGTAGAAGCCGTCCCTCTCTTTCGCGAGACAAATGACGAGGTAGTTTATAAGGCAGAACATCTTCTCAAGGTTCGGCATGCCACAAGTGTTCATCACTGACAACAGAGCTCAGTTCGACTCAGATAAATTCTGAGAGTTTTGTTGAGTCGATGATATATGTGCAGATGCTTCCTCCCCTATACTGGTGCAGATTGGACGTGGGGGAGGAGGGTTTGGCTGCCTCCTCCCCTATGTTGCTGCATGCCATGCAATCCGAGGGGGGAGGAAGGTCATGCCTCTCCACCCTCTCGTTGTAGACACCATTAGAGTTCATGGGGTATGATTCGTATTAAATAGATTATTAGATGTAGTGTGTTAGTATTGTGTTAGTATTCTATTAGTCCCACCTCGGTTGTGGTAACATAATGGTGTGCGTTCTCTCTCTATATAAAGAGAGGTAGTCTTATGTAATGCAGATGTGATTAATGAGATAATACAAGGAGGTTTTCTCCCCAATCCTTTTCTCTCTCCCCTCTCTTCGTAACATGGTATCAGAGCCAACCCTCTTGGCCTAGGGTTCGACGCTCTCCTCTCCGACCTCGGCCTCCTCGGTCGTCATCGACGACATCGAGGAGGCCGGGAGCAATAAATTTTTTTTTTTTCTGATCTCGCGAGCCCGCAGTATCGCCGGTCTCGCCCTCGCGCTCGCCGGCCACGTCGAGGCCTACTCCCTGCAGTAGCCGTCGAGCTCCCCTTGCACTGCTACCGAGCCACCGTCGCGGCAGTAACTGTGGCACGGTGCAGCAACCCCTTTTCTCTCTGGCGCTGCAGCAGCTGTGGACTTTGGGACCGCCATCACCCGCCTCCAGAGCGCCACCTACGTCGCCCTCCGCGACGCCTTCTCCAAGGGGATGAAGGACCTGCCGCCGGCGTCGAGGGTGGCGCTGTTCGACACGTGCTACGATCTGTCATCGAGGACGACTGTGGACGTGCCGACGGTGTCGTTCCACTTCCCCGGTAGGGGGGGGAGCTGAAGCTGCCGGCGAAGAACTACCTCATCCCCGTCGACTCGGCGGGGACCTTCTGCCTCGCGTTCGCACCGAGGTCGTCCCCGCTGTTCATCATCGGCAACGTGCAGCAGCAGGGGACGACACGGATCGGTTGTTCCCGGCCCGAATCTGCATTGCATCCACCGGCCCTGCACCGACCTCCCACCGGCCCGGCCCTGCGCCGCACTCGTCGTCTCCACCGGTGCCCAGATCCGACCTCTGCCTCCGTCTCCACCGGTGCCCAGACCCGGCCACCTGCTCCCCCGCGCCTGGCTCAAGCCCTTGCCGCCGGCCTCGAGCTCACGACCCGCCCGGATCTGCCGCGCCATCCCAGCGCCCGCCGGCCGCCGGATTGTTGCTCGCCGGACCGCCGGCGCCCGCCGTCCCGCTGCTCCCGCCTTGCCCGGCCGATCTTCGAATCTCTCTCTCCCGTCTTCGCCTTTCTCTCCTCCATTCTCTCTCTTTCCTTATCTGCTCTCTCTCTCTCATCCGATAATCTCTTATCCCCTTTTTTTTTTCTTTCCTTATTCGCGCCGGCCAGTGTGTGTCCCCTGCAGCCTGTTGTCCCTACTCTATGTGAGTGTGTGTCCCTGTATGTCCATGCAAGTATACCCACATGTGTGTCTCTATCGTGTGTTCCTATGTGTGTCCTAGATGACTTGGCCGTGAGACATCTCGTTGTGTGTGTCCCAGCGCGTCCATGCGTGTCCGGGTAGTGCTCACCTTGCCTTAGGACCTATTGTATCCACAGCCATCCATCCTGCATCGGACGGCTGTGCTTTGCGACTTGCTGCATCCGACCCGACACGGCCCTCTGCACCCGATCCGACCCTCTTTCACCTGGCCCTTTGCGCCGGGCTGGCATCCCGCGCCCGCCGTCCGCTGCACCTTGAGCTTTGTCAGCCCGCCTTGCACCCTATGCCCTTGTGCTTTATCGATTCGCCTGTCCCATCGCCTCGGTCTGTGCCATTGCGCCTTGGTATTTTTGCACTCGGCGCCCTATCGATCCGCCTTGCGGCTTTTAGATCATCTTTAGTTCCGGTCACACTTGTTTTGTGCCGGCGTTTGGATCCTTAATTTCTCGTTCCGGTCATACTTGTCTTGTGCCAGCTTTTAGATCCTCTTTAGTTCTGGTCACACTTGTTTTGTGCCGGCTTTTGGATCTTTTCTCGTTCCGGTCACACTTGTCTTGTGCCGGCTTTTAGATCCTCTTTAGTTCCGGTCACACTTGTTTTGTGCCGGCTTTTGGACCCTTTCTCGTTCCGGTCACACTTGTCTTGTACCGGCTTTTTTTTTTGATCCTCTCTAGTTTCGGTCACACTTGTTTGTGCCGGCTTTTTGGATCCTCTTCCTTTCCTTGGTCTTGTGACCCTATCAGAGCTATGACTCTTCATCTTCTCCTTCTTCTTTGTCTGTGATGATTGAGATCTTCTAAGAGGTGTCAAGTACTTGCTTCGGCCGGGTGCTTGCCTCTTATGAGGTCTCACGCATTCACATCTTTTCTTAGCCGCTCTCTCTCCTTTCGGCCTCCGTTATTGCCGGCTTCCATCACTGTCGGTTTCCTTCGCTCTGATCCTTAGTGATCATTGCCAATTCCCCCGGTTGACCTGCTTACAGGTTGGCCGGGTTCCCCCGGTTGTCCTGCTTGCAGGTCAATCGGATTTCCAGGACGACTTGCTTGCAGGTCGCCCTGGTACTATCTTTACTTTTCAGCATAAAAAAAGGGTTATCTTTTCTTTTTTCTTTTTTTCTCCTTCCTTTTATTAAGCAAACTGATGTCGGTTTATACTTTACATCAGTTTGACGGGGGGTATTAGATGTAGTGTGTTAGTATTCTATTAGTCCCACCTCGGTTGTGGTAACATAATGGTGTGCGTTCTCTCTCTATATAAAGAGAGGTAGTCTTATGTAATGCAGGTGTGATTAATGAGATAATACAAGGAGGTTTTCTCCCCAATCCTTTTCTCTCTCCCCCTCTCTTCGTAACATAGATGATGTTCGAGAAATGTATATTTATCATGAACATGGAAAATTGAGGCTATTGATCAATTGATGGTGTATGAATTAAATTTTCGAAGAAACATATATTTTATTCTAATCTATCAATCTCCAGCAGAACCCACTCATCCATCAATAAACCTCACCCACACTGATTTACTAGGGGCACCCCTACTGACAACGGTCAGCAAGTAATAGCCCAGCGGCGCCGCAACGGGGGAAGGTGGGGCCACAACCACCGCACGCACCCGCCTGCCCCCCTCCCTCATCAGCCCGACGCGCCCAAGGTTCAGCATCCGCTGGCCCATCGACTGCGAATGCGTCGCGAACGGCGGCGCGTACACGTGGAACTCCACCGTGCCCTCCGCTCCCGCCACGAGATCGAACCGCACCACAAACTCCTCCCCGTGCCGGACCCCGTACCCCCCCGCCGGAGTACTGGATCACCACGTTCGACGCTCTCCGGTCGTCGAAGGACTCGCCCATGTAGTCGGGAACGAAGGCCTCCACCCTCAGCTCGGTCGGAAACGGGACCCCGGAGAAGGTGTAGAGCCGGTGAGGATTGCTCCCCGCCACCAGGATCCTCCCGTCGGGGAGGACGATGGCCGAGGAGTGATACATTCGGGCTATCCCCGAAGGGCTCAGCACCGAAAACCTCTCGCCGGCCTCCTTCACTGGTTGGTAGAGGTACGGACTGTACGAAGCGTTCGTTGCCAGCTCCCATCCCGCGCACCCGTGGGTTGCGCCGTTGATGATCAAGATGTCGCCGGTGGGGAGGATCAGCATGTCGTTCATGATCCTCGGCCCCGGCATCTCCTCCATCACCCACTCCGGGTTCTCCTCCGTGATCACCATCCTCCCGCAGGAGCTGAGATCTTCCAAGAACTCCCCGCGCTTCGCCGCCCTGTAGGCCCCGGCGGAGCCTCCCCCACATACCATGATCTCCACCCTGCTGAACCCGTCGGCGTGCTCCAACGGCAGCATCACCGAGGAGCCGGTGCTCGGGTAGCTCCGGGAGCCGTCGCCCGGAATCCGAGGAAACCTCTTGACCACCCGGTTACTGTGGTAGTCGAGAAGGATGGAGTCCCTGTTGGCGAAGATGAAGAGGTTGCCGTCGGATGATAGGTGGACGATAGGATAGAGGTTGCTGCCGATTTCCCTCCCATCGTAGGTCTGACGCAAGAGCGGGAGGTCGAAGGCGCCTTCCCCGGCGAGGGACTTGGGCACGAACTCGTAAGTGAAAGCGCTGCGTCCGCCGGCGACGAACATGCGGTCCTTCTCCGGGAGGATGTGGTTGGTCGAGTACCACCTGTTGTTGGCGAGCGTGGATTCGGATTCGGTCCACCCGCAGTGGAAGTCGTAGCAAGGCCGGAAGTAGCGGATCCGGCGGGTGCCATTGCCGTAGCCGCCGGTCTGGGCGAGGGTGCCGTTGCTGAGGAAGGCGCCGGAGGAGCACCAGACGTCGGAGTGGAGGGTGAGGGGGCGGATGGTGTTGGAGTCGAGGTGGTACTCCACGGAGTGGGCCCAGCATGCGGTGTCATTGTCCGAGCACTCGGGGAGCAGGGGGTAGCCGGATCGGCCGTAGGTGGTCTGGTCGAAGATGACGACGGTTCCCCGGTAAGTGAGGGCCATGTGCATGGCCACCACACCGGAGCTGTTGAGGAGGAGCTCCCACCGGCCTACGCTACCTGCTCCCTCAGCCCTCATGCTGCTGCATGCCAGTAGCAAGAGTAGTGCCGCCACCGCCGGCGCCGGCGCCGGTCCCATGGTCGAGGTGATTACTCCGGTACTGGTCGCCGGTCACCATCTTTATTTACGGGGAGGAGCGAGGGGCGGTGGTTGAGAGGAGAGGCACGAGAAGTCAGGCAGCCGGGTGGGTTTTCTTGAGTGAGTGAGGATGTACGGAGAGGGCTTGTGGGTTCACGGACAACGCAAGACCCGGTGGATCAGCTTTTTTTCACGTTCCACTCAAAGAGGGTTAGACCACATGTGAGGGCTTGAGTTGTAATTTTTGTTTGGTTCCCCCACTAATAAGAGAAAAACTTTGGTATAATACCATCTTAGTTGGCATCACGGATCAATTAGAAATACCGAAGCCAATATTTTTTTTCATAATAATCGTTTAAATCAGAGAAACCGACAAATACAGTTGAGGCTGAGTGCGATGCATCTGTCACGGTGGCTGCTCTCGTATAACTATGATGCACATCGAGGGATGCTCAGACGTTTGTGATTGATCCGTGATACCAACCAAGCGGTATCATGGTGATAGGAAAGATTTTTTCCATGCCACTAATGGGTTGCTAGGAATAAACAAAAGAAAAAAATGCAATCACACAACAAAGATCGATTTAACGACATTCGGTGATTTACCTAAGCCCCTCCCTTAATGTGTGACTTCGCTATGATCCAAGGCAAAAATAAAAAGACGATATAAAAATTAGAAAGCATGATGGCTTATCTATATACATCCATGTAGCTAGGGTTTATATAGATATTTCTAGAAACAAAAATACCCTGGAATCATATGGATGTACCCCCCTATCTCGATCTGGAGCCTTCTGTTGGAAGTTAATCCGGGTCAGAGGCTCGCAGCGGAAGCGATTTGGCGGTCGAAAGACCGTTCATGGTGCACGTTACACTATTTAACTTTTCATAGAAACTAATCTACATATGTGTGCATGTGTATGCACGAGAATCGAAAACCCCTAACGACAATCTAGCGTAATGATTAACTAGCATGGATGCAAATCATAATGCTCGCTAGATCTACATGTTAGATTACACATACCTTTCGTACGGATCTTTTAACCACGGAGAATTGTCTTCTTTGTCGATGGAGACGGAAGATCGTTCGCGAAGATGCCGACGGTACGAATGGAGATGTTGCCTTCTTGTTCACCCGATCTCACACGATGCACGGAACGTCGCTCTCGGATCTCTGAGTGCCTCCGAAGAACGACCCTTCTCCTTCTTCAGAACTCCACGCGAGGAAGACGAAGTAGCAAGCGGGAAACGGAGAGAGATTAGGGAGAGAACTAGAGAGATGAGAGAGGAGGGGGTTCGGATTTTTTTCATCACATGGGGCCGGCGCCCCATAAGTCTTTTATAGGGCCGGCCTACCCCCTTAGATAAGGATCCAAGGGGATAATAACCCCCTCTCATTATCTCTCCATTATCTCCTTTTTATCTCTCTGCGTATTTATCCGTTTTCCACTTTTTAGGGCTCGATCTTAACCGTTTTTATCGCCCCATCCCTATCCATATGGCCGGCCCTATAGATGAGGGATTCTTATCCCTACATCATAGGGCCGGCCCTAGCAAGGTGTCACACCACTGGGGTCGGCCAACAGTGAGGTCCGGCAGAGTGAGGTTTTTACCAAAACACCCCGACGCCTCATTTTGACCATTTCTAGCGTGCGATGCCTAGCGGCCATTACTTAAGTGATATCTACTAGTTACCTACTATTAACTGAGGCCACCGGAGGGTGCCTCTAGCAAAGTCAACTAGTTAACTCGCAGCACATCCCGGTGCATCGCACCTGTGCAGCGAAGTTCACTTATGGCTAGGGATTACTACATGCGACTCTGCACTAGTCTCGGGCTCAACCCTTAGTACTCGTATGTAGTTACGCATCTACCGTGCTCTAGTGCCAAGCACACACGGAGCGTATACTTCTTTCTTCCTCCTAATGTTTATGGTGTTCCGAGGAGACGGTTCAAGAACCGTACATAATGTTGATAAGGTGGAACCATCAGGGACCGGGGTTCATGGCTTCCAACTCAAGCTCAATCGACACACTACCCGAGTGTACCATCGATCCTCTGAGCTCGAGTTAACCTGCGTAGCCACCCAGAGTGCGACGCAGGCTGCACTCCAATTCACCCAGACTTACTATGTTCTCCATCATACCCCTGCTCTCCGCTTAGTTGTGGTAAACCCGCTGTCCCTCCACTTGATGCCATGATTCACTTCGAGCGGTGAAGACTACCGTCAGACTCGAATGATCATATGACATGGTTCCTTCCAGGTTGACCTATACATCGTACCTCTGATTACCCCGTCGAGTAATCGAACCCGGTCAACAGTCAAACTGATGACCACCAGGCCTGGGTTTGGTACAGTGTAAGTCACACCAAGGAACGCACCTCCCATCAGGGGTGTGGATGGCCTGCAGGAGTGACACGCTAATGCAACGCCAGCCGGGTAACCCAGTACACCGTGGTTTTGGATCACTGCATATGGACCCTCACACATTGGTGCGCCAAAGCACCACACAACTGGTTAGTCCATCAGACGTGGTTCCTCAGGGTTTAGGACCGTTTTACCCTAAGCAGAAACACGGCTTAGTGTACCAGTGTCTGCTCACTGATCTGTACACCGTGTTAGTTCCGTTCAGCCACAGACACTGTGCCTGGTGATGACCATGGTGAAGATATCCCATGAACTGTCATCGCCAACAGCTTATCATGATGAGGCGACCAACCTGATCATAGCTGCGAACTTATTTAGGTTATACGGGACCAATCCACTTAGTCTTCAACTCAGTGGACTACCATATAACCATGGCTCTCTGTTCCCTAAAGAACACGTAACTATGTTACGCACCTATATGCATCTCATATAATAATAACTATCAATCTTTATTAGACCAAAACATAAAGTTTTACATGCTTAGAACACATCAATCCCAACACCTTCTACACGTCGAGGGACTGCATCCAGATCTTCTAACCAAAACCATTAGGCCTGGTCTATCCAAGATTTCAGGGGGGTTCACTCTACCACCAAAAAACGATTTCCACATAAGAAGTTGACTTAATTCTAGGAGCCACGGGCTTTAAATAAACTATTGATGACGGATTTTGGAAACAAAATTACATGGATTCGTGGATTCTCTGCAAAAGAATTCATCAAACCGGCGGTGAATTTGAATGTTTTTTCGAGCGCCAGTTTGAACTGTCGCAAATGGTTAAGCTAATCCGACGGCTTCGTTGTAAATGTAGGAGCTATGAGTATCTCCAACGGCCTCGCTTGAGGCCATTGACCCACCACAAGTGGCGATGGGGTTGTTTTTGAAGCCCTCCAACGGCCTCCCTTAATCATAGCCACATTTATTTTCAACGCATGAGGCTCGCCCCATTTGCTGGCTCCCTTGATAATCATCAGATTTTATGAGTAGTTAAGTGGCTAGGGAGGCCATTGGAATGTGAGCAAAATTCACTCACCAAATCTGCTAATGTGGTAAGAATAGCTCACCATATTTAGCTTTTAGCAAGGGAGGCCGTTGGAGATGCTCTAAGTCGACGACAACCAGCTCTACCATAAATGTAGGAGCTAATTCGACGGCCTGAGCCGACGTATTTGGCAATAGCCTAATGTTGGGTCCTGGACCGCCGTTTTAGAGAACCCAAATCTTCTTCCCCCGAAATCACAGTCGTCTCTTTGCCTGGCGATTGGGGCTGAGTGTGATGCACCGATCGGATCTAGGTGCAACGGACGGATGTGATTTTGGGGGACAGACGATGGGGCAGAGAAATGGGACAGAAGATTTGGATTCTGTTAGGCACCAAACATGGCCGCCCGCCAAATTAATCTACCTCCGTGTATGGCATACAATAAAAAGAAGGTAAAAACCTTAGGCTATACATGGCTCATTTTGGCTAAGAATTTGTAGTGATTCAAGAGCGTGATAGGGAGCTTCTCAAAAATAGGAGCGGGTGATAGAAGGACCAGCTAGATGTTGCACTCATATTAGTGAAGTCCAATTTGCTGATATTGGCAACCATTATGAATTGAGAATAAATTCAAGTTATTCAGAATTTCAAATAGATAAAATTAGCTACTCTGCAATCTTCTAGGATCCCTTTGGGTGGAAGTATTGAAATACAGGTAATTTGTGGTGCAGTTTGGACAACTAAAGTATTCATAGTCTGGATTAAAATTGAAGATAAATATAAAAAATTTATTAAAAGAACAAATATTAAAAATATTAAGAAAATATAAAATTAATTGATAAGATTGAGAAAAATGCTTTTGTTATTAGGGCTCTATGGCCAGGTATATATATTGGTACAAGGGTGACTTGCCCAGCTAATTAGGTTCAACATGATCCATATGTACACCATCTTAGCACCCCCCTCAAACTCACGGTAGGTCAAACAAAGTGAGTTTGCCAACCAGGAATTGAAAACGATGAGCAGGGTGAGACTTTTTGAAAAAGTCCTTGATTTGCTCAGTGGATGAAACGTGTGGTAGAGAGATAGTTTCGGTCTCGTATATAGTGCTTACGGGTGAAGTGGTAATCGATCTCTATGTGCTTTGTTCGCTCATAAAAGACTAGATTGCAGGTGATCTGAATGGCGCTCTTGTTGTCACAGTAGAGAGCAGTGGGTGCACAACAATAAAGAGGTTTTTTGTCGACGGAATTTTTTTTTACTGTCGGTATAATATTGGTTATTACCAACGGTATTAACAATATCTGTCGCTATAACCCAATTGGTTTTTCTTTATTTTTTTTGCCGACAATATTTATATACAATCGGTATAAATATATTTACCGATAGAAAATATATTTTATGTTGTTAAAATATTAAGTTTTGACGCCGGCAAAAAAATTATTCGTCGATATCATAATTTTAAAATTTTTTATTATTTTTTTGATATTTTTACCAACAGAAACTAAAATATTTGTCGGAAAAAAATAATATTCACCAACGGAAATATATATGATCGTCGGTATAAATCCTGTAAGTAAAAAAAATAAAAATCCGATCCGATCCAAGATTCCTAATTCCCGAGCGAAGAGAGAGAGAGAGAGAGAGAGAGAGAGAGAGAGAGAGAGAGAGAGAGAGATAGAGAGAGAGCCTCCATCATGGACGCCTCTCCTCCGCACCTCCGTCCTCTCCCTCTTCGGTGACCAGTGGTGAGCCCCTCCCCTCTCTACTCTCTCCCTCTGCACCAAATCTACACCCCCCTCCTCCAGCTCGATTTCCCTCTCCATCTCCCCATCCGGCGCCGCCTTATTCTCCTTTTTCTCTATTTTCTCCTCCTCGTCATCTACTCTCGTCCCTCCTCCTTTCTTCCTTCCCCTTTGCCTTGCCACCTCCATCTCACTTGTGCCCTAGCTGCCGAATGCAGCATCAGCCGACCATGGTTGATTGCTTCTGCATCGGGTAGCTAGGGCACAAAGAGGGAGGGGGGTGACAACGCATAAAAGGAGGTAGAAAGGAGGATGAAAGGTAGAGGAAGGAGGAGGAGGAGAAAAGGGGCCGATAAGGAGAAGAATGGGGGTGGCACCGGAGAGGGTAAGGGAGATTGGGTTAGACCCTAACCCTAAACCTAATTAATCTTAACCCATACCACTAACTCTAATACTAACCCCTAAAACTAACCCTAACCCTAGCCTTAACCATATAATTTTTATTGGGCACGTGCGTTGCACGTGCAACAGCTGCTAATCTATGGACCCTTTTATACGTACACAAATTTAAAATAGCCATTTTATTATAGGGTATGGACACATGAAATAGTGATAGGGGCATAAAAACATATTGCTAATTTTTGTAGGGCTAAAATGGAAAGTACAAGAATGCAACACTTCCTTCCTTTTTTTTTTTAGAACCACAACACTTCCTTGCTTTTCTTTAGGGGGGTAGGGGGGGGGGGGCATGGCCCCCCTTTGGTCTCTATGTAGTTCCGTCTCTGCGTCCATGCCGAACTCCCGAACCCAGAACCACGATAACCCTGAACCACGATGATATCGTGGTTCGAGGCGACTAATTTGCTATATTAGCTTCAGGACACCATAATTTGCTATATTAGCCTCATGACACCATAATTTGTTATAATAACTAAGGTCCCTACAAGTATACATTCGTATTTAGAATGATTATGTAGTCGTCTTCATAAAGTGCATACATTTGTTTTAGAAAGAGTACGTATACATTCGTCTTCCGAAAGTGTATATATTAGTTAGGGTTTAGGGTTTAAGTTAAGTTTAGGGTTTAGGGTGGGGTTTAGGTTTAATGTTTAGGTTAAGGTTTAGGGTTTAGGGTTTAGGGTTAGGGTTAGGTTAGGGTTTAGGGTTAGGATTAGGGTTAGGGTTAGGGTTTAGGTTAGGATTAGGGTTAGAGTTAGGTTTAAGGTTTAGATTAGGATTTGGTTTATTTTGTTCCAAATCACATCCTAATCAGATAAATCCCTCTCCTTAATTTATTTTGTTCCAAATTGCACCCTAAAGTTTGAAATGTTAGCATAATACCCTTTTGTCAACTACTTAATTTCCTTATTTGATCATTTTCATCTGGTTAAAACTGAATTGCAAGGGGCAAAATATAGTTTTTCAAATTTATAATGGGGTTGTGTTTAGGGCCATTCATGAGTAGCTCGCGAACAAGATCGGTAAAGACTCGAGCTCGTTCGATTACTACTTGAGCCAAGCCCAAGCCTAGAGTACGTTTAGGCTTGTTTAATAAACAAGCCAAGCTCAAACATACTAAAGCTTGGCTCGGTTGGGCTCGTGAACATGTTCATTTAGGATTGTGAGCAAGCTTCTGAATAAGTTCATAAAAGGCCTGAATAGACCAAATATATATAGTCTAAGATTTGGCTTGAGATAAAGTTCATGAACAAGCTTGGTAAGGGCTTGTTCGAGGAGGCTCATTAATTAAACGAGGCAAGCTCAAATAGATCAAAGCTCGGCTCAGCTCGATTACTAAACAAGCAAAGCCCAAGCTTGAACAACCAAGCTTTTAATCGAACCACGCTCAAACAGTCGAAAGCTCAGCTCGTGTGTAGCCCTAGTTGTGTTTTTGAGCTAAACTTCAAAGGGGAAAAGTGTTATTTACCCAATCCAAAATTTAGGAGGGGCCATGGCTTCCCTTGGTTTAGGTTTAGGTTTAGATTTAGGGTTTAGATTAGGATTAGGGTTAGAGTTAGGTTTAGGGTTTAGATTAGGTTTAGGGTTAGGTTAAGATTAGGTTTAGGTTTAGGTTAGGATTAGGTTTTGGGTTAGCTTATTGATAATTATTATAATTTACTAGAATCTAATATTTGTAATATTTAGACCTTAAAAAAAAAGGGGGAGATAAGGGGGGATAGAGAAAAAGACTAAATAAATCAAAAAAATTATTATTTAAAGGATTTGTGTTTTCTTATATCTTGCAGTAAGAAATTATACTTATCAATGAACTTTTTTTAGATCTAAGTATAAACAATGAAATATTTCTTTACTACTTTAAACAAGAATAAATACAAGATGTTGTACTACAATGGCATAATAGGTAGACACGTATTCATGGCATTCGAGGGGAGATGATATACACTAGATGCTATGCTACAATCGGTGACATTTGATACGTCAACTAGGATAAGAAGACTTACGTATTTACGAAAGACTGATTCGATGGAGGATGATGGCTTACAAAAGATATACACTGAGATTTGGAGCAATGGGCAGAGATAATATATCGTCATCTTTACAAACCAGAAACAAAAAAAAAAATTGTATCCATTCGACATATGCTTCGTGGGTTTCTTCAGTGATGTGAGTGTGATGAAAAATAACGATTAAGTGATTTCAAATATGTTACTTTGTCCTATCTATCATGATTTCTTTAAGTATTTTCATTAATTAGTCAATTGGAGGGAAATATCTTAAAATATCTACTAAATACTTATTTGTAAGTCAGAAATACGAAAAACCTGTTGGAAATAAATCCATGGTAGAGGCCCGCAGCGGAAGCAAAGTGAAGGTCCGAGGACCATGAGCGGTGTGCGTTACATATCAAAATTTTCATCGAAACGATCTACATATGCGTGTATGAAACTAGCATGGCAACTACGCGAACCCCTAACGACGATCTAACGCGAAAGAACAATCTAGCATGCATGCATGTTCTAATTATGTTAGATCTACTTGTTAGAGATCATACCTGCGTGCGGATTCTTTCACCGCGACAAATTTCTTCTTTGTCGATGGAGACGGGCTACGGATCTGCTCGACATAGCTTCGGTGAAACGGCTATAACTTTCTGTTTCGAACTCTGATTGGGCTAAAATTTGTACTGCAGGTAGCCAACTTCGAGACGCAACTTTTGCAACAAGTTTCACATCGTTTGGACTTCTGTAGCTCCCGAAATCACAGAAACAATGCTGATTTTCTGTGCTGATTCTGGACAGCATTAGGTTGCGGGAGACGCCTTCTAGTTCACCCGATCTCACACGATGCATGGCACCTCGTCGATGGATCTCTGAGTGCCTCCATACGACGAGCCTTCTCCTTCTACGAAACACCACGTGAGGAAGACGAGTCGCCATCCAATGGCGCAAGCGAGGGAGAGAGAGACGAGAGAGGAGATGCGAAGAGAGGAGAGGGGGTGGCTAGGGTTTCCCCCATGGCTTGGGCCGGCCCTAGGGCTTGCATGGCTCATTAATTTTGTCCCCCCCTCTCTCCCTATGCCTTATATAGGGCCGGCCTTATCCTTACGGATAAGCCTAGCGGATAGGATTGACTGATTCAAACCTCTCCCTATATATCTCTTCTTTTATCTCTATCTTTTCCTTGTTTTCGAAAACGGTCAAAACCAGCCCGTTTTCTGCGCCTCTTGACCGACCCTTTCATCGGAGGCAACAACCTCCTGAAACTAATAGGGCCGACCTTGACCAGTCTCTCAACACTCAGGGTCGGCCCCATTAGTGCATAGTGGCGCATAGTATGAACAAAACGCCATTATGTCACTAGTTGGTCGTTCCTCGTGTACGAGACTTTGCAAGGCACACATAAGTGAAGTGCACTGATGATTTCACTATTCTCTGAGGTTCCCGTAGGGTGCCCCTAGTGAAGTCAACTAGTCAACTCGCAACATATTCCGGTGCATCGCACCCATGTGGCAAAGTCCACTTATGACAAGGAATTGCTACATGCGTCTCTGCACTAACCTAGGGTTTCCCTTTAGTGCACACACATAGCTACGCATCTACCGTGCACTAGTGCGAAGCACTCACGGAGCGTAGGCTTGGACTTCTCGCTTCCTCTAACTACATTCTGTATTTCGAGGAGATGGTATCAAAATCGTACATAATGTCGATAAGGTGGAACCTTTAGGGACCAGGGTTCATGGCTTCCAACTCAGACTCGATCGACACACTACCTGAGTGTACCATGGATCCTCTGAGTCCGAGTTAACCTGTGTAGCCACCCAGAGTGCGACGCAGGCTGCACTCCAATTCCCCCGAACTTACTATGTTCTCCCTCATACCCCTGCTCTCCGGTTAGTATGGTAAACTCGCTGTCCCTCCACTGGTGCCATGACGCAACTCGAGCGGTGGAGAATACCGTCAGACTCGAGTGCTCATATAACTCGGTTCCTTCCAGGTTGACCACGTACATCGTACCTCCGATAACTCTGCCGAGTAACTGGATCCGTTACCAATCGAACTGATGACCACCTGGCCAGGGTTTAATACGACGTAGGTCAGACCAAGGAACGCACCTCCCGTTAGGGGTGTGGATAGCCTGCAGGAGTGACACGCTGATGCAACGCCAGCCGGGTAACCTAGTACACCGTGGTTTTGGATCACTGCATCCGGATCCTCACACATTGGTGCGCCAAAGCACCACACAACTGGTTAGTCCACCAGACATGGTTCCTCAGGGTTTAGGACCGTTTTACCCTAAGCAGAAACACGGTTTAGTGCACCGGTGTCTGCTCACCGATCTATGCACCGTGTTGGTTCCGTTCGGCCACAGACACTGTGCCTGGTAATGACCGTGGTGGAGACACCCACGCTCTGTCATCCCAACAGCTTATCCTGATAGGGTGACCAACCCTTATCAGAGCTGCGAACGTATTTAGGTTACATGGGACCAGTCCCTTGAGTCTCCCACTCAAGTGGATTACCATGTAGCCAAGGCTCTCTATTCTGTAATCAGAACACGTACTAAGGTACGTACCAATATGCATTCCTATACTATCAACCATACATAGCTAAACTATAGGTTTTACGAGCTGTAGACCTCACTAATTCTAACAATCTCCCACTAGGTCTAACGAGGAATAATGGTGTTGAGCTCTGTAGCTTCTACATGCTGTCCAAAAGCCTTTGCAGGAATTTCCTAAAGGAATTGGCAACATTGTCTGTAGATTCCACCTCAGCACCGCTACTTGCATTTCCTCCTATAACTGTCAGATCAAGTGGAGTTTGTACTTGATGGGTTTCCCCTCACGGCGGTGCCTAGTCTCCTTGGACCTTGTTTACCGCTCTTCTGTTGTAACAACAGATAACTGAGCCTCTGGTACGCGTCCCAAGTTCTCTAAGAACTTTCTAAGCTTTACCACCTGATATACTACTTCGCACGCAACAACGTGCTAAGCCTCTGTGGTAGAGTCTGTGATGCACTTGCTTCACACTCGACCAACTACCGCTTCTAATCCCAAGATAAAAATAATCCCTGAAATTGATTTTCTGGAACGCACATCTGACACCAAAGTCAGATCCTGTGTGTCCAATCGATATCAGGACCTGTGAAGTGCAAGCTAACTCACAATCCTTACTTAATGAGGATTCCTGAGTATACCCTTCACATCGGTCCAGAGATCTGGACCCGGGTTCAACTGAAACCGACCCATCATTCCTGCTACGCAATAGATATCTAGCCTCGTAAAACGAATCTGGCTAGAATCTTATCTTCATGCGGAGCCTGTGACAGCAAGAGAACCTTGCTCTGGTTATCTAGAGTTACCTTGATTCCCAGAGCATAACTCGCCTCACTAGGGTCTTTCACATCGAATTGTGATGACTACAAACCTTTACCGTAAACAATATTCTTACATCATTTTCAATCAGTAGGATATCGTTAACGTAAAGTACTACGTACACCCTTGTAGCTTTTTCACCTTTCTTGTACCCACTTGGTTTATCATCATTCTGATCAAATCCGTGTGAGCGGATTTCCTTGATCAAAATAGATATTCCAACTTGGATGTTTGCATCAGTCCATAAATGGACCTTTGCAACTTACATCACATATCTTCCTGACCTACTGACACAAAACCTGGGGCGATATCATCCATATGTCCTTTCCAAATTCCCGTTAGGGAATAACTGTCTTGACATCCATCTACCAGATCTCCCAACTATAATGGGTTGCGATGGATTAAGAGGATCCATTATAGACTTATGCATAGCTACCAATGACATGGTTTTGACATAGTCAATCCCTTCTCCTTTGGTAACTAATCTAGCTACTTAAGTCTTAATCGGGTGCTCTTCTTATACACCTTCTACACCCTGAAGGGTGATAGTGCTATAAGTGTCAAGACTGTTCCAAGGGACATTGATACAAATTTACCTCCATGGTCTTTTGTCAGTCAGAGCTATCGGAAGCTCCCACTACTTTTTCGTAGCTCTAGGGATCATCCTCCTGAAACTCTGGATTAACTATCAAAGTTTCTCCATAGTATCTTTCAGAAGCTCTGATGGTCCCACAACGACGAGGTGGTGGTGGTACAAAGTGAATCGTTTCTACAGTACCTGGTATACTAGTTTCTTGTATCATCTACTCCCACTATATTTTCAGATGCGCACTCTCTACCAGTACCCCGTAGTTCACCCAGAACTACCTTACTGATAAACTTATGGTCTATAATATAATCTTGGTCTAGGTAGATGGTATTCGTAGAAACGATTACCTTCCAAACCTCAAGATCATAGAATAGTCCACCTTATGCCTCCTAAGGGTAACCTACAAACAGATATACCTGGAACTACATCTCCATCTCATCCCTCTTGTCCCTTTTGCACAAGTGCAGGACAACCCTATATCTCGAGACTCTATAGTGTCAGCTTTCGCTTAGACCATAGCTCTCTATAGGTCTGAGGCACTGATCTAGATGGGAGATAGTTTCTGATATAAGCTACTGTTTTAAGGTACATCCCCACCAAAAGGTAGGTAGTACACTTGGCAATATTCATCATACTACGGACCATGTCAAACAGAGTCTGATTCCTTCTCTCGGAGACTTTATTCTGACGTGTCATCCTTGGAGCATTTAATTGGGAGCTAATCCCATGCTCCCTCAGGATCCTATGGAACTTGTCCGATAGTGACTTATTCCTTCGATTAAATCGAAGAGTCTTCTATCTTCTAGACGCTCTTGGAACCATAGACGTCAAAATTAACTAACCCCCATACCTTTTGTGGCCCTTTTAGTTATTATGCCTTCCAGATTACACTCAGAGGTTAGAAGGATCTCCGATGAATCTGTGAACAGAAACTCAGCCTTCTGTTATCTCTGAATTTATCTAAGGCAGAATATCTAAATCAGAGGGGTCACAAATGGGATAGCTTCTCCGAAGGATTTAGATGAATTTTAATTAGACGCTGCAGCTGTCATGAAATCTATTTCCGAATTCAGATTAAATACAAAGAGATTTTTCTGATCTATTTCTCTAACTATGAAGCTATCAATTTAGCCTAGGATACACACCTACGGTGCTATCTAAAACTAAAAACTTCATTTATCAAAGAGGAAACAGAATTACATCTCTAAAAATTAAAATCCGTGTTTCGAAAAAACTAAGACAATCATATCTAACAGCTTTCGCAGCGGCTTATGGCATCAGTACCTATGTTAGGATTACTTCACTATAAAGTAGCCTTCTGCTTTCCTTAAATCTCTGTAGACCCGGAGTCTACATTCCAAGAAGCATAAGAACTGCTACTACATAGCAACTTAACTCCTAACATCCTGAGGCCATACTCAATCTTCAAATACCCCCTACACTCGCCAAAGCAGAAACACTTCCGTCCTTAGCGTTACCATACTTAGGAGTTCACACCAGTTTCTGTACTAGAATAGTTTTCGATCTCTTATAAGTTACTCCCTTTGGTTCTTCTAAAGAAGACCTAGGTTAAGCACTAAAGGCTTTGCCTTTAATCTTGATCCCATCCTTTGTCTCTTAGAAATCTCCTTAGAAGTTTTGTGTTTGTCATCTCTAGCTTGTTAAAGCTAAAGTCTCTAACAACGCCTTCGAGGTTCCAGACAAGGATGCAAGACAGACGTTTTCCACCACCTCGTCATCTGGTACTATGTCTTTGGAATCTAGTTCGATCTGGAACTCAAGTATGTATTCCCGAACAAATATACCCTCAGACATCTCGGTACCGACAAGTATCTTGGTGGATAAGCGATGAGTCTACCGACTCCGCCTAGCAGACATCTTATGCAAGTAAAACTTTATTAGAGAAGACCCGGCATATCTCTGACTCGCTTCTAAAGAGTTGTCCGCAAGTCTGCTATAACATAGCACTTGCACATCTCCTTAGACTCTTGCTAGTCGTCATATGCCCTAGTTAGTGCCCTAGTGATATCTGGACCCGTTAGGTCTAGTACAGGGATATTTAGATTGAAAGCCAATGTACGTTTACTACCCTAAGCATAAGCTAGAGATAGCGCTTCCGCTCTATATAGTTAGAGACCCGATAACTGGTTCTCTTATGGGATAGCGGATAGGGGAACTATATGGTTGAATGAAAAGGAATACAAAATGACTTATTTTATGGATTTTTGAAAACAAGCTAATTATATCCAAATGTCAGCGCTACCCTCACAGCGAAGACACCTCTATGGATTAATTTAACCATGTATGTAAGATCTCGGAATAGGCTGCACCTGTCCGAGGGGGCAGTGTGCAGGTCATCCGCTTACACGGGTCTTTCGCTTGACCCTATCCAAATCTGCCAACTAAGGGCTTTGATGAACCATGGTTATCTTTTGGCCAGTACCACGTGATCACCATTGTCTTCGCAACGAATACCTCACTTGTACTTCGGATGCTTAACCACGAGCCTAGGCAATTACGAAACGGAAGTTCTAACAGCCCCCACAAGGGTGAGTAAAAGCCTGAACCCTTGGCGCCGTAACCGCCATATCCCGAGGGAGATCACTAAGTTGCTTGGCATAGAAAAACACAGCTCTCACCCGAGGGGGTTGTTGAGTTATGCCCTCCCACCCGAGCACAAAGTGATTGGCCGTGGAGGCCAGAGGATCTCTAAAAGTCCTCTCTCGCATCCCTTATTAAATTTGAGGGTTATTTAATGCAAGTATGAGTGTATACTAAGGTCACGACAACCTATACACTAGACCCTGGTCATACCGTGCTCCCACTAGCGTTTCAAGCCTTTCGTGAAGCATTAATCGATCTCGGAATATCATAGTCCCTGCCTCAAGTGGATTTCTCCACTCAAGGGTCACATTACATATCCCAAGAACATCGATGCTTCGCAAACTTGGCTATCATACTAATGCCCTGGAGCCTAACCTAAGGTCAGACTGACTGGAAAGGACTTCCACTACCATGGCGCCTCGCTTATAAATTTAACGAATGATGTCATAGTAGAATTCCAACTCATTCTAGGTTTCGATGCTTGCCAAATAGGCACACCCGACTAATCGGGTGTTGACCTAATGGGGGCATAACCAAATGTGAGGAATTCATGCTGTCATCAAGGGTCAATTAAATAATAGGCGTCACTAGTGGAATCCTATCCTAATAAGGTTGCTAGGACCCGATGGGAAAGGGCATCCCTCTAACACAGATAATCAAATTATCGCATCGGGGTTCTCTACAGAAATATAAAGAACTACTGAAAGAAACAAGCACACAACTGAATCAAGTTCAGGGTTCGACCCCTGAACCTGACTGGCACAGCGCAGGCTCTCTGTCTCCTTCGCAAGGCTCCTCGATCCGGTGCAAGCCTCTGTATACGATCTCCTGACACTTTATGTCCTTTGCCGTCATCGTGTACGCTTCGTCGGATCGTCATCGTTCTCCAAGGTTCCGCTCATCCTTCCGGTGGTGGATCTCCACGGCAAGTCCTCCTCTTCAATCTGTAACCGAAAAAGCTCTAGTATGCTTTGAGCAAGTGCTCGCTCGTACACAATTTCCTAGAACGAAAAGGAAAACAAACCTAGCAAAAAGCCTGGGAATCAAGGGTGGTAAATCTTCACCTCTTGCCCGACTATGGCTCTAAAATCTATCCACACACAAAAGAAAAAACATCCAGACAAAATCGCTAACACGGGGTCTGACCCCCGGTAGCAAGCAATCACATATCCAGAATAATTTTAGAAGCGGCGCCCTGCAAGAACGATTCATAGAACATACAAAATATACTATGCATGATCTACTCGTAGAACCCCGATGGCGGCACATACTATTCATGCGCGCACATGACGGTTTCATAAAAAACATGAAACGCACACCACTAGCGTGCTCTGATACCAATTGTTGGGAAATAAATCCATGGTAGAGGCCCGCAGCGGAAGCAAAGTGAAGGTCCGAGGACCGTGAGCGGTGTGCGTTACATATCAAAATTTTCATCGAAACGATCTACATATGCGTGTATAAAACTAGCATGATAACTACGCGAACCCCTAACGACGATCTAATGCGAAAGAACAATCTAGCATGCATGCATGTTCTAATTATGTTAGATCTACTTGTTAGAGATCATACCTGCGTGTGGATTCTTTCACCGCGACAAATTTCTTCTTTGTCGATGGAGACGGGCTACGGATCTGCTCAATATAGCTTCGGTGCAACGGCCATAACTTTCTGCTCCGAACTCTGATTGGGCTGAAATTTGGACTGTAGGTAGCCAACTTCGAGACGCAACTTTTGAAACAAGTTTTACGTCGTTTGGACTTCTGTACCTCTCGGAATCACAGAAACAACGCTGATTTCTGTGCAGATTCTGGACAGCATTAGGTTGCGGGAGACGCCTTCTAGTTCACCCGATCTCACACGATGCATGGCACCTCGTCGATGGATCTCTGAGTGCCTACATACGACGAGCATTCTCCTTCTACGAAACACCACGTGAGGAAGACGAGTCGCCATCCAATGGCGCAAGCGAGGGAGAGAGAGACGAGAGAGGAGATGCGAAGAGAGGAGAGGGGGTGGCTAGGGTTTCCCCCATGGCTTGGGCCGGCCCTAGGGCTTGCATGGCTCATTAATTTCGTCCCCCCCTCTCTCCCTATGCCTTATATAGGGCCGGCCTTATCCTTACGGATAAGCCTAGCGGATAGGATTGACTGATTCAAACCTCTCCCTATATATCTCTTCTTTTATCTCTATCTTTTCCTTGTTTTAAAAACGGTCAAAACCAGCCCGTTTTTTGCGCCTCTTGACCGACCCTTTCATCGGAGGCAACAACCTCCTGAAACTAATAGGGCCGGCCTTGACCAGTCTCTCAACACTCAGGGCCGGCCCCCTTAGTGCATAGTGGCGCATAGTATGACCAAAACGTCATTATGTCACTAGTTGGCCGTTCCTCATGTACGAGACTTTGCAAGGCACACATAAGTGAAGTGCACCGGTGATTTCACTATTCTTTGAGGTTCCCGTAGGGTGCCCCTAGCGAAGTCAACTAGTCAACTCGCAACATATCCCGGTGCATCGCACCCATGTGGCAAAGTCCACTTATGACAAGGAATTGCTATATGCGTCTCTGCACTAACCTAGGGTTTTCCTTTAGTGCACACACGTAGCTACACATATACTGTGCACTAGTGCGAAGCACTCACGGAGCGTAGGCTTGGACTTCTCGCTTCCTCTAACTACATTCTGTGTTTTGAGGAGATGGTATAAGAACCGTACATAATGTCGATAAGGTGGAACCTTCAGGGACCAGGGTTCATGGCTTCCAACTCAGACTCGATCGACACACTACCCGAGTGTACCATCGATCCTCTGAGTCCGAGTTAACCTGCGTAGCCACCCAGAGTGCGACGCAGGCTGCACTCCAATTCCCCCGAACTTACTATGTTCTCCCTCATACCCCTGCTCTCCGCTTAGTATGGTAAACTCGATGTCTCTCCACTGGTGCCATGACGCAACTCGAGCGGTGGAGAATACCGTCAGACTCGAGTGCTTATATGACTCGGTTCCTTCCAGGTTGACCACGTACATCGTACCTCCGATAACTCTGCCGAGTAACCAGATCCGTCACCAGTCGAACTGATGACCACCTGGCCAGGGTTTAATACGACGTAGGTCAGACCAAGGAACGCACCTCCCGTTAGGGGTGTGGATAGCCTGCAGAAGTGACACGCTGATGCAACGCCAGCCGGGTAACCCAGTACACCGTGGTTTTGGATCACTGCATCCGGATCCTCACACATTGGTGTGCCAAAGCACCACACAACTGGTTAGTCCACCAGACATGGTTCCTCAGGGTTTAGGACCGTTTTACCCTAAGCAGAAACACGGTTTAGTACACCGGTGTCTGCTCACAGATCTATGCACCGTGTTGGTTCCGTTCGGCCACAGACACTGTGCCTGGTAATGACCGTGGTGGAGACACCCACGCTCTGTCATCCCAACAGCTTATCTTGATAGGGCGACCAACCCTTATCAGAGCTGCGAACGTATTTAGGTTACATGGGATCAGTCCCTTGAGTCTCCCACTCAAGTGGATTACCATGTAGCCATGACTCTCTGTTCTGTAATCAGAATACGTACTAAGGTACGTACCAATATGCATTCCTATACTATCAACCATACATAGCTAAACTATAGGTTTTACGAGCTGTAGACCTCACCAATTCTAACAAAACCATACAAGTATAAGATGTGGATCCATGTTTGAAGGTTCCATCAGATGTCAGGGAAGAAATATTAAATTTCATCAACTCAAAAAAGTAAACAAAAGTTGAGAAACAAAAAGAAATGGAAGACTTGAGGAGAAGCGTGAAAATCTTTGGAGATGATGACGATGATGATGGCATTGTAGCTGAGGTCGAGGGTTAAAGCAAGAGACCTCGTACAAAGGGTCCAATGGATAAATTTATTGCAATGGACCCTGAGGTTACTATAAATGCAATAGGGAAAATGAAGCAAACTACACTTAAAGATACACATAAGAAGGAAGAGATGGCAAGAGTATGTCAATATGTGGCTCGCTGGATGTATCAGGCAGGTATTGCATTGAATACAGTTTCATTGAAAAGTTTTAATATAATGTTGGAAGCCGTTGGTCAGTACGGTCCAGGTTTTATTGGTCCAACATCATATGAGCTTGGTGAGCATTTTCTTAGAAAAGAAGTTGAGTTGACAAAAGAAAGCTTGAAAAGTCATAGAAATGCCTGGGAGAAATATGGATGCACCGTTATGACTGATGGTTGGACGGATAGAAGGGGGCGAAGCATTATGAATCTATGTGTTAATTGTCACTTGGGCACAAGCTTTTTTGCGTTCTATCGATACTTCTGATTACATCCATAATGCAGAGTACATCTTTATGTTAGTTGATGAATGTATCGAAGAAGTTGGGGAGAAAAATGTTATACAAGTCGTTATAGATAGTTTCTCATCTAACATGGCAGCTGCAAAGTTATTGAAAACTAAGAGACCTAAGGTGTTTTGGACTGCATGTGCCGCTCATCGTATTGACCTTATGCTTAAGGGTATCGGTAATATGCAAAAGGTAAAATCTGTTATCACTCAAGCTAGGGCTCTTACGGTATTTATTTACAGCTATCACATTATTTTGAGTATGATGCGACATTGCACTGGGAATAAGGATTTGGTAAGGCCCGGTGTTACACGTTTTGCCACAGCCTTTCTTAGTTTGCAGAGTATTTTAGAGCAAAAAGAAAAGCTACGGTTAATGTTCACTTCTGATGATTGGTTAAAATGTAAATGGTCAAAACATATCAAGGGGCAGAGGGTCGCAGCCACAATATTGAATAGTTAATTCTGGAAATTGATGATATTTGCTTTGAAGGTTTTCCAACCTTTAGTGAAGGTTCTTTGTTTAGTTGATAGTGATCGAGTGCCAGCCATGAGTTTTATTTATGCTGCAATGAAAATTGCAAAAAAAGAAATAATAAAATCTTTAAATAATGAAGAGGCATTGTACAAGTCCATCTTGGATATTATTGAGTTGAAATGGGATTAGAAGCTTAATTGTCCTCTAGACGCGGCTGAGTACTATTTGAACCCTTTTTACAATTATAATGAGCTTGAAGTTGAGAGAAATGGGATAATCATGGATGACCTTCTTCAATGTATTGAAACTTTTCATCAAGGTGATGAAAATGCACAAGATCAACTAACAAAGGAACTTGGTGCATATAGAGATGCAAGTGGACCATTTGGAAAAGATATGGCAATAAGGCAAAGCAAAAATCCTGAGATAAATCCAGGTATATCTTTAGACTACAAAGTTTATTATTTATTTTTTTGCTCTTACTTTTATATTGTATTACTGTAGTTTTAAATTATAACATTGTTATTGATTTGATATGCAGTACAATGGTGGTCTATGTATGGTTCCAAAACGCCTCTATTACAAGAGATAGTATTGAAGATATTGAACTTGACGTGTAGCTCTTCTAGGTGCGAGCGAAATTGGAGTACATTTGAGATGGTAAATTCAATTTATATTAATATGTGATTCATTTGAATATATACAATTATAGTATTATACATACAAACTTTGAATTGTTTTTAAATTTTTTCATACATATAAATACGAAGAAGAGGAATCGGTTAGAACAAAAGAAGTTGAACGATCTTGCCTATGTTCAATTTAATGCAAGGCTTAAGAAGCGTCAAAATGATAAAAATAGAGATCCTATTTGCACAAAGAACATGGATGATACAGCTAGTTGGCTAGATGATATGGATCTCGAAACAGAAGAAGTATATCCCAGATCAGGATTGACTTGGGGATTAGTTGATCATAAAGCATCAGGTATATGTTGCATCCTATCTTTATATTCTCTCCAACAAGCTCATCGGTCTTCTATAAATGTTAATTATGTTATAATTTTTCAGTAGCAACATCTTCATCTGAGCCAAGAAAAAGTTTTAGGCCATCCAATTCATCTACTTCACAAAGGAGGTTAATGGAGATAGATGAGGTGCCTTTAGAGTCCGAGGAGGATACAGATGATAGTGATGCTTATGTTGAGCTTGAGGATGATTCGGATGATGATGGATTGAAATTAGACCAAAATCTTAATGATGAAGATGATTGATAAAGCAATTAAGCAAAGGACTGAAGAATATTTTAGTTTTTGACTTTTTATTATTTTGGTAGTTTGCAAAAGACATAACATTATAAATGTTTTCTTCTCCGGCAATATATTATTTTGTTGGAATATCAATGTCCTATGTCTAGCAGGAAATCAGGTTGTATTGTGATTACATCCATCCAAAGCATAAGGCACTTGCATAGGTTTGAAGGCTTCCTACTCTCTCTACATGAAGGTGGTAAGGTGCAAGTGCAACTAATATAATGAATCAATGATACCATCATCTTGGCTGGAGTCTAGAGGTAAGGATTTAATCCTCCATATTTTTATTTTCGTTAGCTTTTGCTTTATCTTTATGACATTCTGGTGTATGTGTAGTTGTGTACCTATTGTTTTATCACATACATGATATATGAGTGCTTCATAGTCCTTTTAGTGTTTTATAACAAGTAAAATCTAAATTATGAGTGGTTTTTGCTAACTCGGGCACCTCAATCTTAAGGCGCCCGCCTTCTGCCTAGCCGCCTTGGATACCCCCCACTGCCTTGGGTCCGCCTAACACTTTTCAAAACATTGGTAAGTTCGAAATACGAAAAACCATACAAGTTTGAATTACTGGATGCAATCCGATAAGATTCGATCGAATCCAAACCAAGTTTTTAATTCAATAGCTGAAAACTTATGATTTGCAAATATTTGATTCTAAATTAGTCAATCGGATGGTTAAATATTACAATATCTACTAAATACTTGCTCGTAAGTTCAAAATATGAAAAACCATACAAGTTCGAATTATCGGATATGATCCAATTGAATCCAAACTAAGTTTAAAAGCCGAAAGATGAGAACTTATGATTTTCAAACATCTAGACTCTAAATTAGTTAATCGAAGGGTAAAATCTTAAAATATCTACTTAATACTTGTTCAGAATTCTGAAATACAAAAAACCATACAAGTTTGAATTATCAGATGTGATCCAATAACGATCCGATCGAATCCAAACCAAGTTTATAATCCAAAAGCCAAAAACTTATGATTTGCAAACACTTGGACTTTAAATTTGTCAATCGGAGAGTAAAATATTCAAATATCTAATATATTATTGTTCGCAAGTTCGAAATACAGAAAACCATATAAGTACGAATTATCGAATATAATCCGATAACGATCCGATCGAATTCAAACCAAGTTCAAAAATCAAAAGCCAAAAACTTATGATTTACAAACACTTAGACTCTAAATTAGTCAATCGAAGGGCAATATCTTTAAATATCTACTAAATTCTTGTTCGCAAGTCCAAAATATAAAAAACCATACAACTACAAATTATCGAATGCGATCCGATAACGACCCGATCGAATCCAAACTAAGTTCAAAAGCCAAAAGATGAAAACTTATGATTTTTAAACACTTAGACTCTAAATTAGTCAATCATAGGGTAAAATATCTACTAAATAATTACTTATAAGTCAGAAATATGAAAAATCATACAAGTTCAAATTATCAGATGCAATCCGATAATTATCCGATCGAATCCAAACCATGTTCATAATTCGAAAGCCGAAAACTTAAGATTTGCAAACACTTAGACTCTAAATTAGTCAATCGAAGGACAAAATCTTTAACTATCTATTAAATACTTGTTTACAAATCTGAAATATGAAAAATCATATAAGTACGAATTATCGGATGCGATCCGATTACGATCTGATCGAATCCAAACCAAGTCCAAAAGTTGAAAACTTATGATTTGCAAACACTTGGTCTCTAAATTAGTCAATCGGATGACAAAATATTTAAATATCTACTAAATTCTTATTCGCAAATCTGAAATATAAAAAATTATACTAAATACAAAAACTGAGGGTAAAATCCGAAAGACGAAAACATATGATTTATAAACACTTAGACTCTAAATTAGTCAATCGAAGGATAAAATCTTAAAATATCTACTAAATACTTGTTTGTAAGTTCGAAATATAAAAAACTATAAAAGTACGAATTATCGGATGCTCCATCAAATGATGAAATTATAAATTAGCTACTAAAAGTCCTAAAAATCGACCTGGGTATGTCGCTAGGGGCCAAATTAACTTGTCGAGACTGATGACACACAAATCATAGTAGAGGTTTGAAAATTAGAGTAAAATTTAAGATTTTTGACCTTGACTCCGCATTTGTCTATCGGAATGTGAAATCATATAATAGCTATTTAAAGTATTGAAAACCAGCTCGGGCATCTCGTTCGGTGCCAAATTAACTTATTGAAACCGATGGTACACTAGAAAACCGATGGCACAGATGTCAAAAATATTTTTATCGTTTAACTAATATAATATTTTTAACATCTTTTTTATATTAATTATAGATGTCAACCATTTTTGTAACAAATATATATTGTTAATTGCAGGAGGTGCGACGTCACAGGGATGAGAGCACCAGTGTTGGTGCCGGAACGGCGGTGCGAGGGTTGTTGAGGGCACATATCTAGGGCTCTTTTTTATTGTGTAAAAATATTTTCATAATGTATTTTGAAAAAAATATTAATATTATGTATTATTAAGTATATGTGATTGTCCGGTGTTCTATATTATGGTAATGTGTATTGTGATAATGTGTATTGCTATAATATGTATTATGATAATGTGACAAGAATTAAACAAACAGATTTAGGCTAATTTTTTTTAAAAAATTAAAGTTTTATTACTGAAGGACATTATAATTTTCATGGACAATAATATTTTTTTAAAATATTATATAAATAATATTACCGATGAAAATACCTTATTTTATCGGTAATAATATTATATATACTGACGCAAATACCTTATTTTGTCGGTAAAAATATTATATATACCGACGGAAATACTTTGTTCCGTCGGTAATAATAATAATTTTTTAATTATTCTAATATTACTGACAAAATATTTTATTCCGTTGGTAATAATCGTTATTACCAACGAAAATATTAAGTTATCGCCGTTTAATTTCTTTCCCGACGCTATCTTTCCCGACAGCCAACGATGAAAATTCCGTTCGTTGGCATAAATTTATACCGACGAAAATTTTTAGTCGGTAATAATACTTTCTTTTATAGTGGTGAAGAGACTCCAACCCCAAAGTTTGAGAGAAGGCCAGGTGCCTGACATGAACTATTTCTTTGGATGTTGAAGTCATAACCCGATACTCAGATTCAGTGCCGAAAAGGGAGACAACATTCTGCTTCAGGCCAGGTGTCTGACATGGACGATTTCTTTGGAAGTTGAAGTCATAACCCGATACTCGGATTCAGTGCCGGAAAGGGAGACAACATCATGCTTCCTACTACACTAAGAGATAAAAGAGTTGCCGAGAAAGAGGCAGAAACCGGTGGTGGAGTGTCGAGTAGTAGGATCACTGGCCCAATCAGCATCGGAGAAGGCTCGAAGAACCAGATAGGAGTTGGTAGGCAAAAGGAGGGATTAGGTGATGGTACCTTGTTGGTACCAAAGGATCTTCAGAAGGGCTACGTAGTGAGCGCAACGAAGGGCTTGAACAGACTGGCTGATAATGCTGACCGCATAAGCAATGTCAGGTCTGGTGATGCACAAGTAGACAAGCTGTCTTACTATCTGCCTGTACTGGGTATCGAAAATAGGTTCACCGTCTATGGGCCGAAGCTTATCATTAAGCTCCTTAGGTGTATCTGCAATATTCTAATCAACAAGTGCAGCTCGAGCTAGAATATCTAAAGTATATCGCTACTGAGAGACGAGAATGCCTTTCTGACTTTGTGCTACCTCAAGACCAAGAAAATAACGAAGACAGCCCAAGTCCTTCATCTAAAACTATTGTTGGAGATAGGTGTATGCGCAAAAAAAGATACGGGTCGTCTTTATTGCGAGCACACGAAGATTACAGATGCCGGGACCCGGGGGCTCGGGTGTAGCGAGTCCGGGTGCGGCGAATATTTGATCAGGAGATTATGGGAGAGATCCTCTGGAGGGTCCCTTTGATCCGCATCTCCACGTGGTATTCGTGTGAGAGCTCTGAAGGGGTTGCCCAGGACAGAGGTCTTTACAGGGTGAGGGTTTCTTGAGAGGCTAAGGAATGTCGGCCGTTGATTTTGTCCCGTCCGTGCTTCGTGCTTTCTCGGCTAGGGAGGTTTTGGGCTTCATTCCTCGGTCTTCGTGTCTTCCTCGATTATTGCTCGACCTCGGCGTCCTTGATCATCGGTTCGCGGCGTCGATCATGCTTTTGGCGGCGGCTTTGGCTTTGGCTTTCGGCTTTGGCGTTGCTTTGGCGTGGCTCTGGCTTTTGCTTTGCTTTGGCACTTGAGCTTGAACATAGGTGGGTAGAGGCTTGCGATGCTTTAGTTCTTCCGGACTTCGCGTCGTATCGGCTAGAACGTGCGGTGCTTTGCTCGTGACCGTCGTAGTTGCTTGGCTTTGGCACGTGCGTTGCTTTGGCGCGGGCTTTACCGGTGCGTTTGCTTTGGCTTCTTGCGTTGGTTTTGGTTTTAGCTTTGACTCGATCTTCTTCTCGGACGGTGATGGCTACTTCTTCAAGGCTTCTTTATTCTTCTGGCTTTCTCGACGGTTATGGTGTCGGCATGGATAGCACCGATCCTCGTGCGACGGTTGTAGCATCAACTTTTGTTGATGAAAACGGTGGGGGTAGCACCGATCTCCGTGCGATGGTTGTAGCGTCGGCTTTTGTTGATGAAGACGGCGGGGGTAGCACCGATCTCCGTGTGACGGTTGTAGTGTCGGCTTTTGTTGATGAAAACGGCAGGGGTAGCACCGGTTTCAGCACGACGGTTGTAGCGTCAGCTTTTGTTGACGAAGACGGCAGGGATAGCACCGGCTTCAGGCCTTCTTCTTCGAACTTTCTTCTTCATGCAAGGAGTCGACGCCTTTGTTGAAGACGACAGATGTTGTCGGCTTCGATCTTCTTCTCCGGCCTTTGCTTATGGCGTCTTCGGAGTTGATGAAGATCTTTGGAGAAGTCGGGGTGACGACGACTCCGGGTCTTCTTCTCCGGGCTTTCTTCTTCGTGTGAGGAGTCGAAGCTTTGATCTTCGAGTGCAAGGTCTTCACGTTGATGAGGACTTGAAGGGCCAAGGATTCCCGTAGGACATGCTTGCCGTGCCTCGTGAAGCCTTCGGCCTTCAAGCGTTTGAGCTTCTCTTGCAGAGCCCTTTCGTCTTCAGCTTTTCCGACCCTTGATGCCTTCCCCCACCCCTTCTATTTATAGGCAAAGGGGGGCGATTGGGAGAGATATGGCTGAAATCTTTTTGTTTCATCCAATATCTCCCCCCATAACCATCAAGATATTGTTCCCTTATTTGGGGAAACAAACTCGATCCCCTCCTTTTTAGTTAGGGTGGTTACGGGCAAGATGTGACTTGATCTTTGAAGATTGAGTTGTTATCTTCGCACTTTCGGATTGCATGGCGACACGACGTCATCTTGTCCGTCGGATCGAGGGATCGTCGTGGATCTACGGTTGTGCAGACGTCCACGCCACCTCCTCCCGTATCGAGGCAGTTTGGATTTTCTTTTTTTTCTTTTTCTTTTCTTCTTCTTCTTTTTTCTTTTTTCTTTTTCTTTTCTTTTCCTTTATGGCCGGCCCCACCTCCCAAAAAGGAGGGGGGCATGATTTTCTATGAAGGGGGGGCCGGTGGGCCCCCTCTTTGTGTTCGAGCTACGGGTCCGGTGGGACCCGTTTGCTTTGGGTCAGCCGCCTTTTATTTACGGGTCGTTGTGTGCGAGCTAAGTTCGCATACGGGCCGTTGTGTGCGGGCCAAGTTTCGCATGCGGGCCGTTGTGTGTGGACCAAGTTTCGCAGGCGGGCCGTTGTGTGCGGGCCAAGTTTCGCATGCGGGCCGTTGTGTGTGGGCCGGGTTTCGCGTGCGGGCCGTTGTGTGTGGGCTTATTTTATGTGTGCGAGTCGGGTTTGACCCGAGGGCCATTGAGTGCGGGCCCATTTTGCGTGTGCGAGTCGGGTTCGACCCGCGGGCCGTTGAGTGCGGGCCCATTTTGCGTGTGCGAGTCGGGTTCGACCCGAGGGCTAATTTCGGTGCCCACAAATGCCCCCTCAAGTTTGAGTGCGCTCGCGGGAAACGCGTAGCACTTGGACTTGACCCGTGTATTTGCCTGGGATTAGGTCTTTATAAGGACCCGCGTTTCTTCGTTTCTCTTCATCGTTGAAGGTTCCCGGCGGCTTGGAGACGAAGGCTCTTGCTAGGGTTTCTTGCTTCGCGATGATGACGCGGAGGATGAAGATGGTCACCCCATGGAGCTCGAGAAGGAGAGGAGATCGCCAGATCGCGGAGGGTGGAGGGTCGCAGGCGAGGTGGTCCTCCTCCTTCGTCTTCTTCTTCTTCTTCCGGTTTGCATGGAGCGGCAACGGCAGCGCGGGCCGGGGTGCAGCGGCCGGTGCGGCAGGAGGGCGCAGCGCGCGGGCCGGGGTGTGCAGCGCGGTGGTCGGTGCGGTAGGGGGGTGCGACAGGCGGGCCCGGTGGCTGGCGCAGGAGGCGGCATGATGGACGGCGCGGTAGGCGGTCGGCGCGGTAGGGGCACGGCAGGCAGCGCGGGGCTGCGGGCCCGGTGGCCGGCGCACGGGGCTGCGGTGGCCGGCGCGGTAGGCGGGCCCGACGGAGGAGGAGGAGCGGTGGCCGGTGTGGCAGGCGGGCCCAGTTGGCCGAGGCCAACAGCCCCCACTGCGGGTTTTAACCAGGAGAGAGGGGGCTGCGGCTTTTTGCTGTGGCCCCCTCTTGTTTCTTCGTTTTGGCATACGGGGCCTGTGGCTTTTTAGCCGAGGCCCCCTCTTGATTTTCCTATTCGTATAATAGGGGCTGCAGCCTTTAGCCGAGGCTTCGTCTCGATTTTTTTTTTTTGCGCTTTTCTCGCTATTCGACTTGTACTTTTCTTGCTATCTGACTTGGGCTTTGCTTGCTATCTCACTTTGGCTTTGCCTTCCTTCTTTTTCCAGGTCTCGGCGTTATGAGAGTTTTCCGAGTTCTGGCTGGATCGTCGATGCTGTGAGGGAAAATCTTCGTGCCGACCCGAAGACTCTCGCAGCACCAGTCAATTGAAGTAGAAGTTGACGTCGGAGATCATTGGCCGATCTGTTGATTGAAGTTGAAGCCTTTTGATATGTCAATAGAAAGAGATATGCAATCAGAGAGTAGACACGAGAGGTGATCTCGGAGTTCAGCCGAAGCCTACGTCTCCGTGCTATAGGGAGCAACCCGAATTCACTAACACTTATGTCGAAGTGATCTCGACAGGCCGAGTATCACTAGAAACACTCTGATCTCTTCGAAGGAGAGAAGAAGATCAAAGAGAGATGGTAGATGGGAAGTTGGAAATCCCAGAGCCCTGGTTTTAGAACTGAGAGTTCGATCCATTTATATTCGAAGGCTCTGCTATTTATAGGCTTCTCTGGGAGGAATTCCGGGGTAAATGGCGGTTTCTGTTGTCGTATCTGGGGATCCTCCAGGTAAAGCTGGTGGGCTCCGCTGCCGTCTTTAGGGGGCCCACCAGGCAGGGCCGGTGGGTCCCGCTATGGTACTCGGGGGCCCACCAGGCGGGGCTGGTGGGTCCCGCTGTTGTCTTCGGGGTCCCACCAGGCAGGGCCGGTGGGTCCCGCTATTTGCAGACTTCTTGCCAAAATTTGCACCCACAGTTACCCCCTCCAAGTTAGCTAGAGATCATCTGGCTGGCTTGGATTCGTGGTGCAAAGCTAACGACTCCCTGTCACACACGTAGAGAAGCTTTTTGTCGAGTGTTAGCGTAAAAAAGGACTGACCGGTCAATTTTGACCGATCGGTTAATTTTTGACCGATCGGTCAAATTTGACCGATCGGTCAAATTTTGACCGATCGGTCAAAATTCAACCGGTCAAGAATCGAGTGATCGGTCAAAAAACATGGTTTTTTGACCGATTCAGTAGAAAATTTGACCGATCGGTTGATTTTGACCGATCGGTTAATTTTTGACCGATCGGTCAAAATTCAACCGGTCAAGAATCGAGTGATCGGTCAAAAAACATGGTTTTTTGACCGATTCAGTAAAAATTTGACCGATTGGTTGATTTTGACCGATCGGTCAAATTTTGACCGATCGGTCAAAATTCAACCGGTCAAGAATCGAGTGATCGGTCAAAAAACATGGTTTTTTGACCGATTCAGTAGAAAAATTGACCGATCGGTTGATTTTGACCGATCGGTTAATTTTTGACCGATCGGTCAAATTTTGACCGATCGGTCAAAATTCAACCGGTCAAGAATCGAGTGATCGATTAAAAAACATGGTTTTTTGACCGATTCAGTAGAAAATTTGACCGATTGATTGATTTGACCAATCGGTTAATTTTTGACCGATCGGTCAAATTTGACCGATCGGTCAAATTTTGACCGATCGGTCAAAATTCAATCGGTCAAGAATCGAGTGATCGACCAAAAAACTTGGTTTTTTGACCGATCCAGTAGAAAATTTGACCGATCGAATGATTTTAGCCGATCGGTCAAGTTTGACCGATCGGTCAAAAATTATCCAGTCAAGGTTCGAGTGATCGGAAAAAAACCTTAGTTTTTTGCCAGATCTAGTAGAAATTTGACCGATCGAATGATTTTAGCCGATCGGTCAAGTTTGACCGATCGGTCAAAAATTATCCGGTCAAGGTTTGAGTGATCGGCAAAAAACCTTGGTTTTTTGCCAGGTCTAGCAGAAATTTGACCGATCGAATGATTTTAGCCGATCGGTCAAGTTTGACCGATAGGTCAAAAATTATCCGGTCAAGGTTCGAGTGATCGGCAAAAAACCTTGGTTTTTTGCCAGATCTAGTAGAAATTTGACCGATCGAATGATTTTAGCCGATCAGTCAAGTTTGACCGATCGGTCAAAAATTATCCGGTCAAGGTTCGAGTGATTGGCAAAAAACCTTGGTTTTTTGCCAGATCTAGTAGAAATTTGACCGATCGAATGATTTTAGCCGATCGGTCAAGTTTGACCGATCGGTCAAAAATTATCCGGTCAAGGTTCGAGTGATCGGCAAATCCTTTGTTTTTTGCCAGATCTAGTAGAAATTTGACCGATCGAATGATTTTAGCCGATCGGTCAAGTTTGACCGATCGGTCAAAAATTATCCGGTGAAGGTTCGAGTGATCGGTAAAAAACCTTGGTTTTTTACCAGATCTAGTAGAAATTTGACCGATCGAATGATTTTAGCCGATCGGTCAAGTTTGACCGATCGGTCAAAAATTATCCGGTCAAGGTTCGAGTGATCGGCAAAAAACCTTGGTTTTTTGCCAGATCTAGTAGAAATTTGACCGATCGAATGATTTTAGCCGATCGGTCAAGTTTGACCGATCGGTCAAAAATTATCCGGTCAAGGTTCGAGTGATCGGCAAAAAACCTTGGTTTTTTACCAGATCTAGTAGAAATTTGACCGATCGAATGATTTTAGCCGATCGGTCAAGTTTGACGATCGGTCAAAAATTATCCGGTCAAGGTTCGAGTGATCGGCAAAAAACCTTGGTTTTTTGCCAGATCTAGTAGAAATTTGACCGATCGAATGATTTTAGCCGATCGGTCAAAAATTATCCGGTCAAGGTTCGAGTGATCGGCAAAAAACCTTGGTTTTTTGCCTGATCTAGTAGAAATTTGACCGATCGAATGATTTTAGCCGATCGGTCAAGTTTGACCGATCGGTCAAAAATTATCCGGTCAAGGTTCGAGTGATCGGCAAAAAACCTTGGTTTTTTGCCAGATCTAGTAGAAATTTGACCGATCGAATGATTTTAGCCGATCGGTCAAGTTTGACCGATCGGTCAAAAATTATCCGGTCAAGGTTCGAGTGATCGACAAAAAACCTTGGTTTTTTGCCAGATCTAGTAGAAATTTGACCGATCGAATGATTTTAGCCGATCGGTCAAGTTTGACCGATCGGTCAAAAATTATCCGGTCAAGGTTCGAGTGATCGGCAAAAAACCTTGGTTTTTTGCCAGATCTAGTAGAAATTTGACCGATCGAATGATTTTAGCCGATCAATCAAGTTTGACCGATCGGTAAAAAAAATTATCCGGTCAAGGATCGAGTGATCGGCAAAAAACCTTGGTTTTTTGCCAGATCTAGTAGCAAAATGACCGATCAGTTTAAAGTTTCGAACCTGCCCTTCAGAGAAGGTTTTACAACTGTTCTGCTCTTCGATGTTCTATCAGAGTTTTGAACATCGATGGAGAGGCTTTGATGAGGCTTTGAATCGGCGGTCCGGTTTACTCAGACCAGTGGCTCGCTTGGACCGTTGGTTCACGTGGACCAGTAGGTCTGACGTTTCGTCTGGTCCGACGGTTCGACTGATTTTGCGCTTGCTGTGGATGGATGCCATGTGTTCCTGCAAAAACACGCGATTTGATACGGTGAAGACACGTGTCTTCTCGATTTGCGTACCTGTTTTACCCTGGGTATATAAGTTTCACTGGCTGTCATTTTTGCCTCACGCTTCCAAAATTTTTCGAAGTCCAGACTCTTTTGCTCTTGATCTCTTGTTCTTCGTTCTTGTTTGATCGGTCAAATAGCTTCCTCTGGTAGTTCGAAGAAGTCGGGCGGGGTCCCTTCGAAGAGGAAAGGGAAAGAGATTGTTGAGGTTCCATCCCCTCCGAAGGGTCGTGGCAAAGGCAAGGTCGTGCTTGCCGAACTCGGCCAACTGGGCAAGAGGCATCAAGGAGTAGGGTTTGCTTCAGCGCCATCTAGGCCAGAGTACATCCCTAAAGTGCAATTTGTTATGGGTCCGTTCGCGTCTCTGACAGAGGAAACAGAGTACATGTACAATACCGGTGGTGAATTCACAGATGCAAAGAGAAAGAAGTGGCAAACACTTCTCTCTTATTTCACCGAAGGAAAGGTGCAGCCTTCGCTCCCTAGTATCCAGACTGCATTTGGTATTGATAAGAAGACCGTCTTCACCAGCTTCGCCAGTAATGAAAAGGTCATGGGAACCATTGTGACAATCGGTCAACTCAACTGCGGTCTGTGTCTTCCGTTGCCACCCTTCGCGGCAAGGTTATTGAACACTTCTGGCCTTTGCCCGGGGCAGGTCACTGGGAATGCTTGGAGAATTATCTACGCTTTCTGCCGCGTAGAGTCGGATTTCCAGGAGGACTTGAAGGCATGCTACTCCAGCATTCCAGAAGGTGAAGTTGCTCGGATCGAGCTTGGATATTTTTTCTTCCATTATCGATGGGCTTACAGGAGGGACAGTCCGTTTTACAACTTGACCGGCGTATCTCCGCTGCACCCGCTTACCGATACAGTCCCTTCGGACAAATTATACACATATTGGCCCCTCTCTGTTACTGGTGCATGGACACCCATGTCAGTGCCCGATACCCCCCGAAGCGACGTGCACGATGCAGTGAAGATGTACTGCGAGGGAGGCATCTTTGCCTGGACCTCCGAGAGGGCTGGAGCTATCGACAATTTATTCCTCGAGTTGACCTGCGGGACCAGGTCATGGAAGCAGTTCTCCAACTGCCCAGTGAGATATGGCAAGGCCAATCTCCTCCACCGATCGCGAGACAGATACGAGGATAATGAAGTTCTATACTCTGACTATGAGGAGGATCCTCATTCGGGTAAGATCATCCGGAAGATTCGGGCCGAGAAGAAAATTTATATTGCAAGGCGCCGATTGCCCACTGTGGAGGAGAAGCTGGTGATACAAAGAGGCCCAGCGAAGAAGAAAAGAAAAACCCTTATCAAGCAAAAGGAAAATGAAGACCAAGGAAAGAAAGACGAAGACGAAGAAAAGAAAGATAAAGATAAAGAAGAAAAAGAAAAGAAGGGGAGCGACGAGGAAGACGAAGAGACCGAGAATGTCAGCCACGACAACAGTGGCAACGACGAAGACGAGGATGGGGACGGTGAGAATGATTTTTCTTCCACACCCTCTGGTGGAGATTATGGGAATGGGGGTGGTGAGGAAGAAATTCCTCCCACCCCCACTGGTGATGCAAGAGAGGAAGATTCACTTCCTATTCCCATTGATGAGGCTAAAGCCCGTCAAATGGAAGAAGTCATTGATATAGAAGGTGATGGCCAAAAGGTGGTTCCCACCTATAAATTCGATGAATTGAAGAAGCCGTTGCGCTTTAAAATAAAATTGTCGAGGAGTGGTGGGGTTGGAAGCAACCCCACGCCCCTCGATCAAATTCCTCCTGAAGTACCCCGTCTCGAAGGAGCGACAACGAGCGGGGGTATGGAGGTTGAGCAACCCCCACCCCCCTCTCGGTCTCTGGCTGAGGAGGTGACTGCCATGGTGGCGGGACTCATCCAGCCAGGCGGGCTACAAGAGGAAGAAAGAGGCTCACCTCTTCGGGATGCTTCCTCCCCTATCCACTTGGAGAGGGAAAGTCGCGTGGGCGATGGAGCTCCTCAACCTCAGTCAACGCCGACTCCTATTCAGGAGAAATCGACCCCTTAGGGAGGCTCCGATCGCCGGAAGGGTAAGGAGCCGAGGATTGAAGCCTCAGGTAATTATGCTAACTCGCTTTTATTGTTTTGCCTTTGAAGCTTGGAAATAATCTAACATTTTGACCTCTCGTGTTGATTGCAGGTGTGCCTGTTGGCTCGACCCCGAAGATGAAGAGTTTGGGTGATGTTGACATCAACCACCCCACAGCTGTGATCCGGAAACTCTACAATCTTCCAGGGGCTACTCTGGATGAAGCTTTCGACAGGCTCGAACTGGTGGTAAGTGCATCTGCTCGACTGATCATCTGAGTTGTATCTTCAGAATAATTCTAACTCTTTAGTTCTTTTGCAGAACTCAGCAGTTTTGAATGTCGCAACCAAGCTCTCCATGAAGGCGGGAGCAAAAGAAGCTTCAGCTGAGGTATCCCGCTTAGCTGCCGCACTGGAGGTCGTAAGCGAGGAGAGGGATAAGCTGAGGGAGGCTCTAACCTCAAAGAAGGAGGCATTGAAGGCCAAGACCGAGGCCCTTCGCAAGGAAAAGTTGGAGAGCAAGGGCTGGCAGAATGGATACGAGGCCCGGGGTCACGAGCTTGAAGAATTGAAGAAACGATTTTTCAAGATCGAGAACTTGGGCTTCGATCGTGCGGCTCGAATAAAGGAGCTGGAGGCTTAACTTGCTGCTTCAGCAGAGACTCATAAGAAGGAGCTGGAGCATATGCGGAGTGAGTGCCAGAGCTACAGGGAAACAGCTAAGAAGGCAGCAGAAGCACTCAGGGTCCATGTTGCCAGTGTCCGATCCTCTAAGGCATCAGCGGCGAGCAAAGCTCGTGCTGGATCTGAGGGGGAGAAGTCGCGTGCGCAGAGTGTGGCCAAGCCTTGAGATCTTCTGTCGTCTTTTCTGTCGTTGTTTGATACTTGTAAACTCTTGAAATATAGCAGCTCACTCTTGTACCTGGCACATTTTGATAATAGAAGATATCTCTTTGGTGTTTGAAAATTGGATTTCTTGAGTTGAATGTTTTTGAATGTCATGTTCTGGATAGCATTAGAATAGATGCAATCTTTTGAATGTAAGGGGTCGAGTCGCAACTCGATTACCCAAACTTGAAACTTGAATATTGAATTAGAATTCGTGTAACACTTGTATGTGAGGGGTTGAGTCGCAACTCAAGTACCCAAACATGTTAAACGATATCGAAATTGATTGAAATTGAATATTGAAATTTGAAAGTCAGTTTAACATTTGCCAGTAAGGGGTTGAGTCGCAACTCTAACACCCAAACTTGTTAAAAAGACTTGGTAACTTGAATATGGTCAGTTTTTAACATTTGCTAGTAAGGGGTTGAGTCGCAACTCTAACACCCAAACTTGTTAAAAGATCTGGTAACTTGAATATGGTCAGTTTTTAACATTTGCTAGTAAGGGGTTGAGTCGCAACTCTAACACCCAAACTTGTTAAAAGACCTGGTAATTTGAATATGGATAACTTGAAACTGCTTCAGAACTTGAATTAAAAAGTTGAACACTTGCACATTTGAACGCTTGAACGAAAGATCTTTATTCATCATAGAATTTACATCATGGATAGAACAACTTGAGATGTTTAGAATTCCAAGCTCGAAGCAATCTGTCTCCTTCTGGTGTGATCAGTCTGTATGAACCTTTGCCTCCTACTGATTCAACAATGTATGGGCCTTCCCAGTTGGGAGCAAGCTTCCCACTACTGTGCTCTTTGGTGTTGTAGAAGACTGCTCTGAGAACTAGACTGACCACTGGGAACTGTCTCTTATAGACTTTCTCATCGTAGGCTCTTTTGATTTTTTATTGGTACTTGGCCACACGAAGTGATGCTTGATCTCGTAATTCTTCGGAGAAGTCTAGGTCATTGATCCGAAGTTCTTCATTGATTCCTTCTTCAACTGCTCTAGTCGTCAGAGTACTTGATATGTTTTCTGTTGGGAGTACTGCTTCCGATCCATATGTCAGACGGAAAGGTGAGAACCCTGTTGATCTTCTCGGAGTTGTGCGATACCCCCAAAGAACTTCAGGTAGGACCTGTTCACATAATCCTTTCTTGTCATTGAGTTTCTTTTTGAGTATACCAAGAATAGCTCTATTTGAGGCTTCAGCTTGACCATTGCATTGAGGATATCTTGGACTTGAATAGAATAGCTTGATATCGTTGTTCAGACAGAACTCTCGGAATTTGTCAGAATCAAATTGAGCTCCATTGTCAGCAATAAGAACTTGAGGTGTACCGAACCTTGAGAAGATGTTATGCCGAACAAATTTAATCACTTCGTCGTCAGTCTCTCGGAAGAGGGGCACAGCTTCAACCCATTTGGTAAAGTAATCAGTGGCCAGCAGTAAATACTTCTTCTTGCTCGGAGTTGGAGGGAAAGGACCCAAGAAATCTAACCCCCATTGATGGAAAGGCCAGGGGCTTGATAGTTGGTGAAGCTCATCTGCAGGGAGATGGATAGCTCGAGCGTGTCGTTGGCACGGCTCGCATCTTTGAACAACTTGTCGAGCATCTTTTGCCATTGTAGGCCAGTAGTAACCTTGTAGCTTCGTCTTGGCTTCAAGAGATCTTCCTCCCGAATGATTTCCACAAGCTCCAGAGTGGATATCAACCAGGATTGCCTTTGCTTGCTCTGGGCCAAGGCATTTGAGCAATATCCCATTGTGGGATTTGAAATATAAATCTTCTCCTTGCAGAATGTAGCATGGGAGCTTCCTTTGAAGTTTTTGAGCTTGATTTGAATCTTCCGGCATTTTGCCATGCTCGAAGAAGTCGAAAATTGATCGTCTCCAGTCTTCAAGCTCACTCGTAGTAGTGAGGATCGATGTCAATTGATCTCCACCCCCAGATCCTTTTGTAGTAGCAAGGATCTGTTGATCGGGGATGGTCTTGGGCACTTCTTGATAATCAATCTGTATTTGCCTTCCTCCGAGCGAGTCTCCGAGGACAGAGGCAGCATTAGCTAAAGCATCTGCTTCACGATTCTCTGCCTTTGGAATTTGAACGAACTCAGTCATGGTAAAACGTTGTTGAAGACGTCGTACTAAGGCTAAATAGAGTTGCATTCTTTCTTCACGAGCTGTGTACTCTCCATTGATTTGTCTTATGATCAACTGGAAGTCGCTGTAGATGATGATTCGATCTACCCCCAGAGATTCCGCCATTTCGAGTCCAGAAATGAGTGCTTCGTATTCGGCTTTGTTGTTGGTGGCAGTGAATCCGAGGAGAGTGGCCTTCTGGAGATGATCAAGTTCGGGGGATATCAATACTATCCCAGTTCCCGAACCGATCGAACTTGAAGCTCCATCAGTATAAAGCTTCCATGGAGGAGTTGCAGCAGTAGCTTCGAGATTTGGATCAATTTTTGTTGCAAGATTGATCGGAGTATTGTCCTCATCTTCCAAACGCATGTCGACATCTTCTTCCCAAGTGATGGGGTCTTCAACTGGAAAATCAGCTAGAAAATCAGCAATAGCTTGACCTTTGATAGAAGTGCGAGATTCGAACTGAATCCCCAGGGAGCTCATTTCGATCACCCATTTGGTCATTCGACCAGCTCGACCAGCTTTGTCAATGATATCTTTGAGCGAGTGTTCTGAAATGACAGTGATCTGGTGAGAGACGAAGTATGGTTGAAGGCGACGCGATGCAGTGAGTAAGGCTAGGATGACCTTCTCAGTTTTTGAATAGCGAGTTTCAGCCGGAAGAAGAGTGTGACTGATATAATAGACTGGATGCTCGAAGCCTTCTCTTCTACTGACTAAGACTGCACTGATTGCTTGATCAGTTACGGCGAGATAGAGCCATAAGTCTTCTTTTGGAAGTGGAGCCGTCAAGATAGGAGCTTGCACCAGATATTTCTTGATGCTTTGAAATGTTTCTTCACAAATGGGACTCCACCCTGAAGTATCCGCCTTCCGTAGTTTGTCGAAGAGAGGTTTACATTTGTCAGAAGACTTTGAGATGAACCGATTGAGGGCAGCAAGTCTTCCAGTGAGTCGCTGCACCTCCTTTCGATTGGTAGGTGATGGCATGTCGAGGATAGCTCGAATTTGATCGGGATTGGCTTCAATACCCCTCCTGGTCACAAGATGACCCAGGAATTTACCAGATTGAACTCCGAAAGCGCACTTGGCTGGATTAAGCTTCATACGATATTTTCGAAGAACTTGAAAGGTTTCCGCCAGATCGGAAAGATGCTTGCTCCGAACGGAACTCTTGGTAAGGAGATCATCGACATATACTTCGACGTTGCGACCGATCTGATTTTCGAACATCTTGGTGACTAGCCTTTGATAGGTAGATCCAGCATTTTTGAGGCCGAACGGCATTACATTGTAGCAGTAGAGACCTCGGCTAGTCACGAAGCAAGTCTTCTCTTGATCGTCTGGATGAAGTGGAATTTGATTGTATCCAGAATACCCATCTATGAAAGACAATAGCTCGTGGCCAGCAGTGGCATCGACGAGTCTATCGATCCTTGGCATGGGAAATGGGTCTTTGGGGCAAGCCTTGTTGAGGTTGGTGAAGTCGATGCAGACTCTGACTTTCCCATTCTTCTTCGGAACAGCAACAATATTAGAGATCCAAGAAGGATACTCTACTTCACGGATGAAGCCTGCTGCGAGTAGCTTAGTGATTTCTTCTTGAACAGCAACTTGTAGCTCTGGTCGGATGGTACGTGGCTTTTGCTTGACAGGCTTCACCTCTTCTTTGATTGCAAGTCGGTGACAAGCGTCATCCGGATTGATACCAGGCATGTCTTCGAAACACCAAGCGAAGACATCGATATTGGATTGGAGGAAGGATACCATATCTTGCGCTTCTGCGTCGCTAAGACTGGTACCAATGAAAGTTTGTCGAGGGAGATCTCCACTGCCTATGTTGATTGGGATGATTTCTTCTATTGAAGGTGATGCTTCCCATTCGATTGGTGGAGGTTCAGTCAGCGGAATCTTCTTTGATTGCTATTTGGAAGAGGGACCAGCTTTATCTCGCTGCCGCTTTGGAGGAGCAATGTTGATCTTTCGATCTGTCTTAGCCGCAGCAGCCTCACAAGATCTTCCAGCTTGCTGATCACCTCGAATGCAGACAATGCCTTCCCCAGTTGCAAACTTGAGTAATTGATGATAAGAAGAAGAGATGGCATTGATCTGGTGGAGGAATGGTCGCCCGAGGATGGCGTTGTAGCTGGATACTCCTTCGACAATTGCGAACCTGACCGAGACTCGAGTCTCTCGGCTGAGGTCGAGAGTGAATCTCGACTCACCCACCGTGATGCTTTGTTCGCCGTTGAAGCCGGTGATCACGGTCGGGACGACGTCGAGGCTTTGATACTTATTTCCCAGACGTTTGAAGCAGTCTGAGAACATAATGTCGATAGAACTCCCGGTATCGATGAGGATCCGATTGACGGTGCTTCCGTCGATGATGAGTTTCAAAACCAGGGGGTCTCGATGTGGAGTATGAACTCCATGAAGATCAGTGTCGTTGAAGACGATGGATGGCCAAGCAAGACCTTCGATGGGCTTCTCGATCCAGGTATCTCCTTTATTTGCAGTAGATCGAACATGGAAGATACGTCGAATTTGCCGATCGACTTCTTTCCCGGTCACTGCTTGGTTGTGCAATGATCCATGAATGCCAAAGACATTGGCATTCACAGAGATAGGTTGCCGGTCAGAGGAGATTTGATGTATCCAACACACTTCTTTCCCCTTTGCAGAGGTTCGACGTTGATCGTGCCCATTGTTGACGAATTCTTGAAGGTGGCCCTCTCGCAGTAAGTCTTCAAGATGGAACTTCAACCGATAGCACCGGTCGGTGGAATGGCCGTGACTTCGATGGAATTCGCAGTAGACTGTTTTGTCTGCTGTGAATTTGGAGTTTGGCTGAAGAGGATTGGGCCTCCGAAGGAATTCCTCATGTTGAATGCGATCAAGTATCTGTTCAACCGGCATATTCCACTCGGTGAAAGTGGTTTTCGTTGGAGATCGATGCCCGTCATTCTTTAATCTTTTGTTGGCCTGAGGGGCTGCTGCTTCAGCGTTGTGAGCCTTTGCAGCATACTTAGGAGCTTCTCTTTCAGCAGGCCTTCTCTTCGTCTCTCGCCCTTTCCGAGCGACTTGATCGTCTTCGACCTCGATCTCTCTCTGGATTCGATCGAACATAGCTCCCAGAGAAGGAGGGGGATTACGGATGAAGTCGTTGTAGATGTGTAGATCGAAGCGGAGAGCGTTCTGGAAAGCCAACATGATGGCTTCATCGTCCAGATGTCTTCCAGAGAGGGCAGCATGCTCGTTGCGAAAGCTCCTAGTGAAACTTCGGAGAGTCTCGTCAGCACCCATCCTTAGCCGATAGAGAGAGTCCAGCTTCTTCTCGGGCTTCAGATTAAGCTGATAATGCTGCACGAAGAGTTTAGCTAAAACATCGAACTGGGTGATGGACCCTGCTCGAAGGTTGTGATACCAGTCGAGCGACGGTTCATCGAGACTTCCCGCAAAGGTGCGGCAGAGTACATTGTTTTCTTCTTCATGCGGCGTCAAGGCTTGCTTGAAGGCAAGTATGTGGAGAGTTGGATCTCCTCTGATGCAGTTGAATTTGGGGAGGATAGGAGTTCTCCATCCCCTTGGAAAGGTCGTCTCAAAGAGACTTCGATGGAGAGGTCCGGCGGATGAATACCCATCTCTACGACCATGTCCCCGACCTAGAGGTGGGTCAAGAGGCAAGATCGCAAGGTCTTGCTCAAGCATTGAAGTATTTACCGGTTGAAGTCGGTGTCGAAGGTCCGGTCCAAGTCCACGTTGAAGTGGAATGAATGGGGAAAGTCGACTCTTTGAAGGAGCGCTTTTCATTTGGTGCTTCCTTGGTATGTTGAGTTTTGAAGGTGTCCTCTTGTCGCAGTTGCGGCCAGAGGAAGATTGAGAAGACTCGTCATCGAGACGGTCCCAAACACTCTGCTTCCAGGGGGTAGCAGAGGGAGTTGGATCACGTCGAATCCTCTCGAGGGCAGTAGTACCCATTGACCTCCGTTGTTCGGAGTGGATGGAATGTCGAGGAAGATCGACTCTCTCACTTGTGGAGGGGATAGGAAGAGCGATTCCAGCCTCGAAGGCTGCCTTCTTCAGAGCATCCCTCTCAGCAGTGAGGGTGGCATTCTGCTTTGCCAATTGAAGCAGCTGGAAGTCGACTGCAGAGATTTGGTAGGTTGATGGAGGGTCTTCAGCAGGAGCGGGTGTTGTTTGCCCAATCGACTGTCGCGCGGGGTGGGAGATAGGTCGATCGACAGATTTGCCACTCCCTGAACGAACCCCCATCTCGGGGACAGCAAGGGGCTGTCCGAAGTTGAGCCTTTGACTCATTGAACGAGTCTCAGGACGAGGTTGTTGTTGAGTGTTACTTCCTTCTGGTTGACCTTGATGTTTTGTCCTCGCCATTCAGAGAGCGAGAGGTGCAACGAGAGTGCCACTTGATCAGTTGTCTGATCAACCGAGAGGGCGAGGAAGTTTGACTATCAAGATCGGTTGTAGGTTCACCCGATCAAGTAGTAGAGAGCTCGACTTTTTGTTCGATCCCACAGACGGTGCCAAACTGTGAGGGAAAATCTTCGTGCCGACCCGAAGACTCTCGCAGCACCAGTCAATTGAAGTAGAAGTTGACGTCGGAGATCATTGGTCGATCTGTTGATTGAAGTTGAAGCCTTTTGATATGTCAATAGAAAGAGATATGCAATCAGAGAGTAGACACGAGAGGTGATCTCGGAGTTCAGCCGAAGCCTACGTCTCCGTGCTATAGGGAGCAACCCGAATTCACTAACACTTATGTCGAAGTGATCTCGACAGGCCGAGTATCACTAGAAACACTCTGATCTCGTCGAAGGAGAGAAGAAGATCAAAGAGAGATGGTAGATGGGAAGTTGGAAATCCCAGAGCCCTGGTTTTAGAACTGAGAGTTCGATCCATTTATATTCGAAGGCTCTGCTATTTATAGGCTTCTCTGGGAGGAATTCCGGGGTAAATGGCGGTTTCTGCTATCGTATCTGGGGATCCTCCAGGTAAAGCTGGTGGGCTCCGCTGCCGTCTTTAGGGGGCCCACCAGGCAGGGCCGGTGGGTCCCGCTATGGTACTCGGGGGCCCACCAGGCGGAGCTGGTGGGTCCCGCTGTTGTCTTCGGGGTCCCACCAAGCAGGGCCGGTGGGTCCCGCTGTTTGCAGACTTCTTGCCAAAATTTGCACCCACAGATGCGGTCTCCCATGGGAGTACGCATCTTTGTTTCCCTTTTGTGCAAGTCTTCCGTCACCGTGTTCCGAGGCCGGAGGCCAGACTATCAGTACTTCAGCTTTCGACGCACGAGCAAATTTGTGAGGATGGTGTTGCCGACGGTTCTTGTCGTGTGTTGAAGCTTGGCGAGCGTATCCTCACCGACAAATGATCTTCACGGCAGATCGTTCGGCCGAGTTTGGGGTTGCCGTTCCACCACACTGGCGAGGGATCGGTTCCGGTCCCCGTTGTTGCTTTGAAGATATGCTCCCGTTGTACACGATGAGGTGTAGAGATTCAACCGCGTGGAGGTGTCACATATCTGGGAGGTTTCTGGGACTGGATGCGAGAGCTGTCTGGCGCGTTAGAGGCAGAGCCAGGGATGGAGTGCCTAGCGAGGTTTGTGGAGCCAGCCTGTTGGGAGTACAGCCGACCGGATGGTATATACCGGGCTCTTTGTGAGCAGTGGTGCCCTGAAACCAACACCTTTTTGACCGGAGCCGGTGAAATCGGGATCACTCTTCATGACGTGCATATCATCTCTGGGTATCCAGAAGTCCGGAGCTACTATCAGGAGGAGGTTCCTTCTTTGGAGGTCTTGACGGATCCAGACAAGTCTCCTAGCTTCTGTCTTTTGCTTTTTAAGGCATATGCTATTATAGCGGCGTGTGAGCAGTCATACCGAGTACTCCACTCAGCTTGGGTGGACTTCTGGTTTTGAAGAGAATATCGCCACGTTCCCCCTTCAATTCACCCGATATGGAGGTACGCATCATCGAAAAAATCGGCACTTGGCACTTTCCGACGGCCGATTGAATCTCTGAGGAAAGAGTGGTGCTCCATGGCGGGAGCGCAGCGTCCCTGGGAGGTATTGGGACTGGAGGAAAGCAGTGACGTTTGGCGGGCTGTTTATTGGTCAGCAGGGTTGGTACTTTTTCTTTGTCGCTTTGCCCTGCCCTGGAATGGGGATGTGATATGCCCTGGGACCTTCCTTGCAGCTGTCCGGATGGTGAACGGAGAACTTCTCAATCTGGCGCCGGCGATCCTCTGCTCGTTGTACCAAGGGCTTAGTGGAACCTACTAGAGTTTATCGAGCACGGATAATGCAAGAGGGGAAGTGGGCCGAGCCAGTTCCTTTTGCCCCCTGCATTATCTTTATGGTTGGATTGGGCTCCACTTTCCGAAGGGGCTCTTTGCGGCGCGCGGACCTTCGACCTCAGTGCCCTTCCTTCCTTATGTAGGAGGTTTGATGAATGCCTATTATGCATGGGAGCGTTCGAAGCCCAGTGCTCGAGCGTGGTTAAGACGTATGGGCCCTTCAGACTTTGACTTTGTATCGGAGAATGCGCTTGCACCTTCCGCGAGATCCTCGGTATGCAATGGGCCGGACATGCCCGAGCACTTGTACTGGAGTATGGTAAGTTGCAAGCCCGGGTATCTTGTTTGGCGTCGTGGGGATGCAGTGGAGGTGGCACGGTATTCTCCTCACCGGTTTGCTCGACAGCAGGGTTTCTGCCAAGAGTTACCGGGGACTCCTTTACGAATGCTGTCACGTTACACTCCCCAAGAAGCGTACCGCCTTTGGGGAGCACTTTATGATCGATTTACTGGGTGTATTTTCTCACCGGGGTTTAAGTCGGGCGGAAAGGATGCTGCAACTCCTGAGTATCGCCGCTGGGTCAATGAGTCAGTGCTTCCCTTCCTGGCTAGCTTTCCACTGGATATCATTGCTAGTAGCGAGCGAGTTGACTTTTCTTTTGACCCTTCGGTGGGGTCAGAGGATCACCGTCTTTGATCCGAGGAGCGATGATCAGAGAGATCTCGCGGTCATCGAGAGAGTACTTCCCAGGCTTCTCCTTCTGTGCAAGAGGTCGAGATGGGTTCGTCTACCAAGGTTCAGAGTCTTCCTAAGACTCTGACTTCTTGGAGTGGACGTGTTTCTCCCAAGAGGAGGAAGTTGGATTTTTTGTGTGAGGCAGCTTTGGACGGCACTTGTGAAGCAGAGCCAGCTCGAGAGGGAGAGCCAGGGCTTTTTGCCGATGAGGTAATCCATCTTTCTGGGGTAGCTTCATTGGATGTCGCAGGTATATCTCATTTCTAGTTGCTTATGGACTTCTTTGCTTGTATTCTTATCCCATTGGATGAATTGTTTAACTCTCATTTTGGTAGGTTCTGCTAGATTGGACTGCGAGTATGCCCCCAACGTGGTTAGGCATGAATGCTCTCCCATCAGAGCGACGTTGATTGAGAGTGGCGGGTTGGATGTACCCTGAGATAACTTGGAGCTTTTGGGAGCGTGTGGAGCAGATTTTACCGGTAGTATGGTCAACCTGGATGATATTGACATAGAGCAGTTGGGCTTTGGGGAGGAGGATGAGGTCTCCAGTGTAGGGAGAGAACAGACTCCTCTAATTAGGCCTGGTAGTCTGGTAGAGATTACTCCTGCAATCGTTCCGTCAAAAGGTTCGCCTGTAGCTTCTCCTTCAGCTCTGGTAGTGCCGCTGACTGTTATCACAGCGATGGGTCAGGAGGTGGTTCCCGTTCTTGAGCCTTCACGACCGGAGCCTACCTTGTCGGTGCACTCAGGGGCTGACAAGCGAAAGTGTAGCTCGCGAGGCCTTCTTTCTGCGCTTCTTTTAGAGAGTTGTCGGAAGTATATCCAGGCGATGCTCGTACCTTTTCAGGAGGATGGTCTTGATGCTTTGAATGGCTGATGGGTCCTCGAGGGACCCGAGTTTTGCGAGAGTCTAACGGCTTTCTAAGTAGATGGCTCTTTGTTTGAGGAGCGCATGCGTGCTTTCTTGGTGGACAGTGAAGCTCATCGCTTGAAATGGGTTTCGATGGAAGATGACCTTTTCTTGATACTAGCAAAGGCTGAGGATGAGGAGCGTCGACTGGAGGAGTAGCATACACTTGCCACCGCGAGCCTTGTTCGGGCACGGAAGAAACTAGAGGCCGCTTGCGCATCTTTTAAGAAAGCTGAGATGATCGAGAAATCTTTTGGAGAAGATCTTGCGAAGCAACGTATTGAGTTGGTGACGCATCGGGATCGGACAGCTTCTCGATCTTCGGAGCTGCAGCGCATGGAGGTTGCGGGCGGCGAGCTGCTTCAACGCCTTAAAGACTCTAATTCGCTTTACTAGGAGTGTCGTCTTTCTTTTTCTTTCTTGTCACTTCTGCTGGATAGACTCGTAGTTTCGCTTTCTTTTGCTTGATGATAACTTAATATTATGCATCTAGTTTCTGGACTTGTCTTCTGGAATGGTGGGGTTTGGTTGTTCCTTTCTTTTGTTTGAACTAAACCTTTACAGGCTGCCTATGTACCCTACTGAGAGGGATCAAGTCGCACGTAGTTCATTTTTTTTTTTGCAAGGAGTGTAGCCCTGCTTTTTAGGCGTAGTACCTTTTGAGGTACTTGCCATTGATAGGGCCGAGTGTAAGCCCTTCTGGCGTGGTGAGAAGATATGCACCGTTGGAGTAGACCTCTTTGACAGCGTGCGGTCCATCCCACTTGGCGTCGAACTTCTTTCCCCCTCGATGCGAGAGAATGATGGGGCGTTTGACTGCCAGCATCAGTTCTCCTATTTAGAAGGATCGAGGGCGAATTCTTTTGTTGAAGGCTCGCATTAGCCTGGCTTGATAGCATTCCAAGCGTTGCTGGGCTTCGAGGCGCTTCTCATCCAGTGCTTCCAATTCTGCTAGGCGAAGTTGGGCATTGTCGTTATTAACGAGGCCTTCTTGGATGGCTATCCTGAGTGATGGGATCTAAAGCTCAAGTGGGAGGACAGCTTCTACTCCGTATACCAGTGAGTACGGAGTTGCTCGTATTGGTGTGCGAAAAGAGGTGCGATACACCCATAACGCTTCACCCATGCGTTCATGCCAGTCTTTCTTTGATTTCGAGATGACTTTCTCTAATAGCTTGCAGAGAGTTTTGTTGAAATCTTCTGCTAGACCGTTGGCTGGAGCGTTGTACATGGTTGAACACCTTTACTTGATATCTAACTTGGCACAAAACTGGCTGACAGTGGCATTCTTGAACTGCTTCCCGTTATCCGTGATGATATAGCGAGGGATGGCGTACCGGAAGATGATATCGTTCTGGATGAAGCTGATGACAGAGTGTCTGGTAACTTCTCGCAATGGTACTGCCTCAGTCCACTTAGAGAAGTAGTCTGTCGCCGCCAGGATGTAAAGATGCTGCTTGGATGACTTGGGTAGCGGACCGACAATGTCGAGTCCCCATCCATCGAAGGGCCATGATGCGATGGTTGGATGCAAAGGTTCCGGAGACTGACGGATGTAGTCGCCATGCAATTGGCAAGCGTGACATCTTTTTGCAAACTCAAGGGAGTCCTTGATCATGGTGGGCCAGTAATATCCCATCCGCCTGATGTGAAAGTGGAGCTTTGGACCGGACTGATATGAGCCACAAATTCTGGCATGGACTTCTTCCAGTGCCGCTTCTGCCTTTTCTTTTGCAAGACACCTCAGGAGCGTACCATCGTAGCTTCGACGGTACAATTCGTTGTTGAAGTGGAAGAATTTCAGAGACCGCCGACGAATATTGACCTTACGCTTTGGATCTTCAGGGAGCTTCCCATGGACAAGAAAGTTTATGAATGGCTGTCTCCAATCTAGCTCATCGATCACGAGAACTTGTACTGTATTGGCTTGGTCTGGGATTCCCATAGGGAGGTCTTCCTCTGTGATCACCATCCTCTTGCAGATAGGGATGATGAGTTGGCTTTTTTCTGGAAATGAGAGTGTAGCTGCTAAATTTGCAAGCGCATCAGCCTGCTGATTGAGGTTTTTGGGGACATGCTGGATTGAAGCAGTTTTGAGTGCACCAAGGAGTTTCAGAGCTCACAGATGTAATGGCACGAGGTCTTCCTTGTTAACTTCATATGCTCCCAATATTTACTGAATGACGAGTTGAGAGTCGCCGAAAATTTCGAGCCCTTGAAGTTTCATATCATTGGCGAGCTCGAGACCGATAATCAAGGCTTGATATTCCGCCCTGTTATTGGAGCATAGTTCTGATAATAGAAATGAGAAAGGGAGTACTTTATCATTTGGCGTGACGAAGATAACTCCTACTCCTACCACATCTTGCCTAGCCGCGCCGTCGAAGAACATTTTCCAGGAAGGGGCGATATCGATGCAAAATACTTCTTCGTTTGGGAGTTCTTCTGATAGTTCCCATTCCACTGGAAGGGGGTATTCTGCCAGGAAGTTTGCGAGAGCTTGACCTTTGATCGCTTTCCGAGGGACGAATGTGATGTCAAACTCGAGGAGGAGTAAAGCCCACTTGGCCAAACGTCCGGAGAGCACTGGTCTTGACATGATGTATTTGAGTGGGTCGACTTTTGAGATAAGTCTGATAGCGTGAGCCAACATGTAGTGTCGGAGCTTCTTTGTGGCAAAGATGAGTGCCAGACAGACCTTCTCAATCGGGGAGTAGTTTAGCTCCGCGCCGATGAGAGTGCGACTCAAATAGTAACATGTTGTTTCCTTGCCTAGCTCGTTGTCTTGAGCCAGGAGTGCCCCCAAGGACTGCTCCTGGGCACTGATGTAGAGGACCAATGACTTTCCTTGAACTGGTGCTGTCAGAACTGGAGGCTTGAGTAAGTAATTTCTGATGTTTTGGAGAGCTTCCTGACAAGCTTCATCTCACTTGAATGGTGCTCCTTTCTTCATGAGGCGACTGAAGGGCCTATATTTTCCAGCTAAGATGGCGATAAACCTCCTGATATATGCCAGATGGCCCAGGAGACCTCTGAGTTCTCGCACTGTTTTTGGGATTGGCAAGTTGAGAATAGCATCTATTTTGGATTGATCTATCTCGATGCCTCGATGTCGTACGACAAAGCCGAGAAACTTACCCGAGGAGACTCTAAATACGCATTTAAGCGGGTTCATGCGGAGCTGATACCTTCGAAGCCCTTTGAAGATCAGCTCGAGGTCTTGAAGATGCGCTGCCTTTTGTCTTGATTTTACCACGAGGTCGTCAACGTAGCATTCCACATTCTGATGAAGAATATCGTCGAAATTTTTTTGCATGGCTCGTTGGTAGGTAGCTCCTGCATTTTTCAAGCCGAAAGACATAACTTTGTAGCAGTAGATCCCTTTTGGCGTACGAAATGCCATAAGCTCTTCATCTTTGGGGGCCATATGGATCTGGTTATAGCCTGAGGATCCATCCATGAAGGTTAGTGCTTCATGGCCTGTTGTCGCATCTACCATCAATTCTGTGATTGGTAATGGGAAGTCATCCTTGGGACATGCATCATTTAAATCCCTGAAGGACTCTGATTTGGCCGTTCTTCTTCTTGACTGGGACCACACTGGAGATCCACGTTGGATATTTAACTTCTCGGATAAAGCCGGCTTCAATGAGCTTGTTGATTTCACCTTCTATTTGCAGTATTAGTTTTGGCCGGTATCGTTTTTGTCCTTGCTTGATGGCGCTAGCTCCATGTCTGACAGCGAGCTGGTGTACTGCGATCTTGGGGTCAAGTCCTGGCATTTCCTTGTAGGACCATGCGAAGACATCTCTGTATTCTTGGAGTAGCTTGATATATGCGGCCTGCTCTTCGGGAGTCAGGAGTGCACTTACGAATGTAGGCCGAGGGTCCTCCTGCGTACCCAAGTTGATTTCCTTCAAATTGTCGACGGTAGATTACCCCCCTTCTTCGAGGACTAGCGGGGCGACAGGCAACTCGTCGTCCGAAGTAGAAGTGTCACCGATTAAAGTGTCGGAAATTGTTATATGATTAACAGATACCAAAATGATATCGTTGAGGCTTTCAGTAGTGAAGACGGATATGGGTAAGAGGGTGGGAATGTTATCTCTCACCTCAATAGGTGGCTTTCCCAAACGGTCGAATACTGACATTCGCTTTACTTGTCTGATTGGCCCAAGTCTTTTGAATACTGATATAGGATTTTGACTTGATTGGTTTTTGATGCTTTTCTTTTGCTTCTGGGGTATGGTCCAACGTCGAGCTCGATATTGCCTTCTTTTGGCGAACTTGGTATTGGGATGCACGACATTGATGGAGCGTGCGTCGGAGGCTGACGATCCCTCTTCTGCTTCATCTACCAACTTCATCTCAATGTAGTTAGAGGTGAAGGTCTTCTCTCATGTGATCTTGATGACCATCGGGGTTTGACAGGAACTGATGCCTTGCCGATTTGGTGGGATCTGTTCGCCGCTTTGGAGGAGACGGGCTTGAGTTTGGTCATCCCGTGTGGTATTGGAACTGGCGGGAGCGTACTCATATGTGCGGCACTGTTCTTGTTGTAGCCGGCTTTGAATAGCAGCTTGGCGGCATTTTGCCCCCAACTTCCTTTTGGTTTGAATGTGAGTTGGCTGGATTTGAAGGAACCAACAGGTTTTGGCAGACTTGAAACTTGAATAAGACCGGGTAGTGGCAGTGTCATCTCCTGCAGAGTGATGACATTAGCCTCTGATAGCGGCTGGAACATCTCTTTTGGCGAGGCAGAAGATGGTCGTTCATGTTTGCGAAGCCACTGAGGCGTGAGGCGCAAGACTGTCGTAGCTCGGACGTGCAACGGAGTATGTTGCATGAATCTTGGCTTGGGGCTGATGCGCATCCTTCGTTTCGGCACTAGCACTTCTCTGACTTCGTGTATCGCCTTAGATGGTTGCACTGGATTTGGAGTTGACGGAGTTTCATCCTGCCCCATCCTTTTAGCTTTCTGAGTTCGAGGAGCTTTAGCTGGAAGGACTTCTGCAACAAGGTCCTTTGCTTGGTAAAATTTGGCATCAGCGAGGTGCGCTTCGGCCTCATTGAATGGCTTGTCATATGCAATAATGCATTTCTCCAGCCCTTCCTCATAGTACTTGAGGCATTGGTGCCAGGTGGAAACTACGACACCGTTTTCATGTAGCCACGGTCTTCCTAGCAAGAGGCGATATGATGTCTGACAGTCGATGACATGGAAGAGAACTGAGGTGTCAAGCTGGCTGATGGAGAGTTTTAGACGAATGATTCCTACGGTGGACTATCCGCCTTGGTTGAACCCTTGAATGACCAGCTGGCTTTGTGAAAGCTGGTCGGTGGTAATGCCGAGCTGCCGCATTGTTTGGATGGGCATGATGTTGACGGCGGAGCCGCAATCCAACAGGATTCAATTTACCGGCTTCTCGTTGATGTATCCTGAGACATAGACAGGTCGATTGTGCAGTTGTGCTCCGAGCTGCAGATCTTCGTCCGAGAAAGTTATTGCTGCATTGCAAGAGACAATAGTTTTGTCTTCCTTGGCATCTTTCTTCTTTCTTTTGTAGCTGTCTGGATCTGTCAAAGCCTCGGCCATTGCTAGGCGAGCCTTCTTTGGGAGGTGTAGTGCTTCTATGAGTGGCAAGTGCAAGATTGCCTCGTCGTGAGCAGCAGCACTGTCTTTGTCGGAGTCATCCTCCTCGTCATCGGTGTTGATCTTTTTAGGAGACTTGATCTTATCTTCTTCTTCCGGTGCTATATGGATCTCAACCATGCAACAGGAGGCTTTGTGCTGCTGATCAGCTGGAAGGAAGTAATCGGGGAAGAATTCTTGTAACGTTGCCGGTTTTGGAGTGTTTTGCAGAAGGAGATCATCTGGATCTGCTGGTGGTACTTTGAATGCCTTTCTTGCTGGAGCTTTACTTTTCTTTTTGTAAGTTCTTCGTTCAGGAAGCTTTCTTGTCACTCGATCTAGCTTGCGACTCCTTGCCGTCCATGGCCTTCACCTGCGAGGTAGCATGATCCATGCATCTTCATCAGTGGATTCTCCCTCACCGGGGTGAAGGTTCAGAGTGGCAATTACAGGTTCTTCATGGGTCGGGGAGACTTGTTCCTCTAGGGGCTCCGCTGGCTCGTCTTCTGACCCCTAGCCGGTGGGTTTGATTTCTTCTATTGAGACAGGTATAGGTTTGGAGTAGACGACGTAGTAGTCGAATTTACCTGAGGGCTGGCCTAATAGACCGACCTCCGGGTCTCCTTGCTCGTACCTTGTTTGGAGAATTTGTTGAGACATGGCCTTGTCTGGGCGAGATGCCGATGTAGGCAATGGTTGCCCCCTGGGTAATGGCGTTTCTTCCTCAGCAAGTGTAGGAGCATGCCGTCGTCGCTTTGAGACTCTCCGTTGTGGAGCTAGCTTCGTAATTGGTCTCTGGCGATTGATGTGCAACTTGGGCCTTTTCGGGTGTGCAGCAATGAGTACTGGTTGAAATGAACCGAAGATGATGGACGTCATGTTTGCTGTTGTAACGTCACCGGAGTCGGTCTCAATTTTCCTTTGCTTTGCAAGCGTCATGATCTTTTCTTTGAAGACGAATCATTTCTCGATAGGATGGCTAACCACTCGATGATATTTGCAGAAGAGTGGATCATTGACACGATGCATTTGTTCGGGCCTTTTTGAAGGAGGAAGCTCGATCATCTTTTCTTGTAGCAGCTGATCGAACATGGAGGAGACTTCAGAGTCTGGAAAGGGATACTCTTTGGTCTCAAGCTTTTCAAGAGTCATCCTTGACTGTCTTTGGGGTGGAGGCGGTGGTACGACAGCTCCTTTTTCTTGATCCGACTTGAAACTGATTTTGAGTGGCTTGGAGGCCGAGGCGATGTCGACGACATTAACTTGCTTTGATTTGGGTGCCGGTGGTTTGTCTTTCTTTTCCACCTTCAGAAAATCTTTGGCCTTTGAGTCCCCACGATTTGCAAAGCTGAGCTCCATGTTGTGAGCTCGAGTTGCGAGTTCTTCGAATGACCGAGGCTTGATCCCCTTGAGGATGTAGAGTAAGCCCTAGTGCATACCTTGGGTACATATCTCGATAGCCGAGTCTTTCGACAAGCGGTCTCGTGAATTTAGGGCGAGATTCCTCCATCGATCGATGTAGTCGATTACTGATTCGTCCTTCCTTTGTTTGACGGCAGTAAGCTCGGTCATGCTGACGATGCGCCGAGTGCTGTAGAAGCGGTTGAGGAATTCACTCTCCATCTGATCCCAGCTGTCAATGGATCCTGGAGGAAGATCAACATACCAGTCAAAAGCATTACCTTTGAGGGTGCGAACAAACTGCTTCACCATCTCATCGCCGTATGTGCCGGCGTTATTGCAAGTTTTGACAAAGTGGGCAATGTGTTGCCTTGGATTGCCCTTCCCATCGAAGTGCTGGAACTTTGGCGGCTGGAACCCGGTAGGGAAGCGCAGCTGTTGGATCCTTATGGTGTAAGGCTTTGAGTATGCAGCCGTAATTGGCGGTAGATTGCCACCGTGGGAACGCATCATGTCGGCTACCAATGCTTGTATTTGCTGGGCATTCATCGTTGCTACCATTGAAGGTTGCGCGGCCACCGAGGCTGGCATGGCAGAAACGACCTCCGCTGGGACGGGAGTCAAGGAGAGTGCGGGAGTAGCTGCTAGGGTTGTCGGAATAACCTCTGCAGGAGCGAAAGTTGGAGACGGGGCTGGAGCAGCTACTGGAGAAGCAGGAGGTTGACTGAATGCCGTAGCATCCCTTGCACTTAGCCTTTGAAGCAAGGTATTGATGTGACGATCCTTCTCTTCCATTAGTCGGATAATTTGCGTCATGTGTTCACCTATTTGCATGACTTGGAGCTGGAGAGCGGACGGAGGATGATGACGCAGGACGTCTCGATGTTGCATGCCTGGATCGTCGTCGTCCTCGTCGGAGACATAGTTACGCCGACTTGCTTCTGCTTGGTGACGAACGTTTTCCCCCTGCAAAGGAGGTGCAAAGTCCGCTGGAGAACCCGAATGGGCCCTTGGTTGGGACTGGACCTCCCCAAATTTCTGGACTTGAATTCCAGGATCGAGGCTTGTTTCTTCGTGCACCAAGGCCTCATTGGCGCTTTGGCGAGCATCTTCGGTAGCGATTTCGGGCGTGAAGAAGTCCGCGAGAGTTTGAGTACGTCGAGTGTAGACGCGTACTATCGGGGGAACATCTCCCTCCGTATTTTCTGGATTGCCGTATTGGAGTAGTGGAGACTCGGCGATAGGTGAAAGGTTTGTTGGAGCAAACGTATCATCGTTCGTCCCGGCCATGGCGAACTTAAAGCAACTGCTTCAAACGTGCGGATGAAAGGAGAACGGGTCCCACCGGGCGTGCCAGAAATCTATATGCGCAAAAAAAGATACGGGTCGTCTTTATTGCGAGCACACGAAAATTACAGATGCCGGGACCCGGGGGCTCGGGTGTAGCGAGTCCGGGTGCGGCGAATATTTGATCAAGAGATTGTGGGAGAGATCCTCTGGAGGGTCCCTTTGATCCGCGTCTCCACGTGGTATTCGTGTGAGAGCTCTGAAGGGGTTGCCCAGGACAGAGGTCTTTACAGGGTGAGGGTTTCTTGAGAGGCTAAGGAATGTCGGCCGTTGATTTTGTCCCGTCCGTGCTTCGTGCTTTCTCGGCTAGGGAGGTTTTGGGCTTCGTTCCTCGGTCTTCGTGTCTTCCTCGATCCTTGCTCGACCTCGGCGTCCTTGATCGTCGGTTCGCGGCGTCGATCGTGCTTTTGGCGGCGACTTTGGCTTTGGCTTTCGGCTTTGGCGTTGCTTTGGCGTGGCTCTGGCTTTTGCTTTGCTTTGGCGCTTGCGCTTGAACGTAGGCGGGTAGAGACTTGCGATGCTTTAGTTCTTCCGAACTTCGTGTCGTATCGGCTAGAACGTGCAGTGCTTTGCTCGTGACTATCGTAGTTGCTTGGCTTTGGCACGTGCGTTGCTTTGGCGCGGACTTTACCGGTGCGTTTGATTTGGCTTCTTGCGTTGGCTTTGGCTTTAGCTTTGAATCGATCTTCTTCTCGAACGGCGATGGCTACTTCTTCAAGGCTTCTTTATTCTTCTGGCTTTCTCGACGGTTATGGTGTCGGCTTGGCTTTTCGGCGGGGGTAGCACCGATCCTCGTGCGACGGTTGTAGCATCGGCTTTTGTTGATGAAAATGGCATGGGTAGCACCGATCTCCGTGCGACGGTTGTAGCATCGGCTTTTGTTGATGAAGACGACGGGGGTAGCACCGATCTCCGTGTGACGGTTGTAGCGTCGGCTTTTGTTGATGAAAACGGTAGGGGTAGCACCGGTTTCAGCACGACGGTTGTAGCGTTGACTTTTGTTGACGAAGACGGCAGGGATAGCACCGGCTTCAGGCCTTCTTCTTCGAACTTTCTTCTTCGTGCAAGGAGTCGACGCCTTTGTTGAAGACGACGGGTGTTGTCGGCTTCAATCTTCTTCTCCGGCCTTTGCTTATGGCGTCTTCGGAGTTGATGAAGATCTTTGGAGAAGTCGGGGTGACGACGACTCTGGGTCTTCTTCTCCGGGCTTTCTTCTTCGTACGAGGAGTCGAAGCTTTGATCTTCGAGTGCAAGGTCTTCACGTTGATGAGGACTTGAAGAGCCAAGGATTCCCATAGGACGTGCTTGCCGTGCCTCGTGAAGCCTTCGGTCTTCAAGCGTTGGAGCTTCTCTTGCAGAGCCCTTTCGTCTTTAGCTTTTCCGACCCTTGATGCCTTCCCCCACCCCTTCTATTTATAGGCAAAGGGGGGCGGTTGGGAGAGATATGGCTGAAATCTTTTTGTTTTATCCAATATCTCCCCCCATAACCATCAAGATATTGTTCCCTTATTTGGAGAAACAAACTCGATCCCCTCCTTTTTAGTTGGGGTGGTTACGGGAAAGATGTGACTTGATCTTTGAAGATTGTGTTGTTATCTTCGCACTTTCGGATCGCATGGCGACACGACGTCATCTTGTCCGTTGGATCGAGGGATCGTCGTGGATCTACGGTTGTGCAGACGTCCATGCCACCTCCCCCCGTATCGAGACGGTTTGGATTTTCTTTCTTTTCTTTTTCTTTTCTTCTTCTTCTTTTTTCTTTTTTTTTCTTTTCTTTTCCTTTATGGCCGGCCCCACCTCCTAAAAAGGAGGGGGGCACGGTTTTCTATGAAGGGGGGGCCGGTGGGCCCCCTCTTTGTGTTCGAGCTGCGGGTCCGGTAGGACCCGTTTGCTTTGGGTCAGCCGCCTTTTATTTACGGGCCGTTGTGTGCGAGCTAAGTTCGCATGCGGGCCATTGTGTGCGGGCCAAGTTTCGCATGCGGGCAGTTGTGTGTGGGCCAAGTTTCGCATGCGGGCCGTTGTGTGCGGGCCAAGTTTCGCATGCGGGCCGTTGTGTGTGGGCCGGGTTTCACGTGCGGGCCGTTGTGTGTGGGCTTATTTTATGTGTGCGAGTCGGGTTCGACCCGAGGGCCGTTGAGTGCGGGCCTATTTTGCGTGTGCGAGTCGGGTTCGACCCGAGGGCCGTTGAGTGCGGGCCCATTTTGTGTGTGCGAGTCGGGTTCGACCTGAGGGCTAATTTCGGTGCCCATAATAGGCTTTGAGTGATACAATGCCAACAACATCATCGCCTATGATGATAATGTCATCCACGTAGAGAAAGAGAACCCGCCCCTGCGGTGAAGACTGCACAAACAGAGAGTGATCCTAATAGCTCTTGGAGAAACCAATCCGATGAACAATACTATAAAAACACTCGAACCAAGTACGGGGTGCCTACTTCAGACCGTAGACCATATGGTGGAGAAGGCAGACGTACTGAAGAGGCGTGGAGTAGCCAGGAGGTGGCAGCATATAGACAACCTTAGGAAGGGTGCCGTAAAGAAAGTTATTCTTCACATCCATCTGAAACATAGACCACTGTCGTGCGGAAGCAACAATAATTAAGGAGAGTGCGAGCAGTGGTCATCTGAGTAATCGTAGCAAAAGTCTCGTCATAGTCAATACTAGCATCCTGAGAAAAACGCGAGCAACAAGCCGGGCCTTGTGTCGCTCAATGGATCCATCAGGTCGGTGTTTGACCTTATATACCCGTTTGTAGCTGACATGTTTGACTCTAGTAGGGAGAGGAACAACAGACCAGGTCCTAATCTGAGCAAATGCCTGAAGCTCCTTGTCCATAGCTTTCTGCCATTCGGGGTACTGAACAACCTCAAGATAAGAGCGAGACTCGGAGGAAGTGGCGTGACTAGCAATAAGAAAAGCATGATAGGGGGTAGTATAAGAACGGGCAACAACAAATAAGTTAAGCCTGGTAGTCGGGCGACGATCGCGTAGAGGATAGCGGTGCTCTGGTACTGGGACAGAATCTTCAGTCGGAGGCGAAGGAACCAGTGGTGGAGTCGAGAGAGGAGACGTGGGGGGAGTATCGGTCTCAAGAGGGGAAACGGTAGGAGCCACAAGAGAGGGAGGTGCTGAGTCCATAAGAGAGGGAGCACTAGAGCCAAGGTGGTGTGACTTGACCAGAGGAGGAGAGCAGGGGCCAATCTTATAGGACTCGACAGGAAGGGTCACAACAGAGGAAGAAACAAATGGAGAAGACTCTAGACTAGTAGGCTCGGTGGAGAGGAAATGGAGATCTTGAGAAGAGGGAGAGTAAAACGGAATGTCCTCAAAGGAGGGGACATGCTTTGCAAGGCAAAGACGACGAGTAACAGGATAATAACAACGATAACCTTTATGCTCAAGACTGAGATAAAAAAGGACACACTTAGCTGCCTTGGGAGACAATTTGTTGCGTTCATGAGGTGGCAGAAGTACAAAACAAGTGTAACCAAAGATACAAAGTATATCTTAGGAGGGAGACGAGAAGAGATGCTCGTAAGGAGAGGAGCCAGATAAATAGGCAGAAGGAGTGATGTTAATTAGATTAACAGAGGTGAGGACGACTTTAGTCCAAAAGGAGCAAGGCACAGAGGAGGAAATAAGAAGAGAACGAGTGGTCTCAAGAATATGACGATGCTTACACTCAGCAACGTCATTCTATTGGTGAGTGTGTGGACAAGACTACTGAAAGAGGGTGCCATGAGACTGGAGGAGAGACCACATATCAGTGAAGAGAAACTCACGGGCACAATTAGAATATTTTTTTTTTGATTCGGGTGTGAAATTGAGTTTGGATCATATTGGTGAAGGAACTATTAACAAAGAAAACCTCAGAATGATGACGAAGTAAATAAATCCATTTATAGCGAGAATAATCATCAATGAAACAAATGTTATAGAAATATCCTTTCATGGATGATATAGGTGAGGGCCCCCAAATGTTCGAATGAACAAGGTCAAACAGAGCAACAGATCGAGACTTACTAGGATGAAAAAAGAAGGCTGTGAGCTTAGCAAGCTTAACACCAGTGCAGGGAGAGAGAAGAAAAGGGAGCACGACCTAAAGCCCCAGACTGAAAAAGGCGTTTAAGTTATTGTTTGGACACATGACCTATCCGTCTGTGTCACAAGTCGGCCACAGACGAACTAACACCACAAAAACTGTTAGAAGAAGAAGGCACATGAAGAGACTCGAGGTGGTAAAGATTGCCCTCTCCACGACCGGTTTCAATCGTCTTGCCCGAGTGAAGATCCTGCATAATACAACCAGAGGTAGAAAAGGAGACAGTCAGACCGGAGTCACAAAAGGTGGAGAAAAAAATAAGGTTCATGAATAGGTCAGGGGAATGATAAAACAGTGGGTAGGGTAAGGTGGCCAAACGGGTCAGACAAGGAGGAGATGGAGCCAAACTGGGAGATGGAGAGATGAGATCCATTCGCAATGTGGAAGGCTGGGATAGTGGATGGTCGAAGAGAAGTAAGGACAGATAAGTCATGGGTGAGATATTGGGAGGCCCCAGAGTCCAAGACTTATGAAATGAGAGTACCAGAGTTGGCCGAGTAAGTAATAGACGATACAGACAAAGAAGAGGCGTCAGAGCTTATATGGTACTGCTAGAACTATTGGAACTACTAAAACAATTGAAATTGATGCTGAGTAAGACCTGCAGTAGAAACGGGCTCAATGAGTACATCATAAGCCGGAGCGAATCACGAACATGTTTTCCTTGACCAGGGGGTCCAGTACGCTTCTCAAGATGAAGAGTCCAACAGATCTTGACCAAGTGGCCTTTCTTGTGGCAGTGAGTGCAGTAAGGTGGTATGCCATGACCACCAGAGTATCTACCACAACCACTAGGACGGCCACCAGAGCGAGGATAAATCGGTGACGGTGTCGATGCTGAAAAGAAGGAGTGAGAAGCGGGGGCAAGAACTCCCTTGGAGCTGGTAGTAGTAGGCGGAGTGGGAGGAGCTGTGGGGGTGCCGATGCTCTCCAGTCGGGACTGCTCAGAGAGGAGTACGACGACGACCTCGGTAAGACGAGGAAAGGGGGTCCGGTACATAAGTTATCCGGCCAGGGGCTTAAGAGTTGGTGCGAGTCTGGCAAGAAGAAAGTGCACATTTCGGCGTTCCCGGAACATTTGGACCTCTAAGGCCGAGGCATTGGATCTAGGCTCCATCTACTCGAGCTATTGTCAGAGGGTCCCCATAAAAGTGTAGTACGCCTCCACACGCCGGGTGCCCTGCTGGGCTATCATAATCTCTCAAAGAAGATAAGCCTCGCGTGCGCCATCTAACTGAACAACGAGGCCGCAAATATGCATCCAGATAGTACATGCAGTTGGAAAGGCAACCGGTCCGATGCAGAGAGAGGTGTCCACCAAGGCGACAAGGAAAACCTTGACATGTGCATCCTCATAAGCCCAGCGGATGGTCACACTCTGAAGATCTGCAGTAGAGAGAGGAACCGTAGGTGTGGTGGCGGTCTCGGATGTAGTGCCATCGGCGTTCTTGATGGGTGATGCTGGTATCCCGGGTATGGAAAGGGCATCGATGTCCTTGGAGGGTAGGGTGGCATGGAAGAGGTGAAAAGGAACTGACCCTCTAGTTCGTTCCGGGTCGATGCCAACCATGGTGTCCAGTCCGTTTGAGTGAAGAGGAGTAGATCAGTGTGGGTTGGGAGACACCTCCCAAAGATATGATCGTCATTAAACAATGCCATTTGGATATGTAGAGGTGAGTTCCTGAGGCAATCCATGAGGATGGATCAGAAAATAGCACACCTGTGCAGCGAATCGTCCCTCACAATGGATCAGGATGGTGGACTGATGTGCAGCGGATCTGTGCACATCGGATTGGGTTGGTAGACTGATGCGCAGTGGATCTTTGTGTAGCGGATCGGCACTGCGGATCGCAGTGCAGCAGGTCTGAGAGGTTGTCGCGACAAGAGTGCTGTCCGTAGGGCGGCTGCAACTTGGGCGGGTCGGGCGGGTTGGGAAGTCAATCCGAGCCCATCCATGGTACTGAATCCACAACCCAAGCCCAACCCAACCCGAGGTCGGGTTGGCGTTGGATAGCCCAAGCCCAACCTGAGCTCAATAATTAGGACTCGGGTTGAGATCGGGTTGCCCACGTTTTGTATGTGGGTCGGGTTGGAAGGTCGGATAAGGAATCAAACCAAATTTAATGAACCCCAACTTGTTAAAAAAAAACTTCTGTAGGAATCAAACCAAATTTAATGACCCCCTACAAATTCAATGGAGACTCAGAGTCGAGAATCGGGGAGTTGCCGAGTTGGGAGGCTCACTTAGTTAGGGCCGGAGTAGTCGATTAGCCTGTAACTTCTGTTACCACATCAAGTATCAACATATATATTATATATTGAATATAGGGGTCGGGTTCGGGTTGCCCGATACCCTTGTCCATGCCCAACCCGAATTCAAGTCGGGTTGAATATTTTGAACCCAAGCCCGACCCGCCGAGAAGGCAAAATCCCAACCCATACCCATAAAAAATCGGGTTGTGCCTGGGTTGGGTTTGGGTTAGCCCGCCCAAGTTGCAGCCCTAGCTGTCCGATTGGAGCGCGTAGGAGGGGGGAGATCGGCACGGGATAGCACCAGTGCGAGAGGAGGATCGCACGGGGATGTGGCCGGCACGAGAGGTGGCTCACGTTGGGAGGAGGCTGACACGGGAGGAGGCCCGCGCGAGGAGGAGGCCGGCGCGCGGGAAAGAGGCCGGCGAGGAAGGAGGCTCACGTGGGAAGAAAGTGATCAGACCCGATCACACTGGTATCTTAAGTAAGATTCATTTGCAGTAAGGGCTAATTACCGGTATCATCCTTAGGGATTGTGACTGTGTAACTAAGGTTGATTTTAGGGATTAAAGAAATTAAGTGAGAAGAGTTTGTTTAGTGGTTGTTGATCTAATTAAAAACTACTATTAAGTAATTAAATTAACGAAGGAGATCAGATGAGATGATCTAGAGCAGAGAATCCACAACTAGCCATGGTCTAGTCTAATTATGCTAATTAGGGTTTGTTAATTTTAGTGGGGTGTTTCGATTGATTACGATCAGTTTCGTAATAGATCTCAACGATGATTATCATCTTCGACAACATGAGTTATCTTTGATCAGCATGGTCCGTCCTTTAGGGGCATGGACCGTCTCCCCTTGGCATGCATAACTCATCTCATTAAAGAGTAATGAATTGGATAGAGGATACCTCATCATCATGCACATGACATGCGCCATCTTAGTTTAGCACGGTCTGTCTTTTTAAGGCACAGACCATCTTCCTATGCATGGTGTATCTCTTATGAGATGGTAAGGAGAATGAAAGCATAAAACAGACAAAGATAAGTTTGGTTCATCCAGACGAAATAGATTTCATAATGAAAGCATGCATAAAACGAAAGAAATGAACTACAAGTTGTGATAAATAAAGTCTTTGTCAAGCTATTCCCCAATTAGAAGTACAAAACCCAAAAAAGCATAAAAAGAACTAAAACAAGGCTAGGGCTTCATCTAGAAAGAGACTAGCTGCTCATGGTGGAGGTCAATGGAAGGGATATTGATGGAGGATGAGCATTGATCCATGGTGGCTCCTCTTCTTTTTCTTCTCTAGATCTTCTCTCGGGGGTGACGAATTTCGAGCCAAAATTCGGATGTGTTTCTCACGAGAAACACACATATATAAGTTCCCCAGCGTATCTGAGTTGTTGAAGCCTCGTAGCGCATCTGGATAATTTGATCTAGGGCGTCAGAGGCTTGGATGAGGGTTTCCGATCGATCGGGCCTCACGGCCAATCGATCGGATTTCACAAATCCTCTGTCTATGGGAACGAGCTGTTCTCCGATCGATCGGGCTTCACACCGATCGATCAAACTTTGAAAAGTCTTTGTCTTCAGGAGAGAAGCGCACTCTGATCGATTAAGATTTCCACTGATCGATCGGAGATCGTGGGGCCTCTGTTTGTAGGAATGGGTGTGCTCGATCTGATCGATCGAGATTTTTTCTGATCGATCGGGCATACCAAATCTTATGTCTATGAGGGTTGCCCTTGGAGTTGTTCTTTCTGATAGCTGCCTTTTCTGATTTTATCCTCTTGCTGGGTTGCTGTTCCATGCATTCTTAGCTCTTGTGGCTCATTTCCAGTAAATTATAGAGATGCGAGTAATCAGAGCATTTTAAAGCATAATTCTCATGATTTGGTATAAGTTTAGTGGCTTAGATACAACATGTTTATACGCTGATCACAAGCCAAACTTAAACCTTACTTGTCCTCGAGTAAGATCGAAGTTAATAGAGACAAAGATAATCATTAAGAATACAAGGTAGAATGGGGATGTGTAAGTTAGAAACATTCAGAATTGCAAAATCGTTATTTGTTTGAAGAAACAAATCTGATGGCAGTTAATTGTGTTGAAGTAGAATAATTCTAAACTTTACACCTTGTTTATTTAAAAATAAATTCTGACTCAGATTACCTTAGCATAATCATACCCGTGCAGTGAAGGTCCTAACTATGCAATATTAGACTACTATCCTATCAATAACCATGGGCAATGTGTCGGATTCCTTGATTTTAACTAAAATAGTGAATGGACTAGGTCCAAGATTATATAAACATATAGTTTTTGTGACGACCAAGATCCAATAGCCAATAGTCAAGAACCAAAACTCATAAGGCTGCGATGCCAATATGGATGAGGTGAGGTGAGGCGATATAAGGTGTACAAGGTCACGAGTTAGCCCCATATCGCTTGGAGAGAAGGAGATCCTGAGCTACTTATATAATTTCCCCTCCCAAACATAGAAGACGCGTTTTAAAATCATACGCCGCTACGGAATTTGTAAGAACTTCGTAAGTAAGCGTGCTCGGGCGAGAGCAATACTAGGATGGGTGACCTTCCTAGGAAGTTCTCGTACGGGCACGGACATATCGGACAATATCTTGTGTGTTTGGGATGGATATTACAAAATGGTATCAGAGCCAGTTCTCTTCAGGATGGAGGGGGGTCTAACCCTACACGAGGACGTGTAGCCGTAAGGGGGGTGGATTGTGATGACCAAGATCCAATAGTCAATAGCCAAGAGCCAAGACTCATGAGGCTGGGATGCCAACACGGATGAGGTGAGGTGAGGTGTAAAAGGTCACGAGTTAGCCCCACATTGCTTGGAGAGAAGGAGATCCTGAGCTATTTATATAATTTCCCATCCTAAACATAAAAGACGTGTTTTAAAACCGTGCGTCGCTACGGATTTCGTAAGAACTCCATAGTTAAGCATGCTCAGGCGAGAGTAGTACTAGCACTACAATAAATAGCTTCTTTGAGATCAGGAGCTGTATAGCTGGGTGGATGGCCGCCTTCGATGGCAAATAAAATAAAATAAAATAAATATATCACAAAGATATAGTAAAATAGCCCTTGCCTGAAGAAACAAACTAATTTAGACGGCGACAACAAAATTTCAAGGGCATAACAAAATTTCTAGAGCATAATAATTTAGAGTCTCCATAGAAGCATCGATGGGTACAATGTCGAGCCTACGACAGTGGGAGCTCCAGCACGGTACTCCGTTCAAGAACACCGAAAAACATTGCTTGAGATTACATGATTGGGGATGAAGTTAGAACCCCTTCTGAATACCCAGGAGGATGTGAGAACCCACCGATGCCTAATCTCCATTAACCCCAAACTTTAGTTCGATTATTAAACCAATAAAACAGGTTGAGCCTTGATCACACATTACATTCTTTAAATCATACATATTGACCAAATACAAATCTGTTATCACAAACACTCTCATCAGGCAACATCACATCCTCAGTCGCATTTTATGACATCGGTAGTGTTGTGGCCATCGTTGGTGCCAAAACACATTCGGCAACACTATAGAAGCTGCCTTCGGCGGCAACACAACGCCTGCCCTCAATCCCATCCCTCAATCTCAAATCCATTCAATCCATCAGCACGACAGTGGCTACCTTCGGTGGCACTCCTCTGCTGTCTCCGACGGCCATGGTGACCCTCTTGCGGCCATGACCACCCTCCCGTCTACGACGGTTACCACCCAGACCGCATATATCCCTTACCCTCGGAGCTCAAATGGGACACCGTCGATGAATTTTACCACCCCGTCGAACTCGTGCCCATCGACACTGTTGAACCCATGCTCGTCGGCACAACAGCAGCCGGCAAACCCATGCCCATCATCATGGTGGTAGCAAACCCGCCTCCAACAGACGGCTCCCGAGAGGGATTAAGAGAGCCGCCTTCGGCATGCCTACCGAGTGTACCCAACCAAAACTATTAATTAAGTAAATATGATATTAAAAGAAATAATTTGGCCTAACATAGAGGTAAATATATATTTTTAGATTTTTACATGTTTGCTACTACTACTTTAGTTCAACATATTATATGGTACAAAACTCTTTTTATTATTATGATTATTTCTTTAAAACTGTTATATACCCTCGTACCCCAAAATCTGGCTTGTAAGAGAAGGTCCACATGAGATATATTAATTCGGTGATGATTGCCAACTACACCGAATTAGTACTTTTTAGTGCAATATAAAAAAAAGAGAAATGTAACACATAGATCCATCATATGAAGCAAAGGGTCTTAAACCCACAATCAAACAAAGGATTGTTATAAAAGATAAATGAACATGAAAGATTGGTTGCCCATCTTTTGCCAAACACTACTTGTAGACATGCCCACAACTGCTGCCTCGTCGATGGACGTCGCCGCTCCTATAACCACCTGCTAGTCATCGCATCTCCCTTGATCACCGATGGTTGTTGCCCCTCACTACCGATCTTAACCAATTGAAGATGGAGCATACAATTGGGAAATAGCTAGGGGGGAGAGAGAGAAAGAGAGAGAGGGAGAAGGTCCAACGATGGGTCAGAAGGGGAAAAAAAAAGCCAAAGCCCAGAAACTACAATTACTGAGTTTTGATAAACCTGTGTTCTCTCTCTCTCTCGCTCTCTCTCTCTCTCTCTCTCTCTCTCTCTCTCTCTCTCTCTCTCTCTCTCTCCCCCTTGCATCTGGTTATTCATTCTCCCCCATTGAAGGCGAGAGAGGCCGAGTACTATTCATTCTCCCCCATTGTCGGTCGAGGGTGCATGCCGGCCGGGCTGAGTGCGATTCCTCTCCCCATCACCGGAGATGGCTGAGGTTGGGGCCGAGTGCGATTCATCTCCCCAACGCCGGAGATGCCTGAGGTCGGGGCTGAGTGCGATTTATCTCCCCATTGCCGGAGATGACTGAGGTCAAGGCCGAGTGCGATTCATATCCCCATTGTTGGATCCCCATCATCGGAGATGCCTGAGGTCAGGGCCGAGTGCGAGGCATTCGTTGGGAAGTTGCTGCTTGTGCCATTGGGGATGAGAGGAAGGTTTTTTTTTTGTATATAGGGTGAGGTATTTGGGGATGGCCGTTTATGAGGGAGAGACGTGGGCAGTACGTGAATGGGTGCCAACTGTTGCTAGATTTCGATGGGGTGAGTGATGTTTGGTAATGCAACTATCTCTCTCTCTCTCTTTCTCTCTCTCTCTCTCTCTCTCTCTCTCTCTCTCTCTCTCTCTCTCGCGCGCGCGCGCGGATGGTTTAAAGGTTAAATCCTAGCCCTTCAAAAAAGTCGATCCCAACCGTTGTTTGTACCCCCCATAAAAACTGTAGCTTATTATATATATATATATATATATATATATATATATATATATATATATATATATATATATATATATATATATATATAGAGAGAGAGAGAGAGAGAGAGAGAGAGAGAGAGAGAGAGAGAGAGAGAGAGAGAGAGAGAGAGCATGCATGGCCGGCCCTGAGGGTAGGCGGGCAAGGCAGTTACCTAGGGCCCCCAATTAATTTATACAAATGGGGGCCCCACAACTAAGCCCAAAAACTAAAGGAGTGGGGCCCAAAAGGCCTAGTCCAAACGACAAACACCAAGAGCCAAAGGGGGTATTTTCCAATTAAAGCAAATTTTGTATTGATACTTGTAAAAAAAAATTTTTGATACTTAACTTTTTTTTTCTTGTATTAATATGTATAAGGGGCCCAACTTTTGTAGTTTGCCTAGGGTCCCCAAAACCTTAGGGCCGGCCCATAGAGAGAGAGAGAGCCTCTGGTGCGATATCGTTCCTGCCATGCCATTTAATAAAGATCCAGATTATTATGGCCTTTGGATTAAAAAGAACGGCTGATCTTTGTTCTATATAAATGGGCAAATGGTGAACAGAAGACCGATAGGATTCTCTGCGATAAAAATGCAACCATCGTCATTTTTTCATCCCAAAATATACCAAAAGCACGAACTCATCGCTGTCAGAGATAGATTTCCCCGCCTCAAAATCTGTGTTCGAAGAAATCCTTCACCCTGAGTCTCGACCAAATCACCTTTGCAGGTGAATCTCTCCTCTTTAAATCTGTGTTCGAAGAAATCCTTCACCCTGAGTCCCAACCAATTTGCCATCGAAGGTGAATCTCTCCGCGTCAAAATCTGTGTTCGAAGAAATCTTTCAAAGTTGAATCTGTCCGTCTGCAGATCGTAGATCGGCTAAAATCTTCACAGTATCCATACCACATAGCCGTTGAAGATGCATCTATCCGTCTCGGTTTTGGAGATTAAAGGAATTCATCCATCCATATCCTGACTAAATTGTCGATGAATTTCAAATTTTCCGCTTCCACATCAGAGAGCGAAGAAATTCATCCTCCCGAAGCTCAAACAAGTCGTCGTAAAAAAGGTATTGAATCCACAACCCAAGCCCAACCCAACCCAAGCTCAAACAAGTGCTGTCCGTAGGGCGGCTGCAACTTGGGCGGGTCGGGCGGGTTGGGAAGTCAATCCGAGCCCATCCCATGGTATTGAATCCACAACCCAAGCCCAACCCAACCCGAGGTCGGGTTGGAGTTGGATAGCCCAAGCCCAACCTGAGCTCAATAATTAGGACTCGGGTTGAGATGGGGTTGCCCACGTTTTGTATGTGGGTCGGGTTGGAAGGTCGGATAAGGAATCAAACCAAATTTAATGAACCCCAACTTGTTAAAAAAAAAATTCTGTAGGAATCAAACCAAATTTAATGGCCCCCTACAAATTCAATGGAGACTCAGAGTCGAGAATCGGGGAGTTGCCGAGTTGGGAGGCTCTCTTAGTTAGGGCCGGAGTAGTCGATTAGCCTGTAACTTCTGTTACCACATCAAGTATCAACATATATATTATATATTGAATATAGGGGTCGGGTTCGGGTTGCCCGATACCCCTGTCCATGCCCAACCCGAATTCAAGTCGGGTTGAATATTTTGAACCCAAGCCCGTCCCGCCGAGAAGGCAAAATCCCAACCCATACCCATAAAAAATCGGGTTGGGTTTGGGTTAGCCCGCCCAAGTTGCAGCCCTAGCTGTCCGATTGGAGCGCGTAGGAGGGGGGAGATCGGCACGGGATAGCACCAGTGCGAGAGGAGGATTGCACGGGGATGAGGCCGGCACGAGAGGTGGCTCACGTTGGGAGGAGGCTGACACGGGAGGAGGCTCGCGCGAGGAGGAGGCCGGCGCGCGGGAAAGAGGCCGGCGAGGAAGGAGGCTCACGTGGGAAGAAAGTGATCAGACCCGATCACACTGGTATCTTAAGTCCGATTCATTTGCAGTAAGGGCTAATTACCGGTATCATCCTTAGGGATTGTGACTGTGTAACTAAGGTTGATTTTAGGGATTAAAGAAATTAAGTGAGAAGAGTTTGTTTAGTGGTTGTTGATCTAATTAAAAACTACTATTAAGTAATTAAATTAACGAAGGAGATCAGATGAGATGATCTAGAGCAGAGAATCCACCACTAGCCATGGTCTAGTCTAATTATGCTAATTTGGGTTTGTTAATTTTAGTGGGGTGTTTCGATCGATTACGACCAGTTTCGTAATAGATCTCAACGATGATTATCATCTTCGACAACATGAGTTATCTTTGGTCAGCATGGTCCGTCCTTTAGGGGCATGGACCGTCTCCCCTTGGCATGCATAACTCATCTCATTAAAGAGTAATGAATTGGATAGAGGATACCTCATCATCATGCACATGACATGCGCCATCTTAGTTTAGCACGGTCAGTCTTTTTAAGGCACGGACCATCTTCCTATGCATGGTGCATCTCTTATGAGATGGTAAGGAGAATGAAAGCATAAAACAAACAAAGATAAGTTTGGTTCATCCAGACGATATAAATTTCATAATGAAAGCATGCATAAAACGAAAGAAATGAACTACAAGTTGTGATAAATAAAGTCTTTGTCAAGCTATTCCCCAATTAGAAGTACAAAACCCTAAAAAATATAAAAAGAACTAAAACAAGGCTAGGGCTTCATCTAGAAAGAGACTAGCCGCTCATGGTGGAGGTCAATGGAAGGGATATTGATGGAGGATGAGCATTGATCCATGGTGGCTCCTCTTCTTTTTCTTTTCTAGATCTTCTCCCGGGGGTGACGAACTTCGAGCCAAAATTCGGATGTGTTTCTCACGAGATACACACATATATAAGTTCCCCAGCGTATCTGAGTTGTTGAAGCCTCGCAGCGCATCTAAATCATTTGATATAGGGCGTCAGAGGCTTGGATGAGGGTTTCCGATCGATCGGGCCTCACGGCCAATCGATCGGACTTCACAAATCCTCTGTCTATGGGAACGAGCGGTTCTCCGATCGATCGGGCTTCACACCGATCGATCAAACTTTGAAAAGTCTTTGTCTTCAGGAGAGAAGCGCACTCTGATCGATTAAGATTTCCACCGATCGATCGGAGATCGTGGGGCCTCTGTTTGTAGGAATGGGTGTGCTCTGATCGATCGGGCATACCAAATCTTATGTCTATGAGGGTTGCCCTTGGAGTTGTTCTTTCTGATAGCTGCCTTTCGTAATTTTATCCTCTTGCTGGGTTGTTGTTCAATGCATTCTTAGCTCCCGTGGCTCATTTCCAGTAAATCATAGAGATGTGAGTAATCAGAGCATTTTAAAGCATAATTCTCATGATTTGGTATAAGTTTAGTGGCTTAGATACAACGTGTTTATACACCGATCACAAAGCCAAACTTAAACCTTACTTGTCCTCGAGTAAGATCGAAGTTAATAGTGACAAAGATAATCATTAAGAATACAAGGTAGAATGGGGATGTGTAAGTTAGAAACATTCAGAATTGCAAAATCGTTATTTGTTTGAAGAAACGAATCTGATGGCAGTTAATTGTGTTGAAGTAGAATAATTCTAAACTTTACACCTTGTTTATTTAAAAATAAATTCTGACTCAGATTACCTTAGCATAATCATACCCGTGCAGTGAAAGCCCTAACTATGCAATATTAGACTACTATCCTATCAATAACCATGGGCAATGTGTCGGATTCCTTGATTTTAACTAAAATAGTGAATGGACTAGGTCCAAGATTATATAAACATACAGTTTTTGTGACGACTAAGATCCAATAGCCAATAGCCAAGAACCAAAACTCATAAGGCTGGGATGCCAATATGGATGAGGTGAGGTGAGACGAGATGAGGTGTACAAGGTCACGAGTTAGCCCCATATCGCTTGGAGAGAAGGAGATCCTGAGCTACTTATATAATTTTCCTCCCAAATATAGAAGACGCGTTTTAAAATCGTACGCCGCTACGGAATTTGTAAGAACTTTGTAAGTAAGCGTGCTCGGGCGAGAGCAATAATAGGATGGGTGACCTTGGAAGTTCTCGTACGGGCACGGACATAGCGGACAATATCTTGTGTGTTTGGGATGGAAATTACAAAGTGGTATCAGAGCCAGTTCTCCTCAGGATGGAGGGGGGTCTAACCCTACACGAGGACGTGTAGCCCTAAGGGGGGTGGATTGTGATGACCAAGATCCAATAGTCAATAGCCAAGAGCCAAGACTCATGAGGCTGGGATGCCAACATGGATGAGGTGAGGTGAGGTGTACAAGGTCACGAGTTAGCCCCACATTGCTTGGAGAGAAGGAGATCCTGAGCTATTTATATAATTTCCCATCCTAAACATAAAAGACGTGTTTTCAACTCGTGCGTCGCTACGGATTTCGTAAGAACTCCATAGTTAAGCATGCTCAGGCGAGAGTAGTACTAGCACTACAAGAAATAGCTTCTGTACCGACGGACCTAAGTACCGTCGGTAATAATGTTCTTTTTACCGACGGTTAAAATAAATTCCATCGGTATTATAACTTTGATTTTTTTAATTTTTTTTGCACATTTATTACCGACGGTTATATATAATATGTCGGTAAAATGTTTTATACCGACGGAAATACATTGTCTGTCGGTACAATTAGTTTATACCGACGAACATATAACGTCCGTCGGTAATATGTTACGACGAAACTCAGGGTAAAAACCGAGCCTCTGGAAAAAAATGGAACCCTGAGTTCCGTCGTGACATGTACCGACGGAACTTATTTTTCCGTCGGTATATGCCGACGGACATTATATCTCCATCGGTAAAAAGATCACGACGAAACACAGGGTAAAACCAAGCCTCTGGAAAAAAATGGAGCCTGAGTTTCGTCGTAACATTATACCGACGGACATTATTTTTCCGTCGGTATAAATCCATTATACCGACGGAAATTAAATATCCGTCGGTACAAAGGTCACGACGAAACTCAGTATAAAAACCGAGTCTCTGGAAAAAAATGGAACCCTGAGTTTCGTCGTCGCTTTTTACCGACGGATATTATGGTTCCGTCGGTAAAAAGGTTATTTTTACCGACGGAGGTAAAAATGTCTGTCGGTAAAAACCCTGTGTTAAATTAGATTCAGCGATCCCCCCCTTCTGTTCTGTTTCGATCTAAACCCCTCCCCGCCCCCCTCTCTCTCTCTCTCTCTCTCTCTCTTTCAATCTCCCCCCCTCCCCGGCCTCCCTCCCCCCCTCCCCGGCCTCCCTCGCGTCGCGTCCCTCTGGCCGACCGATCGACCGGCAGCAAGCTCCTCCTCCTCCTCGTGGCCTCCGGCCGGTGAGATCCTCCTCCTCCTCCTCCCCCCGGTGAGCTCCTCCTCCTCCCATGGCATTTGTAAGGCATTAAACATGAAGGTGTGTAAGTGATAATCGATCAAACTACAGGGGGTTTATGTGTAATTTATCCTAAATTTAACAAAGACAGTTCCTTGTTAGCATCCTGCTTGACGCATCATAAACTGATAATGTCTTTCAAGTGTTAGCATCCTCCTTAAATTTTAGGGTAAATTACACAGACCCTCTGTAGTTTGATCGATTATCACTTACACCCCCTCATGTTTAAAACCCTACAAACGTCCCCATACAGTTTGAAAAACACATCATTTGCACCCCCCTCCAGAGGGGATCTGTGTATGGTTTTTCAAACTATAGGGGGGCATTTGTAAGGTATTAAACATAAAGAGGTTTAAGTGATAATCGATCAAACTACAGGGGGTTTATGTGTAATTTATCCTAAATTTAACAAAGATAGTTCCTTGCTAGCATCCTGCTTGACGTATCATAAACTGATAATATCTTTCAAGTGTAAGCATATAACCAAAACTAACGGAATCGACCGATCTTTGGAGAAAGTATGCTTTTGAAGTTCTTGATCCTATCGAAGTACTTAGAATTAAGGTTTAAAATTTAGATTTCGATCAACATTTCGACACTGCAGGATATGGAGATATTTTTTGGAAATATTTCGATAATGTGGGTGTGTTGTACCTAGCCACCCGAACTACAAGCTAGCCGGAGTCAGCCGGGCATATGTTGGGGTTGAAAAGTATATCCTTTAAAGGATACCGGTTATTACTTTTATCGGATGTACCAAAAAGTAAGGCCACAGACGCTTTGATGCATGCAACAAAGCAAGCGTGGCTTTGTCCAGCTGTGAGTACCTTGTTTTCACATCCTTGAGTGTTTAGTAAACCGGTTTCTCTGCTTTCTTTTCCTTTCTAATCAGTACTGCGCTAATAGTAATGGGATGATCCTTAACTGAAAGACGGGCAGGGGGAAGGACATGAACGAGGGCTTTTTCTTCGACTTGGTCTGAAGATCAATTGATAAATCATCGTAGGGGAGTAGTGGGGATGCTCTGGTCAATCAAGTAACCGCCATTGACCAGGGGAAGGGGAGAGGTGGGTGGGCCCCTTCAATTGGCTGACGGTCTAGTCTTTGATTAGGGATGGCTGGTGCTAATAAAGATTTGACATTAACGATGGAAATATAAATTACATGATGGAATAGTTTAATAAACCTCTGAACAATCATCAAAATAAGCATATATACATGATGGAATAGTTTAATAAACCTCTGAACAATCATAAATTACATGACGGTCTGGTCTTCGGTTAGGCCTAGCATGTACTTCTATGCATTTTATATAGATGCATAACAGTCTCAGATCTACAACATATCCAAAATTCAAATGATTTTATCAATATTAATATATGATTTTCTAGTAATCACTATTAGCAAAAAGTCGTGAAGTAATCACTACTTAACTACTTCACTATTGGGCAATTAGTGCCCTAAGTATAGTCCATCTTTTCCTACTATTCTTGGTAATATTTGGGGTTCTTTTAGAATGACCTGGAGAATCATGATCAATTCTCTCATTCTAATTTTCCATGGTATTCTTAGGTCTTATCCATTGATATAGAATTGCGAGTATTATTACTGTCTTCTAAAGTTTATCCTTGAGTTTTAAAGGCCTGTAGAAGCTTCGGTTCCGTGTTCCATACCCGGGAACCGAAATCGAATTTGTGCGAAGTCTTATAATATTGTTTGAAATTACTTGTGGTGTTGTATAGCCAAATAGACGAAGATGTCTTCGATCGATAAGAGTTGGATGCGTAATTCGAATCGCATGAGCCAAGAGTACAGAGAAGGAGTCAGGAAATTTTTGGATTTTGCATTTGAGCGTCTTGCACCGCTTAATGGAAAAATTGTGTGTCCCTGGATAGACTGCGGAAGGGTGACTAGGAAGGTTCGAGAGGAATGTGAGGTTGATCTGGTAATGCGTGGCATTGACATTAGCTATACCCGTTGGTTCTCGCACGGTGAGGAGCTAGATGCAGTCCCCATGGCAGCTCACGGTGAAATTGCAAACACAGTGATCGCTGATGATAATATTAATACAGACGATGACGATAACATGCAGGGTATGATACATGATTTGCAACGTGGAATAGGTACGGAAGCATCGTCAGGTGATCAGCCTAATATTGAAGCGGACAAGTTCTACAGATTGCTTAAAGATGCCGAACAACCTCTATACCCGGGGTGTGAGAAGGTTTCAAAACTCTCTTTCACTGTAAAGCTTCTTTATTTGAAGTACCTCAATGGTTGGAGTAATAAGTTATTTAATATGTTGGTAGAGTTGCTGAAAGAGGCTTTTCCTATGGGTGAGACAGTACCGAAATCATTCTACGAGGCGAAGAAGACAATTAAAGATCTCGGTCTGGGTTATGAGAAAATTGATACATGCATGAACGATTGTATGTTGTACCGGAAAGAGTACGAACATGCGCGGTCATGCCACATATGCGGAGCAACGAGATATAAAGAGACGGATGTCGAGTCTAGTACCAGTCGAAGGAAGAAAAATGTATCTGCAAAGGTTCTCCTATACTTTCCGCTCAGGGACAGGCTTCAGAGGTTGTTTATGTCATCGAAGACTGCTGAGCACATGAGGTCGCATGCACGAGAACGTACAGATGACGGGATTATGAGACATCCGGCCGACTCTCTGACGTGGAAAGATTTTGATCATATCTATCCTGAATTCGCATGTGAAGTTCGCAACGTCAGGTTAGGGTTTGCTAGCGATGGCTTCAATCCCTTTGGGAATATGAGTATGTCGTACAGCATTTGGCCAGTTGTCCTAGTTCCATACAATTTGCCTCCCTGGATGTGCTTAAAAAAGCCATACACAATGCTCTCCTTGCTCATTCCCGGACCCAGGTCGCCTGGTAATGATATTGACGTTTACTTGTAGCCGTTGATTGAGGAGTTGAATGAGTTATGGGAAGTTGGGGCCGATACGTATGATGCCTCGTTGCGCCAGAATTTTCGGATGCATGCGGCACTTCTATGGACCATCAACGATTTTCCTGCATATGCCAACTTATCCGGGTGGAGTGCTAAAGGAAAATTGGCATGCCCTACATGCAATAAGGAGACAGATTCATTACGGTTGAAGAACGGAGGCAAGTTCTGTTATATGGGCCATCGAAGATTCCTTGTTGACGGCTGTGGCGCTGGAAAAAGCATGGGTCGTCTTTATTGTGCAAAACCATATTACAAGTGTGGCCGGGACCCGGGTGGCTCGGGTGTAGCGAGTCCGGGTTGCGGCGAGTTTTGATCAGGGGATTTGTGGGAAAGATCTTCTGGGGGATCCCTTTGATCCGTGTCTCCACGTGGTGTTCGTGGGAGAGCTCTGAAGAAGTTGCCCAGGACAGGGGTCTTTACAGGGTGAGGGTTTTGGAGAGGCTAAGGAATGTCCACCGTCGTTTTGTCCCTTCTGTGCTTCGCGCTTTCTCAGCTAGGGGGTTTTCCGGCTTCGTTTCTCGGTCTTTGTGTCTTCCTCGCTCCTTGCTTGACCTCGGCATCCTTGATCATCAGTTCGCGGCGTCGATCGTGCTTTTGGCGTCGGCTTTGGCTTCGGCTTTTTGGCTTTGGCTTGGCTCCGGCGTGGCTTTGGCTTTTGCTTTGCTTCGGCGCTTGCGCTTGGACGTAGCCGGGAGAGACTTGCGATGCTTTCGTTCTTCCGGACTTCGCATCGTATCGGCTAGAACGTGCGGTGCTTTTGCTCGTGGCCGGCGTAGTCGCTTGGCTTTGGCACTTGCGTTGCTTTGGCGCGGGTTTTACTGGGGCTTTGCTTTGGCTTCTTGCGTTGGCTTTAGCTTCAGCGTCAACTCGATCTTCTTCTTCGAACGACATGGTCTACTTCTCCGGTGCTTCGACGGTTTATGGGTCGGCTGGCCTTCTCTTCTTCTCTGGGCTTCCTTGGCGTGATCGGAGTCGAAGGATGCTTTCGAAGATAGTGGGGGTAGCACCGGTATCCGTGCGACGGTTGTAGTGTCGGCTTTTGTTGGTGAAGACGGCGGGGGTAGCGACGGCCTCCGTACGACGGTTGTAACGTCAGCTTTTGTTGGTGAAGACGACGGGGGTAACGACGCTTCAGACGGTCTGCTCCAGGCTTTCTTCTTCGTGGATGGCGCAGGTGTTTGTTGAAGACGACGGGGTGATGACGCTTCGTTTCTCTCCTCCGGGCTTTGGAGCTTGATCGGGATCGAGGATTTGTTGGAGCCGACGGGGTAGTGCCGCTCCGAGCTTCTTCTCCGGCCTTTGCTTCTGGCGTCTTCGGAGTCGAAGGGTCTTCTTCTCCGAGCTTTCTTCTTCGTGCACGGAGTCGAAGTCTTGATCTTCGTGTGCAAGGGTCTTCACGTTGATGAGAGCTTTCAGTAAGCCGATCCCGATGGGACAGGCTTGACCGTGCCTCGTGAAGCCTTGGGTCGATGAGGAAGCGTGCACGGAGTCAAAGTCTTCATCTTCGTGTGTAAGGGTCTTCACGCTGATGAGAGCTTTCGGTAAGCCGATCCCGACAGGGCAGGCTTGACCGTGCCTCATGAAGCCTTGGGTCGATGAAGAAGCGTCTCCTCTTCTGCAGAGCTCCCGTGCTTCGTCTTCAGTCTTCAACCATCGACCTGGCGACGGTTGTAGCGTCGGCTTCTCCTCCGGGCGTATTTGGCGTAATCGGAGTTGAAGACTTTGTTGAAGATGACGGGTGTAGCGCCGCTTCGTTCTTCTCCGGGCTTTTGGGCTTGATCGGAGTCGAAGGCTTGTTGGAGACGACAGGGTAGTGCCGCTCCTCTTCTTTTTCGGGCTTTTGGTCTTGATCGGAGTCGAAGGCTTGTTGGAGACGACGGGATAGTGCCGCTCCTCTTCTTCTTCGGGCTTTGCTTCTGGCGTCTTCGGAGTCGAAGGGTTCCTCTTCTCCGAGCTTTCTTCTTCGTGCACAGAGTCGAAGTCTTGATCTTCGTGTGCAAGGGTCTTCACGTTGATGAGAGCTTTCAGTAAGCCAATCCCGATGGGACAGGCTTGACCGTGCCTCGTAAAGCCTTGGGTCGATGAGGAAGCGTGCACGGAGTCGAAGTCTTCATCTTCGTGTGCAAGGGTCTTCACGTTGATGAGAGCTTTCGGTAAGCCGATCCCGACAGGGCAGGATTGACCGTGCCTCGTGAAGCCTTGGGTCGATGAAGAAGCGTCTCCTCTTCTGCAGAGCTCCCGCGCTTCGTCTTCAGTCTTCAACCATCGACCTCTTGAATCTTCCCCCACCCCCTCTATTTATAGGCAAAGGGGTGGGGAGAGAGATATGAGAACTTTTAATTTTAAATCCCTTTTCTATCTCTCTCATAATTACCCTGGATTTATTCATCCATTGATGAGGGGAATAACGTTTATTTGTTTTCCTTTTCTGGCGAGGCAATTATGGCTGGATTTTGCACACGAAATCGATGGCGATCGGGCGCTTCATCTTGTGCGTCGGATCGAGGGATCAGCGCAGATCCACGTGTGTGCAGACGTCATACGCAACCTCCCCCCGCGCATTGCGGTTCTTACTTCCTTTTCTTCCTTTTCTTTCCTTTTCTTTTCTTTCCTTTCTTTTCTTTCCTCTTCTTTTCTTTCTTTTCTTTTCTTTCCTTTTCTTTCCTTTCCTTGCAGGGCCGGCCGGCCCCCCATGGGGTTCGGGTCCTAGTAGGGACGGCCCCCCATGTGGCTCGCGTCGTAGTAGGGGCCGGCCCCATGGAGTTCGGACCCTAGTAGGGGCGGCCCCCCTTGAAGTGTGGGGTCCGCTCCTCTTTGCTAGGTGCGAGTCGGGTCTGGGTTCGCACCAGTGCGTGCGAGTCGGGTCCGCGTGTCGGGTTTGCATCCGCGTCGACACACATAAGTCGGGTTCGGGTCCGATGAAATTCGTGTGTCTACAACGGCCATAAGTGGAGGCAGAACAAAAGAGCTTTCAACGGCAAGAAGGAACTTGCAAAGGCCCCGGAGCAGCTTTCGGTGGTAGAAGTCTTATGCGAATTGGATCAGCTTGATGCCGTGGCACTTGGGAAAGGTAAAAAGAAGAGAACGCATGAAGATTCTACGCGTGAGCATAACTGGAAGAAGAAGAGTATTTTTTTTAAACTACCGTACTGGAGCAGCCTACTCTTGCGGCATAACTTGGATGTCATGCATATCGAGAAAAATATGTGTGACAACATTATAGGAACACTGCTGAATCTCGACGGTAAGACGAAGGATAATCTTAAATCTCGTCTCGATCTTAAGGAGTTGGGCATCCGAAAATCACTTCATCCCCAAGAGATTGGGGATAAGTATGTGTTGCCAGTTGCATGCTACACCATGAGCTCACAGCAAAAGGCAGCCTTATGTGCATTCCTACGGTCTGTGAAAACGCCAGACGGTTATTCTTCGAATATCGCACGATGCGTGCAAGAGAATGGCCGGAAGTTGTCTGGATTAAAGAGCCACGATTGTCATGTTTTTATGCAGCGATTGTTATCTCTTGCTATACGTGGGAATTTAACCGAACAGGTGTCCGGTCCGTTAATTGAGCTCAGCACTTTTTTCAGACAGTTGTGCTCGAAGGTACTTAGAGTGGACCAACTTGAACAGATGGAGAGGGATATTGCGCTCACATTGTGCAAGCTAGAGATGATATTTCCACCTTCCTTCTTTGACGTCATGGTGCATTTGACCGTTCACTTGGCAAATGAGGCCAAACTCGGCGGCCCAGTTCATTACCGCTGGATGTATTTTATCGAGAGTTAATCGTCTCGTCTCATTCGCACAATGTATTTGATCGTTCTTGATATATTCATCCAAATATTTTTTTCTCAAATTAGGTACTTACGAACATTGAAATCATATGTTCGTAATAAAGGTCGTCCGGAGGGATCAATTGCTGAAGGATACCTAGAAGAAGAATGTCTAACATTCTGCTCAAGATACCCAGACTAGTGCTATCACTCAGCTGCAGTCTGCGCTAGACGCGGAGCGAGAGCAGAGGCAGGCCCTCGAGCAGAGGATTGAGCCGGAGCGAGAGCAGAGGCAGGCCCTCGAGCAGAGGGTTGAGGCGGAGAAGAAGGCCCTCGATGAGGAAAGGAAACCTCGCAGGGAACTGGAGCGTCGGCTTAATGACTTTATAAGCCTGTCTAGCGGTGGCTCATGCTCATGATCAGGTACTTACTAATCTTTATAATATTAGTAAAAAATATGAATCTTACTAATTTGAGTTTAGATCATATTATCACACTTATGATTTTCCAACACTTAGATTCTAAATCGGTGAATCAGAGCATAAATTATTCAAACATCCAATTAGAACTCGCTCGCAAGTCCGAAATACGGAATAATTCCAAGTTCAATTTATCGGATGCCGATCCGATGACGATCGGATCGAATCCAAACCTATTTCATATCCGAAACACGCTAAGTTATGATTTTCCAACACTTAGACTCTAAATCGGTGAATCGGAGCATAAATTGGTCAAATATCCAATTATAACCCGCTCGCAAGTCCGAAATACGGAATAATTCCAAGTTCGAATTATTGGATGCCGATCCGATGACGATCGGATCGAATCCAAACCTATTTTATATCCAAAACACGCTAACTTATGATTTTCCAACACTTAGACTCTAAATCGATGAATCGGAGCGTAAATTGGTCATATATCCAATTAGAACCCGCTCCCAAGTCCGAAATACGGAATAATTCCAAGTTTGAATTATCGAATGCCGATCCGATGACGATCGGATCGAATCCAAACCTATTTCATATCCGAAACAAGCTAACTATACTCTAAATCGGTGAATCGGATCGTAAATTGGTCAAATATTCAATTAGAACCCGCTCGAAAGTCCGAAATACGGAATAATTCCAAGTTCGAATTATCGGATGCCGATCCGATGACGATCGGATCGAATCCAAACCTATTTCATATCCGAAACACGCTAACTTATGATTTTCCAACACTTAGACTCTAAATCGGTGAATCGAAGCGTAAATTGGTCAAATATCCAATTAGAACCCGCTCGCAAGTCCGAAATACGGAATAATTCCAACTTCGAATTATCGGATGCCGATCCGATGACGATCCGATCGAATCCAAACCTATTTCATATCCGAAACACGCTAACTTATGATTTTCCAAAACTTAGACTCTAAATCGGTGAATCAGAGCGTAAATTGGTCATATATCCAATTAGAACCCGCTTGCAAGTCCGAAATACGGAATAATTCTAAGTTCGAATTATCGGATGCCGATCCGATGATGATCGGATCGAATCCAAACCTATTTCATATCCGAAACACGCTAACTTATGATTTTCCAACACTTAGACTCTAAATCGGTGAATCGGAGCGTAAATTGGTCAAATATCCAATTATAACTCGCTCGCAAGTCCGAAATATGAAATCATTCCAACTTTGAATTATCGGATGCCGATCCGATGATGATCCGATCGAATCCAAACCTATTTCATATCCGAAACACGCTAACTTATGATTTTCCAACACTTAGACTCTAAATCGGTGAATCGGATCGTAAATTGGTCAAATATCCAATTAGAACCCGCTCGCAAGTCCGAAATATGGAATAATTCCAAGTTCGAATTATCGGATACCGATCCGTTGACGATCGGATCAAATCCAAACCTATTTCATATCCGAAACACGCTAACTTATGATTTTCCAACACTTAGACTCTAAATCGGTGAATCGGAGCGTAAATTGGTCAAATATCTAATTAGAACCCGCTCGCAAGTCCGAAATACGGAATAATTCCAAGTTCGAATTATCGGATGCCGATCCGATGACGATCCGATCGAATCCAAACATATTTCATATTCGAAACACGCTAACTTATGATTTTCCAACACTTAAACTCTTAATCGGTGAATCGGAGTGTAAATTGGTCAAATATCCAATTAGAACTCACTCGCAAGTCCGAAATACGGAATAATTCAAACTTCGAATTATCGGATGCTGATCCGATGACGATCCGATCGAATCCAAACCTATTTCATATCCGAAACACGCTAACATATGATTTTCCAACACTTAGACTCTAAATCGGTGAATCGGAGCGTAAATTGGTCATATATCCAATTAGAACCCGCTCGCAAGTTCGAAATACGGAATAATTCCAAGTTCGAATTATCGGATGCCGATCCGATGACGATCGGATCGAATCCAAACCTATTTCATATCCGAAACACGCTAAGTTATGATTTTCCAACACTTAGACTCTAAATCGGTGAATCGGATCGTAAATTGGTCAAATATCCAATTAGAACCCGCTCGCAAGTCCGAAATACGGAATAATTCGAAGTTCGAATTATCGGATGATGATCCGATGACGATCCGATCGAATCCAAACCTATTTCATATCCGAAACACGCTAACTTATGATTTTCCAACACTTAGACTCTAAATCGGTGAATCAGAGCGTAAATTGGTCAAATATCCAATTAGAACTCGCTCGCAAGTCCGAAATACGGAGTAATTCCAACTTCGAATTATCGGATGCCGATCCGATGATGATCCGATCGAATCCAAACCTATTTCATATCTGAAACACGCTAAGTTATGATTTTCCAACACTTAGACTCTAAATCGGTGAATCGGATCGTAAATTGGTCAAATATCCAATTAGAACCCGCTCGCTTGTCCGAAATACGGAATAATTCCAAGTTCGAATTATCGGATGCCGATCCGATGACGATCCGATCGAATCCAAACCTATTTCATATCCGAAACACGCTAATTTATGATTTTCCAACACTTAGACTCTAAATCGGTGAATCGGAGCGTAAATTGGTCAAATATCCAATTAGAACTCGCTCGCAAGTCCGAAGTACGGAATAATTCCAACTTCGAATTATCGGATGCCGATCCGATGACGATCCGATCGAATCCAAACCTATTTCATATCCGATACACACTAACTTATGATTTTCCAACACTTAAACTATAAATCGGTGAATCAGAGCGTAAATTGGTCAAATATCCAATTAGAACCCGCTCGCAAGTCCGAAATACGGAATAATTCCAAGTTCGAATTATCGAATGCCGATCCGATGACGATCGGATCGAATCCAAACCTATTTCATATCCGAAACACGCTAACTTATGATTTTCTAACACTTAGACTCTAAATCGGTGAATCGGAGCGTAAATTGGTCAAATATCCAATTAGAACCCGCTCGCATGTCCGAAATACGGAATAATTCCAAGTTCGAATTATCGTATGCCGATCCGATGACGATCAGATCAAATCGAAACCTATTTCATATCCGAAACACGCTAACTTATGATTTTCCAACACTTAGACTCTAAATCGGTGAATCGGAGCGTAAATTGGTCAAATATCCAATTATAACCCGCTCGCAAGTCCGAAATACTGAATAATTCCAACTTCGAATTATTGGATGCCGATCCGATGATGATAGGATCGAATCCAAACCTATTTTATATCCGAAACACGCTAAGTTATGATTTTCCAACACTTAGACTCTAAATCGGTGAATGGGAGCGTAAATTGGTCATATATCCAATTAGAACCCGCTCGCAAGTCCGAAATACAGAATAATTCCAAGTTCAAATTATCGGATGCCGATCCGATAACGATCGGATCGAATCCAAACCTATTTCATATCCGAAACACGCTAACTTATTATTTTCCAACACTTAGACTCTAAATCGGTGAATCGGAGCGTAAATTGGTCAAATATCCAATTAGAACCCGCTCGCAAGTCCGAAATACGGAATAATTCCAACTTCGAATTATCGGATGCCGATCCGCTGATGATTCGATCGAATCCAAACCTATTTCATATCCGAAACACGCTAACTTATGATTTTCCAACACTTAGACTCTAAATCGGTGAATCGGATCGTAAATTGGTCAAATATCCAATTAGAACCCGCTCGCAAGTCCGAAATACGGAAGGAATAATTCCAAGTTCGAATTATCGGATGCCGATCCGATGACGATCGGATCGAATCCAAACCTATTTCATATCCGAAACACGCTAACTTATGATTTTCCAACACTTAGACTCTAAATCGGTGAATCAGAGCGTAAATTGGTCAAATATCCAATTATAACTCGCTCGCAAGTCCGAAATACGGAATAATTCCAACTTCGAATTATCGGATGCCGATCTGATGATGATCCGATCGAATCCAAACCTCTTTCATATCCGAAACACGCTAACTTATGATTTTCCAACACTTAGGCTCTAAATCGATGAATCGGATCGTAAATTGGTCAAATATCCAATTAGCACCCGCTCGCAAGTCCGAAATACGGAATTATTCAAAGTTTGAATTATCTGATGCCGATCCGTTGACGATCGGATCGAATCCAAACCTATTTCATATCCGAAACACGCTAACTTATGATATTCCAACACTTAGACTCTAAATCGGTGAATCGAAGCGTAAATTAGTCAAATATCCAATTAGAACCCGCTCGCAAGTCCGAAATACGGAATAATTCCAAGTTCAAATTATCGGATGCCGATCCGATGACGATCCAATCGAATCCAAACCTATTTCATATCCGAAACAAGCTAACTTATGATTTTCCAACACTTAGACTCTAAATCGATGAATCGGAGCGTAAATTGATCAAATATCCAATTAGAACTCGCTCGCAAGTCCGAAATACGGAATAATTCCAACTTTGAATTATCGGATGCCGATCCGATGACGATCCAATCGAATCCAAACCTATTTCATATCTGAAACACGCTAACTTATGATTTTCCAACACTTAGACTCTAAATCGGTGAATCGGAGCGTAAATTTATCAAATATCCAATTAGAACTCGCTCGCAAGTCCAAAATACGGAATAATTCCAAGTTCGAATTATCGGATGCCGATCCGATGACGATCGGATCGAATCCAAACCTATTTCATATCCCAAACACGCTAAGTTATGATTTTCCAGCACTTAGACTCTAAATCGGTGAATCGGATCGTAAATTGGTCAAATATCCAATTATAACCCGCTCGCAAGTCCGAAATACGGAATAATTCCAACTTCGAATTATCGGATGCCGATCCGATGACGATCCGATCGAATCCAAACCTATTTCATATCCGAAACACGCTAACTTATGATTTTCCAACACTTAGACTCTAAATCGGTGAATCGGAGCGTAAATTGGTCAAATATCCAATTATAACTCGCTCGCAAGTCCGAAATACGGAATAATTCCAACTTCGAATTATCGGATGCCGATCCGATGACGATCCGATCGAATCCAAACCTATTTCATATCCGAAACACACTAAGTTATGATTTTCCAACACTTAGACTCTAAATCGGTGAATCGGATCGTAAATTGGTCAAATATCCAATTAGAACCTGCTCGCAAGTCCGAAATACGGAATAATTCCAAGTTCGAATTATCGGATGCCGATCCGATGACGATCCGATCGAATCCAAACCTATTTCATATCCGAAACACGCTAACTTATGATTTTCCAACACTTAGACTCTAAATCGGTGAATCGGATCATAAATTGGTCAAATATCCCATTAGAACCCGCTCGCAAGTCCGAAATACGGAATAATTCCAAGTTCGAATTATCGGATGCCGATCCATTGACGATCCGATCGAATCCAAACCTATTTCATATCCGAAACACGCTAACTTATGATTTTCCAACACTTAGACTCTAAATCGGTGAATCGGAGCGTAAATTGGTCAAATATCCAATTAGAACCCGCTCGCAAGTCCGAAATACGGAATAATTCTAAGTTTGAATTATCGAATGCTGATCCGATGACGATCCGATTGAATCCAAACCTATTTCATATCCGAAACACGCTAACTTATGATTTTCCTACACTTAGACTCTAAATCGGTGAATCGGAGCGTAAATTGGTCAAATATCCAATTAGAACTCGCTCGCAAGTCCGAAATACGGAATAATTCCAAGTTCGAATTATCGGATGCCGATCCGATGACGATCGGATCGAATCCAAACCTATTTCATATCCGAAACACGCTAACTTATGATTTTCCAACACTTAGACTCTAAATCGGTGAATCGGAGCGTAAATTGGTCAAATATCCAATTATAACTCGCTCGCAAGTCCGAAATACGGAATAATTCCAACTTCGAATTATCGGATGCCGATCCGATGACGATCGGATCGAATCCAAACCTATTTCATATCCGAAACACGCTAAGTTATGATTTTCCAACACTTAGACTCTAAATCGGTGAATCGGATCGTAAATTGGTCAAATATCCAATTAGAACCCGCTCGCAAGTCCGAAATACGGAATAATTCCAAGTTCGAATTATCGGATGCCGATCCGATGACGATCGGATCGAATCCAAACCTATTTCATATCCGAAACACGTTAACTTATGATTTTCCAACACTTAGACTCTAAATCGGTGAATCGGAGCGTAAATTGGTCAAATATCCAATTAGAACCCGCTCGCAAGTCCGAAATACGAAATAATTCCAACTTCGAATTATCGGATGCCGATCCGATCGAATCCAAACTTATTTCAAAACCGAAACACGCTAACTTATCATTTTTTAACGCTTAGACTCAGTTATAGATATAAACCATTTTTTTAACAAATACATGTTAATTGTAGGAGCAGGGCGGCGTCAGGGGATCGATGAGAGCACCAGCGTTGGTGGCGGGCGTGGGTGGTTGAGATAGGACGGCGTCAGGGGATCGATGAGAGCACCAACGTTGGTGGCGGGCGGGGGTGGTTGAGATAGGGCATGTATCATCTCTAAGTTTTTGATTGTGTAAATATTATTTTGTAATATGTGGTTATTTTTTGTTCTTGTCTATAATTGTCGGGTTTTGTGGTAGTATTTGATAATTTGCTGTAATTTTTTATCAATTTAGTTAATATTTTAAAATTTACGGTAATATTTTATAAATTGTGGTAATATTTGATAAATTGTGGTAATATATTGTGGTATTGTTGTAAATCACAGGAATTAAATAACATTATTTAGGTAAATTTATTAAAAAAAAACATACTTATTACCGACGAAAATTAATTTTTCCGTCGGTAATAATTTTTTCATTTTTTGTAAATTATAAATAATTTGCTGACGGTATATAATATCCGTCGGTAATAGATATATTATTACCGACGGGACATATATATGCATCGGTAATATATATAGTATTACCGACAGTATATACCATAACCGTCGGTAAAATGCTTATATATTACCGACGGATTATTAAGGTTCGTCGGCAATAATATATTATATTAATTTTTAATTGATTAAATATGACCGACGACTTTAATATTACCGTCGGTATTAATTATTATTACCGACGGTAATATTTGGCCCGTCGTATTGTTTTTCCCGACACCTTTTTCCCGACAGGCAGCGACGGAAATATCTTCCGTCGCTATAAACTATTACCGACGAAATGTTAATATTACCGACGGATAGTTTCCGTCGGTAATAACTGTTTTTTTTTGTAGTGTAGGATAGGTGACCACCCTGGGAAGTTCTCGTGCGGGCATGGGCAAAGCGGACAATATCTTGTGTGTTTGGGGCAGATGTTACACAAGGCCTTGTACTCAGCTTCGTTGTTGGTCGCCGGAAAGTCTAGGCGTGTCGACTTATGAATTATGACATTCTCTGGGAAAAGTATCAAGACTTTGATCCCCATAACTAGGTTGTTCGCTGAACCATCAACAAAGATCCTCCATTCGCCGGACGAGGCCTATACGCTGGGTCCCAAGTCAGATTCTTCTGCTCACCAGAAGTCTTCTTCGTACGTCATGAGCATCCCCCTCCATAGGAAAGTCACTCAGGAAATTGGCCAATACTTGGCCCTTGATGGCCACTCGAGGCTCGTACCGAATGCAATATTAGAGCAGCTCGGTCGCCCATCTTCCTAGCCTTCCAGCTCGGCCGACTTCTTTCAAAGCCTGCTTCAGCGGATACTCTGTTATTACTCGGAAGGGGTAAAAGGCGAAGTACGAATGAAGCTTCCGTGTCGTGTGGACTAAGGCGTTGGCTACTTTTTCTATCCTCGTATAACAAATATTCTCTCTCGAGATCAGCTCTTGGCCGGAGTCCTGGATCGTCCCTGAGCTTTGTCGAGGCTATCCCAGAGATCCGTTTGCCGATGGGTGCAACTCTTTGCCACCAAGTCGTGCATCCTTTGGAACAGTTTCTCTTGGTTGACCAAGAAAACCTCTAGTAGCTGATGCGAGGGAAGAAGGGCAGGAGGATCATGACCCTCCTTGTTCGGGCAGACCCTTTTCACCAATGTAGGAGGAGGACATCGAAGTAGCTGACTTCTCCTTGCCTTGGCGAGTCATCACCATGGATGCAGCTTGTTGGAGAGGAAGTTGAAGTTGATCATGTTAAGGTGGGAGGAATCCCACAGACAACGCTAGACAATATGGGGGTGAAAATCCTGCCGACCACACCCGATCGTCAGATGGAGTGGATCGTCCTCCACCGCCTTCTCGCAGCACCTGCAAAAAGACCGAGGCTCACCTTCGAGCCAAAGCCCCTCTTACACTCAAGTCAGGGAAGGGAGAGAAAGTGTGTAATGTGGTCGTGGGTGTCGGAAGTGAATTGCTCTCCTCGGTTTGAATTGCTTACCTGCTTATGAAGGGGTGGTTTATTTTATAGACTTACGTACGTGTGCGTAGTAGCTGCGATCTATTATTCGATGATCTCGGGACGATTATGATGGATCCCCTCCGATCGGACGCCATTCAAATCATTCCTTCTATTCTCCCATGGATCTGGGCGTTACACCTCATCGCGGGTACCTCACGATCCCAACGACCGAGATATCCTCGGGACCGCTCGGCGTGGCGTTTGTCCCGGCCGTTACAGCACCTTCCGATCTTTTCTCGCCTAATGGCGGTTCTTCCGCGCCGATTAGGTCGGGCTGCTCATGCACTTGGGTAGTCGGGCCAGGTGCACAACCTGCCCAACTTCGTTCCCGACCTGGTTCCCGTCGAAGGGCTCGGGCTCCTTCGATTTTTTTCTTGGGCTCGGTCTTCAGCAGGTGGTGCAGCCCGTGGACCGAGTCTGATCGATCTGGACTCGGTCCACCCTCAACCGGTACTTCGGATTTCTGCGTTGGGCCAAGCTGGGTGGTCCAGTTTTACACTCATCAACATCAATTGAATGTGGCAGAAAACCCCTTCTACAGCGATACCTTGCGTGCGAGCTGATCGCGGGTGTCTTCGCGTACGAGCTGATCGTGGGTGATTGTTGGTGTCCGAGCTGTTGGTGATCAGGTGCTGAATCTTCAGAAGTATTCTTTGAGCTTCCAACACGAGACGATACCTCTTGTGTGAGCTGATCGTGGGCGGCCTTTGGTGTCCGAGTTGTTGGTGATCAGATACTGAATCTTCTTAAGTATTCTTTGAGCTTCCAACACGAGGCGATACCTCGCGTGCGAGCTGATCGCGGGCGAGCTTTGGTGTCCGACCTGTTGGTGATCAGGTGCCGAATCTCATAAAGTATGCTTTGAGCTTCCACATGAGGCGATACCTCGTGTGCGAATTGATCGCGGGCGACCTTTGGTGTCCGAGCTGTTGGTGATCATGTGCCAATCTTCTACAGTATTCTTTGTGCCTCCAACACGAGGCGATACCTTATGTGTGAGCTAACCGCGGATGACTTCACGTGCTTTGATGGCGGGCTGATGCTAATTTAAGGGGACCATCAGCTGATATGTAAGTTATTTGTCTACAAAAAAAAAAAAGGAATAATTTGACAATTGCCAAAGTTCACGTGGAGTTGCTCATTGGACGTTTTGAATCTAACTAGTGACCTTTTGAATCTAGCTAGACATTTTGCAATATCATGTATGCCAAGCAAAGTTGGCAACCGAACTGGCTACCGAACTTTCATTGTCCTAATCGGCCTCCATCCCCCACTCTCGTGAATCGAAACCACATCGTTAATCACAGGTTCCGACATCGATCATCACCCCAGCACTATATATATGCACCTTACCCTTCTGCCCAACATGCACCGCATCTCTCTTTCTCTCTCTCTCACCTTAAAATGGGCAGCCTGCCATTCCGACCGCTTGATCCAGATACATTCATGGAGGAGTCAAATGCTGTGGTTAAATTCATTGCCGATTACTACCGGCATATCGAGCAGTACCCAGTTCGCAGCCAGGCGGAGCCCGGTGACCTGAGCAAGCGCCTCCCCACCACCGCACCCTTCTCTCCGGAACCCATTGAGACCATTCTCGACGACATCCGCAGCGACATCCTCCCCGGGCTCACACACTGGCAGAGCCCCAACTTCTACGCCTACTACCAAGCCAACGCAAGCACCGGGGGCTTCCTCGGCGAGATGCTCTGCTCCGGCCTCAACATCGTGGGGTTCAACTGGATCTCGTCCCCGGCCGCCACCGAGCTGGAAAGCACGGTGATGGACTGGATGGGCAGGATGCTGGAGCTCCCTCCCTGCTTCCTCTTCTCCGGCGGCGAGGGCGGGGGAGGTGTCCTGCATGGGAGCACATGCGAGGCGGTGGTGTGCACGCTGGCCGCCGCACGCGACAAGGCCCTGGGCGAGATCGGAGGTGACGCCATAACCAAGCTGGTGGTCTACACCTCCGACCAGACCCATTTCATGGTCCAGAAGGCGGCCAAGCTCATCGGTATCCCTCCGCTCAACCTCAGGGTGTTGCCCACATCCGGCGCCTCCGGATACGCGCTGACTCCCCTCGCCGCCCGCTCCGCCATAGAGGATGATATTGCCCACGGACGGGTCCCCTTGTATCTGTGCGCCACGGTCGGCACCACCCCGGTGGGAGCCGTGGACCCACTGTTGGAGCTCGGGCATGTGGCCAACGAGTACGGTGTTTGGTTCCACGTCGACGCGGCTTGTGCAGGTAGCGCCGCCATTTGCCCGGAGTTCCGCCCTTACTTCGACGGGGTGGAGCTCGCCGACTCGTTCAGCATGAATCCCCACAAGTGGTTCCTCACCAACATGGACTGCTGCTGCCTTTGGGTTAAAAACCCTATGGCGCTGATTGACTCCTTGTCCATCACCCCAAAGACCTTTAATTTCTGCGCGAGTCACACGAAGGGGGTGGTGGACTACCAGGACTGGCAGATCGCGCTGAGCCGGCGCTTCCGGGCCATGAAGCTGTGGGTGGTCATCCGGCGGTACGGCGTGGCCAACCTGATGGAGCACATCAGGAGCGACGTTGCGCTGGCCCGCCGCTTCGAAAGGCTGGTCGCCATGGACGAGAGGTTTGAAGTGGTTGCGACTCGCAGGTTCTCTCTCGTGTGCTTACGTCTCAAACCACCGCAAGCTGATCCAGCCGGCGATGCTTCCGTGCTCAACCTCAAGCTGCTCGAGGCGCTGAATTCCAGCGGCCGCGCTTTCATTACCCATGTAGTGGTCGGTGGGACTGTCATACTGCGTTTCGCGATCGGGGCGACCCTTACACAGGAGGAGCACGTCGATGCCACGTGGAAACTAATTCAAAAAAAAGCCACGGAAATACTGGGTGAACTGCTCCACTGATCTCTCCCTCTCTACTGGATGACCGGCTTCACTGCTCTCTCCCTCTCTACTGGGTGACCGGCTTCACTGCTCTCTCTCTCTCTCTCTCTCTCTCTCTCAATAAAAAAAAGGCAATAGCCTAAATTACCCAGACAAAATCATCCATAGAAACCAAATTGCAAAATAAACCCGTAAGGGATCCCATAATTAGCATTCAGGCATGGATGCTATAACCAATGGTTCATTCTCACTCCTGTACCGTGGAAGCGAATGGTATGATGATGTGATTCTCATTAATTGGACGTTTCCATAGACTTTCAATTACAAAGTGATTGTGAACTAATGCAGCTTAGAGTACTATGTCACTTTGAGTTACAACTCAGTGAGACCACTTTGTCAAATAATTTTAAACTCTCGGAGGATAGAAGATACTACGCGCATTAAGTAAACTCTCATGCAAGATGATCACTGGAACTGAGCACTCATCCAATTGATTTTTATAAATAGTCTATCAAATTACTTTTACAAAAATAATATTATATTATAGAAATATTTTGATATAAAAAATATTTTCATCGGTAATCATAAAGAAATGCAGAATTGTAACTTAAGAACATGGAGTACAATGTGTGTTCCGGATAGGACAATTGCTTCTCTCAGCGTTATTTGTGAATACCGGATAATCAATGGGCTATGTGTACGTACAGCTAGGGGTGTAAAAAAAGCCCACCGGCCCAAACGTCAACGGCCCGACCCGGCTCAGCCCGAAAGCACCATGGACCAGGCTCGGGCCACCACCCTAAGCCTACAGCCCGGCCCGAAACCCGACCAGGCCCGACCCAAAAGAAATCCCGAAAGCCCGGTCCAAAAACCCGAATATAATACTGTAGATTTATTATATATATATATATATATATATATATATATATATATATATATATATATATATATATATATATATATATATATATATATATATATATATATATATATATATGGGGACGGGGAGCCTGGACCTCAGGTGCAGCATCCAGGCTGCACCCGCGCGGCATGGATGCCACGTGTCCGGAAAAAACCGAAAAATCGGGGACGGATCGGCGCCATAATTGCCGGAGCAATTCTCAGCCACCCGATCGTAGCATCCAACGGCGTGGATTCTTCCGCGCGGCATGGATCTCGCTGTTACTGTGGCTGGCACAATAACAACGAGATTTACTGTGGCCCGTTCGATTTGATCCATCAGACATATCGCTGCACATTTGGGTTGTTCGGGTGAATCTAGCCCGTCTGATCGATCGAATCGGACGGGCCAAATCAATCTCGCGGTTACTGTAGCGGCTACAGTAACCGCGAGATTGATTTGGCCCGTCCGATTCGATCGATCAGACGGGCCAGATTCACACACACAGCATAACAGTCGGAGGGGATTTGTTTGAGCCGTCGATCGTAGGATCTAACGGCTAGGATTCATTCCACCTTAAATCTCGCTGTTACTGTGCCTGCCACAGTAACAGCGAGATCCATGCCGCGCGGGGGAATCCACGCCGTTGGATGCTACGATCGGGTGGCTGAGAATTGCTCCGGCAATTATGGCGCCGATCCGTCCCCTATTTCTCGATTTTTTCCGGACACGTGGCATCCATGCAGCGCGGGTGCAGCCTGGACGCTGCACCTGAGTTCCAGGCTCCCCGTCCCCTATATATATATATATATATATATATATATATATATATATATATGGGCATGCTATAATGTGGCATGCGGTAAGTGCGGCACCACATCGCAGCCGTCTGCTGCATCCATTGTGTGCATCGCATGCACGCAGCGGTGCATCAGACGGTTGTAGTGCAGTGCCACACTTACCGCATGCCGCATTATAGCATGCCCCTATATATATACTAGTAATGCCCGTGCCTATCAGCACGCACATTCGGCGAGGGTGTGACAAAATTTTAAGAGAGGAGAATATTTTAAGGGTGGCAATAATAATTTAAAAACAGTAATAATATTTTGAGGGAGTCGACAATATTTTGAGGACGGTAACACAAAAGAAATGTGAAGATGATCATGTCGGCATACACATTCGGCGAGGGTGCCTACATTCTGTGAAGGCATCCATATTCGACGGAGGTGCCCACATTTGGTGACGGTGCCCACATTCGGTTGGGGACAAATTCGGTCGTGATAACCATTTTCAGCATGGCGACAATAATATTCAGTAACCGCCTTGCAAGAAATAGTTGTAATGGTTAATGTGAGCATCGTCGGCGTGCACATTTAGTGAGGGCGCCCACATCCGGCTTGGGCACCCACACTTGGTTGGGGTGCCCACATTCGGTGGGGGTATGGTCGTATGGGCAACATTGTTCTATATCATATAGGGTGAGGGAGCTGTATAGCTTGGTGGATGGCCGCCTTCGATGGCAAATAAAATAAAACAAAATAAATACATCACAAAGATATAGTAAAATAGCCCTTGCCTGAAGAAACAAACAAATTTAGACGGCGACAACAAAATTTCGAGGGCATAACAAAATTTCTAGAGCGTAATAATTTAGAGTCTCCATAGAAGCATCGACGGGTACAATGTCGAGCCTACGTACGACAGTGGGAGCTCCGGCACGGTACTCCGTTCAAGAACACCGAAAAACATTACTTGAGATTACATGATTGGGGATGAAGTTAGAACCCCCTCAGAATACCCAGGAGGATGTGAGAACCCACCGATGCCTAATCTCCATTAACCCCAAACTTTAGTTCGATTATTAAAGCAATACAACAGGTCGAGCCTTGATCACACATTACATTCTTTAAATCATACATATTGACCAAATACAAATCTGTTATCACAAACACTCTCATCAGGCAACATCACATCCTCAGTCGCATTTTATGACATCGGTAGTGTTGTGGCCGTCGTTGGTGCCAAAACACATTCGGCAACACTATAGAAGCTGCCTTCGGCGGCAACACAACGCCTGCCCTCAATCCCATCCCTCAATCTCAAATCCATTCAATCCATCAGCACGACAGTGGCTACATTCGGTGGCACTCCTCTGCTGTCTCCGATGGCCATGGTGACCCTCTTGCGGCCATGACCACCCTCCCGTCTACAACGGTTACCACCTAGACCGCATATATCCCTTACCCTCGGAGCTCAAATGGGACACCGTCGATGAATTTTACCACCCCGTCGAACTCGTGCCCATCGACACTGTTGAACCCATGCTCGTCGGCACAACAGCAGCCGGCAAACCCATGCCCATCATCATGGTGGTAGCAAACCCGCCTCCAACAGACGGCTCCCGAGAGGGATTAAGAGAGCCGCCTTCGGCATGCCTACCGAGTGTACCCAACCAAAACTATTAATTAAGTAAATATGATATTAAAAGAAATAATTTGGCCTAACATAGAGGGAAATATATATTTTTAGATTTTTACATGTTTGCTACTACTACTTTAGTTCAACATATTATATGGTACAAAACTCTTTTTATTATTATGATTATTTCTTTAAAACTGTTATATACCCTCGTACCCCAAAATCTGGCTTGTAAGAGAAGGTCCACAGGAGATATATTAATTCGGTGATGATTGCCAACTACACCGAATTAGTACTTTTTAGTGCAATATAAAAAAAAGAGAAATGTAACACATAGATCCATCATCTGAAGCAAAGGGTCTTAAACCCACAATCAAACAAAGAATTGTTATAAAAGGTAAATGAACATGAAAGATTGGTTGCCCATCTTTTGCCAAACACTACTTGTAGACATGCCCACAACTGCTGCCTCGTCGATGGACGTCGCCGCTCCTATAACCACCTGCTAGTCATCGCATCTCCCTTGATCACCGATGGTTGTTGCCCCTCACTATCGATCTTAACCAACTGAAGATGGAGCATACAATTGGGAAATAGCTAGGGGGGGAGAGAGAGAAAGAGAGAGAGGGAGAAGGTCCAACGATGGGTCAGAAGGGGAAAAAAAAGCCAAAGCCCAGAAACTACAATTACTGAGTTTTGATAAACCTGTGTTCTCTCTCTCTCTCTCTCTCTCTCTCTCTCTCTCTCTCTCTCTCTCTTGCATCTGGTGATTCATTCTCCCCCATTGAAGGCGAGAGAGGCCGAGTACTATTCATTCTCCCCCATTGTCGGTCGAGGGTGCATGCTGGCCGGGCTGAGTGCGATTCGTCTCCCCATCACCAGAGATGGCTGAGGTTGGGGTCGAGTGCGATTCATCTCCCCAACGCCGGAGATGCCTGAGGTCGGGGCTGAGTGCGATTTATCTCCCCATTGCCGGAGATGACAGAGGTCAAGGCCGATTGCGATTCATATCCCCATTGTTGGATCCCATCATCGGAGATGCCTGAGGTCAGGGCCGAGTGCGAGGCATTCGTTGGGAAGTTGCTGCTTGTGCCATTGGGGATGAGAGGAAGGTTTTTTTTTTTTTTTTGTATATAGGGTGAGGGATTTGGGGATGGCAGTTTATGAGGGAGAGACGTGGGCAGTACGTGAATGGGTGCCAGCTGTTGCTAGATTTCGATGGGGAGAGTGATGTTTGGTAATGCAACTCTCTCTCTCTCTCTCTCTCTCTCTCTCGCGCGCGCGCGCGCGCGCGCGCACGGATGGTTCAAAGGTTAAATCCTAGCCCTTCAAAAAAGTCAATCCCAACCGTTGTTTGTACCCCCCATAAAAACTGTAGCTTATTATATACTAGTGCATGCCCGTGCCTGTCGGCACTGTAGCGGGCCGCCTTCGGCGGCAACACACCTATCAGCAATGTAGCGGGTCGCCTTCGGCGGCAAAACACCCCATGGGCATCACCACCCTCAACCCCACTGTCGTATGCGGTGACAGCACAGCTGACCACCTTCGGCAGGAAAAAACTTTCGGCTGCAACACCGGCCTGCCCCAACGGACGAACAACCGCTAAGACTCGATTAGATCCGTTTAAATATTTATTCTTTATTTTGAAATTTTTTATTACGTTGTAACTCACCATCATGGGTGTCCTGATCACAGCCAACTGTTGAACCATCACAGACTGTGAATGGATGCTGGGTAAACCCGACTCGACCCGACTCAACCCATTGATTTTCAAGCAAAACCTATCAAGATAGCAGCTGTCCCCGACTTGACATCCACCTACACCAGTAAACTGTCATCGGTTTGAATGTGGGAGTACTCCATTTCTTCCATCATAGCTGCTCTCTCTCTCTCTTTCTCTTAAACCAGCACCATCTCTTGGAATCCCTGATCGCACCCCATGCCATCCACCTCACGTCCCCACTCTTCCAACACTAATATTACAGTATCGGATAAGGTGATGAGTACAAATGAATCAAATTGAGAAGATGTAGAAGCTTGATAACAATTTTGTGCACACAAAAATGTATGATCCACACCCATACTAAAATCGATGTGGCACACTAAAATTTCTCAAAAAACTGCCACGAATAATAGTAAATCCACCCCAAAATAATACACTGCACTTTTATCCATACTCATACTTAAAAAATGATCAATTGGAAAAATAAGCCTATATTTTAGTGTATTCATTTGTGACGTCTAAAAGGTGTCCATTTAGAAAAAAAAAAATACACTTCAAGCCACAAATCAATACTTTTGATCAAATGATATTCAATTATATAATTCTTTTTGAATAACATTTGAAAAAATACTCCTCAAAACATGGAAGCCGTGACATTATACATATTACCATCATCGTAAATGAGTCCAAAGTTGCTCCATTCATTTGCTTCTTCAAGCATCCACCACTGCCCAATGGCGCAGAATCCCTCCGTATTGCCTCTAGCAGCAGGCTCATACAGACAGCGATGGCGGCATGGCGTCTCCAGCAGCAGGCTCGTACACAAAGCAGTGGTGGCGTGACGCCTCGAATAATAGCAGGCTTGTACACAGCGGGGGTGGCGTGGCGCCTCCAACAAAACATAACGTACATGATATAAAACTAAGATGAAACTTTTATTTTTATTTTTTTACAAATTAAATCTCTATAATTAAAAAACCATATATAATAACACAATACTAAGTATTGATGGCAGCATTCAGAATGAGTAGGAGGATATATTCAGCTCACGATAAATCTCAGAAACCATGGTTTCTTCATCATTGATGTCAACACTAAATGCACAAAAAATCACCCAAAAAAATTAAATAAAGAAGTGAATATGATCTTTATACATACGTCACATATCATAAGAGATGATGAAAGGAAAAGAAGATACATATACATAGGCAAATAGCAGAGAATTCAAAAGACTCTTCAAAACCAAAGTCCAAACACACCACCTCAATGTTCCAAAATGAGTACTCGTCATCTCTGAGCAATTTCGTCGAACAGGTGCCATTGTCAATCCCAATGAAAGCTCACCATCTCTGAGCATTAGAGTAGGAAGCTCTAATAAAAATTGCAACTCTAGCAAACTCAAGATCAAATAGTCTTAGAAGGGGGAAAAAAATTGAAACTTTAAACTGTGCATAACATTTTCAATTGTAACAAAATCAAACAACCACCTTTCAAATAGTCTCAACCAATTCATTCCTAATCAGGTACCATTGGTAAAGTGCTTGCTACAAACCATGGCATTTGCTGAACTTTCACATCATAAGACTCATCAACAAAGCATCTTATGACCAACTACCAATTCAACTTTAATGGAATGTCTCTAATAGGATTCAACAAAAAAACCACATTGTGCATCTCTGGATCATATTTGAAAACTGGGTGCAATAACATGCATAGAATGAGTCAAAAACAATTCATGGCTAAGAGATTTAAAGCTGTAGAAAATTAGAGCAATATTGAGTACATCGCTTTGAAGCTCTTGCCATTGGTCCAACTGTTCACATGAAAATTCCAAAGCGGAAGTAGTTCTGGATCTTGGACCTTTGGAAAAAGGCCTTGCAAAGGCAAAGCATAACCAAAGCCTTTCTCATGAGCTCCCACACCTCCACCTCTGATTCCAGTTTTTTTTCCCCTTTGAGCCCGATTGACATGTCTGATCACAGCCGTCCGTTGCCCCATGCACCCAGCCAAGACCATTCAACTCGGACCGGCAGGCTACGTGACGCTGTGATAGGAAGCGACGTGAATCGCGCCAACCATTGGGGACACACTGGGTTGAATAGCACTTCATTAGATAGATAGATAGATACGCATTATTGTAGTATATTAATGGGAGAGCAGAGATCCAAGTTATTGTAGTATATTAATGGAATATTTTCATTTGTCCAGTATCAATAATATGACTCCAAGTTCTTTCTTCTTTGGGTGGGAAACAATCAGCAGTTTAGAAAACACATCTTTGAGATGACTGGTTTTCTGCATCTTTAAGCAGCTTCGGCTTCAACCATTAGTGATAGAGTAAATGTGGTAAAAAATGAGGTATATATATTTTTCGACTGTGTCATCTCGTGTTGGGTATTGATCATTTAAAAAAAAAATGTTTTTCACGATCTACATTTCTTTTGTGCTCAGCTATTTCAACTTCTGCTTCTGGATTTGCAGGTTGCATCCTTCCTGTATTATCAAGAGAAAATGAATGTTCTTGTTGAACCCGATGTACACGATATATTTGCAAGGATACCAGGATTTGGCTTTGTCCAAACCTTTTATAGTCAAGATACCAGGTGAAAAGGTTATATGACCAAAAGATAAATATTTGAATAAGTTGGCATTGTGCTTGTATCTCAAGATCTATTGCCCTCCACCTATGTTCACTGCAGTGACCTTCATGAGAGAGTTGATTTTGTGGCATGTTTGGGAGGTGATGGTGTCATTCTGCATGCATCGAACTTGTTCAGAGGTGCAGTTCCTCCTGTGGTCTCCTTTAATCTTGGATCTCTTGGGTTTCTCGCATCACATGCTGTATGCTACTATCTCCACTTGTAAAATTTCCCCTTCCTAGTATGCTTCGATTCTTCTGAATTCTTTTGTCATTCTATTATTCCACAGTTCGAAGAATATAGACGGGATTTGAGGGCAGTTATCCATGGAAACAACACAATGGAGGGAGTTTACATAACTCTCAGAATGCGCCTACGATGTGAAATTATTCGAAATGGAAAAGCAATGCCTGGAAAAGTATTTGACATTCTGAATGAAGTTGTTGTGGATCGTGGTTCTAACCCTTACCTCTCCAAAATTGAATGTTATGAACACAAACGCCTTATAACTAAAGTAAGACCAACACTCTGATTTTAGCCTATTTACTCTCCCAGCACAAAATTAGATTTTTCGTGTTTGTACTGTGCATTTGTGGTGTGTGTGTGTGTGTGTGTGTGTGTGTGAGAGAGAGAGAGAGAGAGAGAGAGAGAGAGAGAGAGAGAGAGAGAGAGAGAGAGAGAGAGAGAGAGAGAGAGATTATGTCGGTGTCGGACTTTATACTCATTATTGTACCACTTGTGAATTGTATGTTTAGCCAATATCATGGACTATGAACAAAAAAAGCATTGTTTCTCGTTTTTCACACTAATCAAACTAAAATCAACCCAAGCAGCATTGTTTCACACTAATCATGGACTATGAACAAAAAAGGCTTGTGGGTTAATGGGAGAGCAGAGATCCAAATAAAAAGCATTGTTTCTCGTTTTTCACACTAATCAAACTAAAATCAACCCAAGCAGCATTTAATAGCAGTTATATTAATTTCTCTGCTCACGACAACATAGTTAATTTCTCACATTCTAATGCTTAGGTGCTAGTCTGTAAAATATCGATCCTACCAAAACATTTAAACATGTGAGATCAAAGCTATTATCTCTAAGCGGCATCGTGTGCTAAAGTATCGAGTATAGCCTTATCCATTGGGCAAAGCCAACCCTTCGAAGGAGATGAGTCCTCGTCCTTGATGCAGTACCTGTTGAAAATAATAATTTGTTTGAAACACAGGCAGTATTGGGCGGTGTAGTCACATAGGCAGCAGGTTGAGAGGTTTCCTTAAGTGTGGGCAGTGTAGTCACACAGGCAGCAGGTCCTCAGGCATTCCACTCGTCTAGTATCGTGGCAGATGAGGCACTCCTGAAATTTAACGATGCATCAAGTTAGAAATTATCGAACGTACTATCACAAAGAATAATATTAAAAAATTTGTGTGCGCATCGAATCCTACCTTTGATTTACAATAGAACCTCTGGGTAGACAATATTTGTCGTGCTGTTTGAACTTTCTTTCGGGAGTAGGACGCTGACGGATTCAAAATTCGTGCATCGGGAGAGTGCCACATACAGTTGTCCATGGGTGAATACCACAGTACGTAGATCAACACCGACGACTGACACAGACTGTCCCTGAGACTTGTTGATTGTCATAGCGTACGCTAGTCGTACCGGGAACTGGCGTCTTGTCATGTTGATTGGTATCTCTGAATTTGACGGGGTCAAGGATATCCTTGGGATGAAAACCAGGTTGCCAGCTTTATCGCCGGTAAGAATCCTTGCTTCGATGATACGCGTCGCGCATCTGGACACCATGAGTCGTGTGCCATTGCAAAGACCATCTTTTGGAGCGATATTTCTGAGAAGTATGATCGGACTTCCTACCTTGAGCTCCAACTTGAACGGTGGTAATCCTGAGGGGTTTAGTGAGTTCAAGAACTCAAGGGGGTATCGGGATGTAATATTCCGATCGTTTTCGTCCTCTACAATCGAGTCTGCTGCGAAGTAGCACTTGGATTCCCCAGGAAACTGGTCTAACGCTGCACGATTGATCATGTCAACGTCATCGTTTCTTGCGGACAGTATAATCCGCTCCGTCAGGTATCCAGGCGTAACGACCTCGATCACGTCTAGGTTTGGGTACACTCTGGTGATCAGATCATGCAATGTGGGGCACCTGCGCATCTCCGATGGTATTTCCAATTCCTCTTGCGGGTTGTTGCCAACCTGGAATATATGAGGGATATCGCAAGGCATACACATGAACTTTTAGAATGCGTACAAATTATATAGAACAATAATCAAAATTGATTATTGGAATTGAATCTAGTCAATACCTGCTATAAGAACTCTGCAAAAGCAACGTTTTGATTGTTCCCTGAAGCCAAGCGCATATTGATTGTAAGAGTTAGCACTTGTACATACTTCCATATCGATGATTGGCGGATAGTAGCGGCAATGATCTGCTCGCGCGTACCCTTCGGTATCACCGGTAATATCTGGCGAAAGTCACCGCCAAGTACAACAGTAATGCCTCCGAATGGCCTGTCGACCTCGCGTACGTCACGCAGCGTCTGATCGACGGTTTCAACGCAATACTTGTGCTGCATCGGCACTTCATCCCATATGATCAACTTAGCCTGTTGTAGGAGCTCTGCTTGGATCGACTGCTTGCTGAACCCGCATACGAAATTATCCAAGACATCGAGCGGTATGCTGAACGTGGAATGCGCAGTCCGCACTTCAAGAAAGAGGGTCTTTACCGACGGACATTTTTATTACCGTCGGTAATAATACACTTTTTACCGACGGTGACTATAATATCCGTCGGTATTATAACTTTAATTTTTTAATTTTTTTCTGCACATTTATTACCGACGGTCAAATATATTTCGTCGGTAAAACTATTTATACCGATGGTACATGTATGTTCCGTCGGTAATATACTTTATACCGACGGCGACATACATACCGTCGGTAAAATGTCACGACGAAACTCAGGGTAAAAACCGAGCCTCTGGAAAAAAATGTGACCCTGAGTTTCGTCGGAGAGTTTTACCGACGGAGGTTATATATCCGTCGGTATAACTAATTATACCGACGGTAATTTTATGGCCGTCGGCAAAATACCGACGGTAGATAAAAATCCGTCGGTAAAATTGTCCCGACGAAACTCAGGGTAAAAACCGAGCCTCTGGAAAAAATGGAACCCTGAGTTTCGTCGGTGATTTGTACCGACGGAACTTATTTTTTCGTCGGTATATGCCGATGGTCATTATATCTCCGTCGGTAAAAATATCACGACGAAACTCAGGGTAAAACCAATCCTCTGGGAAAAAATGGAGCCTGAGTTTCGTCGTCGCTTTTTACCGACGGATAATATAGTTCCGTCGGTAAAAAGGTTATATGTACCGACGGACGTAAAAATGTCCGTCGGTAAAAACCCTCAAATAAATTGCAATCAGCGTTCCCCCCCCTTCTGTATTGTTTCGATCTAACCTCCCCGCCCCTCTCTCTCTCTCTCTCTCTCTCTCTCTCTCTCAATCTCCCCCCCTCCCCGGCCTCCCCCCCCCTCCCCGGCCTCCCTCCCCCCCTCCCCGGCCTCCCTCGCGTCGCGTCCCTCCGGCCGATCGATCGACCGGCGGCAAGCTCCTCCTCCTCCTCGTGGGCTCCGGCCGGTGAGATCCTCCTCCTCCTCCTCCCCCCGGTGAGCTCCTCCTCCTCCTCCTCCCTCTCTCCCCAAACTAAATGATGATGTGTGGGTGATCATTGATGTGTGGGAGTTGTTTAATAGTTGGCATGTAGAATGGGTTGGTTTAGATTGATCTTAACCTGATTTATGATTGATGATTATGAATTATTTCTAGTCAATATCAAATCGTGGAAAATTCGAATTATGGTTTGAAATGGCATTGTTGATTTACACGAAATCCTCGGTATTTTGATTTTCGACCTCTACAAGATCAACAATGCCATGAGCTTGGGCTTCTGTTGCTGACATAAAAACATCCCTTTCCATGTCTTCGGATACAACCCACAAAGGGTTTATCCCCATGGTTTTATGATTCGGATTAGGTCTAGGTTTAGGATTAGGATTCGGATTAGGTCTAGGTTTAGGATTAGGTTTTAGGGTTCGGATTCGGATTAGGTTTTAGGTTATAGGTTTAGTTTAGAGATGAAGGCATGCAAATAAAAATTTAAAATGTATGGAGGGGCATTTTCGTTCTCTGTCCCTAGGTTTAAACGAAACTCATGTTTTAGACTATTTACTAAGTCATCCTTTTTTTTTATTTCTTACCATTATAAAGTAGATGTATGATTCACACTCATACATTGAATATATAAAAAATACAAAATCCAACATTGGACCTGTCCTTTTATTATAAGAAAAATTAAATAAAGTCCATGGGCCTCATTTTATAATTCCATGCATCATACACAACCTGGCTTCACTTCTGCCGGAGCACCGAGCACGTGCTGGGAGAATGAAGAGCGTTGAAGATTTGGTTCGATTTTGTGATGCACGGCGGACCCACCGACTGAGGGCCGACCAACTGGAGAAGATCCGAACTCGTTGGTATCTTTAAAGCAACGTGAAAAATGTAATCGTTGAAAGAGCGGGTCAAAGAAATATATAGATTTCTACACCGTAGGACAGCAAATTATAGAGGGTTTTTTTCTTTGAAAAATTTTATGCATACCCTAAAAATCTGTAATTAGCCCCCATCTCCCTATCGTTTCTCATTAACTTACTCAACAACCATTTAATACCAACAATGCCCTTTTCTTTTGTACCCCATACCCCAAAGCTCTAACTCAGCGTCTTTTATACCCCCAACCAACCCAAGGTTTGTTTGAATTTTCTCAGCCCAAGCCCAACTCGTCGGGTTGATCGGGTTGTGCAAGGTGGGTTCGGGTTAACCCGCCCAAATTCGGGTTGGGCTCGGGTTGACCCGCCCAAGTTGCAGCCCTACATGTGCCTTCAAGTACCGCCAACGGCATGGGGTTTATTTAAGAGTGAGGTGTATTCAAGAGTGCATATAATTGGGGTATATGTAAGGGGGTATGTGTTTGATTGGGGTATAATCATGTTGGGGCGGGCCATTTAACTGGGGTGTAAGGGGGAAGGGTATTTTTGGAACAGGAATGGGGTATGAAAAAAAAAAATTGGGGTGTGTTCAAGTTTGATGGAAATGGGGGTTAATTACAGGTTTTTGGGGTATGAAAAAATTTTCCCTTTTATTTTCTCACACCCCCACTTTTATGTTGAAATTTGAGTTACTCCCCTAAATTTTTAAAATTTGACTTTACCCCCCAATATGATCTGATCGTGAGTAACCCTTAAAAGTAGGGGTGTGCATCGGTTCGAAATCGACCTATTTAGACAAAACCAAAACCGATCCAATCTTGGTCGGTTTTGAGGATTTTCAATCCGATCCAAACCGAACTATGATTGGAATCCAATCCAATCCAACTCAATTAAAGTTGGTTTGGATTGGATCGGATGGTCGGTTTAGGTTTTGGACCATGGTCCTAGGTTCAAATTATGTTGCCTCTATTTGTTAATTTCAGTATTACCCCATCTATTTAATTCTCTACCTACTCGGGAACCGAAACAGAAATTGTGCGGAGTCTTATAACATTGTTTGAAATTATATGTCAGGTGTTGTATAGCCAGATAGACGAAGATGTCTTCGATCGATAAGAGTTGGATGCGTAATTCGAATCGCATGAGCCAAGAGTACAGAGAAGGAGTCAGGAAATTTTTGGATTTTGCATTTGAGCATCTTGCACCGCTTGATGGAAAAATTGTGTGTCCCTGTATAGACTGCGGAAGGGTGATTAGGAAGGTTCAAGAGGAATGTGAGGTTGATCTAGTAATGCGTGGCATTGACATTACCTATACCTGTTGGTTCTCGCACGGTGAGGAGCTAGATGCAGTCCCCATGGCAGCTCACGGTGAAACTTCAAACACAGTGATCGCTGATGGTAATATTAATACAGACGATGACGATGACATGCAGGGTATGATACATGATTTGCAAGGTGGAATAGGCACGGAAACACCGTCAGGTGATCAGCCCAATATCGAAGCGGACAAGTTCTACAGATTGCTTAAAGATGCCGAACAACCTCTATACCCGGGGTGTGAGAAGTTTTCAAAACTCTCTTTCACTGTAAAGTTTCTTCATTTGAAGTGCCTCAATGGTTGGAGTAATAAGTCATTTAATATGTTGGTAGAGTTGCTGAAAGAGGCTTTTCCTATGGGTGAGACAGTACCGAAATCATTCTACGAGGCGAAGAAGACAATTAAAGATCTCGGTCTGGGTTCTGAGAAAATTGATGCATGCGTGAACGATTATATGTTGTACCGGAAAGAGTACGAACATGCGCGGTCATGCCACATATGCGGAGCAACGAGATATAAAGAGACGGATGCCGAGTCTAGTACCAGTCGAAGGAAGAAAAATGTATCTGCAAAAGTTCTCCTATACTTCCCGCTCAGGGACAGGCTTCAGAGGTTGTTTATGTCATCGAAGACTGCTGAGCACATGAGGTGGCATGCACGAGAACGTACAGATGACGGGATTATGAGACATCCGGCCGACTCTCTGACGTGGAAAGATTTTGATCATACCTATCCTGAATTCGCATGTGAAGTTCGCAACGTCAGGTTAGGGCTTGCTAGCGATGGCTTCAATCCCTTTGGGAATATGAGTGTGTCGTACAGCATTTGGCCAGTTGTCCTAGTTCCATACAATTTGCCTCCCTGGATGTGCTTAAAAAAGCCATACACAATGCTCTCCTTGCTCATTCCCGGACCCAGGTCGCCTGGTAATGATATTGACGTTTACTTGCAGCCGTTGATTGAGGAGTTGAACGAGTTATGGGAAGTTGGGGCCGATACGTATGATGCCTCGTTGCACCAGAATTTTCGGATGCATGCGGCACTTCTATGGACCATCAACGATTTTCCTGCATATGCCAACTTATCCGGGTGGAGTACTAAAGGAAAATTGGCATGCCCTACATGCAATAAGGAGACAGATTCATTATGGTTGAAGAACGGAGGCAAGTTCTATTATATGGGCCATCGAAGATTCCTTGGTGACGGCCATAAGTGGAGGCAGAACAAAAGAGCTTTCAACGGCAAGAAGGAACTTGCAAAGGCCCCGGAGCAGCTTTCGGGGGTAGAAGTCTTGTGCGAATTAGATCAGCTTGATGCCGTGGCACTTGGAAAAGGTAAAAAGAAGAGAACGCATGAAGATTCTACGCGTGAGCATAACTGGAAGAAGAAGAGTATTTCCTTTAAACTACCGTACTGGAGCAGCCTACTCTTGCGGCATAACTTGGATGTCATGCATATCGAGAAAAATGTGTGTGACAATATTATAGGAACACTGCTGAATCTCGACGGTAAGACGAAGGATAATATTAAATCTCGTCTCGATCTTAAGGAGTTGGGCATCCAAAAATCACTTCATCCCCAAGAGATTGGGGATAAGTATGTGTTGCCAGTTGCATGCTACACCATGAGCTCACAGCAAAAGGCAGCCTTATGTGTATTCCTACGGTCTGTGAAAACGCCAGATGGTTATTCTTCGAATATCGCACGATGCGTGCAAGAGAACGGCCGGAAGTTGTCTGGATTAAAGAGCCACGATTGTCATGTTCTTATGCAGCGATTGTTATCTCTTGCTATACGTGGGAATTTAACCGAACAGGTGTCCGGTCCGTTAATTGAGCTCAGCACTTTTTTCAGACAGTTGTGCTCGAAGGTACTTAGAGTGGACCAACTTGAACAGATGGAGAGGGATATTGCGCTCACATTGTGCAAGTTAGAGATGATATTTCCACCTTCTTTCTTTGATGTCATGGTGCATTTGACCGTTCACTTGGCAAATGAGGCCAAACTCGGCGGCCCAGTTCATTACCGGTGGATGTATTTTATCGAGAGGTAATCGTCTCGTCTCATTCGCACAATGTATTTGATCATTCTTGATATATTCATCCAAATATTTTTTTCTCAAATTAGGTACTTGCGAACATTGAAATCATATGTTCGTAATAAAAGTCATCCGGAGGGATCAATTGCTGAAGGATACCTAGCAGAAGAATGTCTAACATTTTGCTCAAGATACCTACATGGTATAGACACGTGATTCAATCAACTTGAGCGGAACTATGATGGTGGTCCAATAGACTTCGATGGGGGTCTGTCTATATTTGCCGAAATGGGTAGACCTGTAGGAGGAGGCAAAACCCGTCGATTGTCTGTAGATGAGATTCAACAGGCACATATGTATGTGTTGCGCCAATGTGATGAAGTGTGGCCATTCATTGAGTAAGCATTTTACGATCATTTACTCATTCTTTCAGTCCATTCATTAAGTATATGTGCTAATTATAATATAATTCATAACCGGTAAAACAGGAAGCATAAAGCCATCATTAATAATCGGGGTACTCGAAATGCTCCCCAAATTCATGATCGTGAATTCCCATCGTGGTTCGAGAAACACATAAGTATTCACATCATTACTGAATTTCATTGACATCCATTATCGAACAATAATTATGTGTTAATATCATGAATGTCATGTGGTTATTATAGGCACAGGAGCTGCACGACAACCACGATCCGCTGATGAATGAGGATCTCTGGCGCTTATCTTGTAGTCCTTTGCAAGACGCAATATCGTACGATGGTTATATCGTGAACGGTTATAGATTTCGGACGAAAGATAGTGAAAAATCACGAAGAACCCAAAATAGTGGGGTTGTCGTCAACGGTGAGCAAGAAGAATTAGAAAATATCGACTTCTACGGCGTCCTCAACGAGATTCTCGAGATTAAATTCCTTGGCCAAAATCGGATCGTATTATTCAAATGCGATTGGTATGATGTTAATAATCACGGGACTGGTTATAATGTCGACAAATATGGTTTTATCAGCATCAACACTACCAAGAGATTGAATACACAATATGAAGATCCATTCATTCTTGCCTCTTAAGCGCAACAGATATTTTATGCACCGGATAATACCTCTCCAAGTTGGCAAATTGTAGTCAGGTCACCACCCAGAGATTTTTATGACATAGGAGACAAGGATGCGGGGGTCGTCGATGATGATTTGGATGCATACCAGAATGATGAGATAATCATTGTCGACGCAGTGCACGACGAAAATGAAGATGTCGACAATATAAACTGGACAGCGAATGCAGATCAAATAATAGAAGAGGGAAGCGATGAGAGTGACAGAGATGAGACAGAAAATGACTAGACCGTATGTAAATCAAATTGTTTCATATTTAAATCAAATTGTTTCATATATAAATCATATTGTTTCATATGTATATCATATTGTTTCATATGTAAATCATACCATTTCACCGATTCATATGTAAATCATACCGTTTCATATGTAAATCATATCATTTCACCGATTTACGATCCGATTGATTTACCGATTTAGAGTCTAAGAGTTGGAAAATCATAAGTTAGCGTGTTTCGGATATGAAATAGGTTTGGATTCGATCCGATCGTCATCGGATCGGTATCCGATAATTCGAACTTGGAATTATTCCGTATTTCGGACTTGCGAGCGGGTTCTAATTGGATATTTGACCAATTTACGATTCGATTCACCGATTTAGAGTCTAAGTGTTGGAAAATCATAAGTTAGCGTGTTTCGGATATGAAATAGCTAGGTTTGGATTCGATCGGATCGTCATCGGATCGGCATCCGATAATTCGAACTTAGAATTATTCTGTATTTTGGACTTGCGAGCAAATTCTAATTGGATATTTGACCAATTTACGCTCCGATTCACCGATTTAGAGTCTAAGTGTTGGAAAATCATAACTTAGCGTGTTTCGGATATGAAATAGGTTTGGATTCGATCCGATCGTCCTCGGATCGGCATCCGATAATTCGAAGTTGGAATTATTCCGTATTTCGGACTTGCGAGCGGGTTCTAATTGGATATTTTACCAATTTACGCTCTGATTCACCGATTTAGAGTCTAAGTGTTGGAAAATCATAACTTAGCGTGTTTCGGATATGAAATAGGTTTGGATTCGATCCGATCATCATCGGATCAGCATCCGATAATTCGAAGTTGGAATTATTCCGTATTTCGGACTTGCGAGCGGGTTCTAATTGGATATTTGACCAATTTACGCTCTGATTCACCGATTTAGAGTCTAAGTGTTGGATAATCATAACTTAGCATGTTTCGGATATGAAATAGGTTTGGATTCGATCGGATCGTCATCAGATCGGCATCCGATAATTCGAAGTTGGAATTATTCCGTATTTCGGACTTGCGAGCGGGTTCTAATTGGATATTTGACCAATTTACGCTCCGATTCACCGATTTAGAGTCTAAGTGTTGGAAAATCATAACTTAGCGCATTTCGGATATGAAATAGGTTTGGATTCGATCCGATCGTCATCGGATCGGCATCCGATAATTCGAAGTTGGAATTATTCCGTATTTCGGACTTGCGAGCGGGTTCTAATTGGATATTTGACCAATTTACGATTCGATTCATCGATTTAGTGTCTAAGTGTTGGAAAATCATAAGTTAGCGTGTTTCGGATATGAAATAGCTAGGTTTGGATTCGATCAGATCGTCATCGGATCGGCATCCAATAATTCAAACTTGGAATTATTCCGTATTTTGGACTTGCGAGCAAATTCTAATTGGATATTTGACCAATTTACGCTCCGATTCACCGATTTAGAGTCTAAGTGTTGGAAAATCATAACTTAGCGTGTTTCGGATATGAAATAGGTTTGGATTCGATCCGATCGTCATCGGATCAGCATCCGATAATTTGAACTTGGAATTATTCCGTATTTCGGACTTGCGAGCGGGTTCTAATTGGATATTTGACCAATTTACGATTCGATTCACCGATTTAGAGTCTACGTGTTGGAAAATCATAAGTTAGCGTGTTTCGGATATGAAATAGCTAGGTTTGGACTCGATCAGATCGTCATCGGATCGGCATCCGATAATTTGAACTTGGAATTATTCCGTATTTTGGACTTGCGAGCAAATTCGAATTGGATATTTGATCAATTTACGCTCCGATTCACCGATTTAGAGTCTAAGTGTTGGAAAATTATAAGTTAGCGTGTTTCGGATATGAAATAGGTTTGGATTCGATCCGATCGTCATCGGATCGGCATCCGATAATTCGAAGTTGGAATTATTCCGTATTTCGGACTTGCGAGCGGGTTCTAATTGGATATTTGACCAATTTACGCTCCGATTCACTGATTTAGAGTCTAAGAGTTGGAAAATCATAAGTTAGCGTGTTTCGGATATGAAATAGTTTTGGATTCGATCCGATCGTCATCGGATCGGCATCCGATAATTCGAACTTGGAATTATTCCGTATTTCGGACTTGCGAGCGGGTTCTAATTGGATATTTGACCAATTTACGCTCCGATTCACCGATTTAGAGTCTAAGTGTTGGATATTCATAACTTAGCGTGTTTCGGATATGAAATAGGTTTGGATTCGATCGGATCGTCATCGGATCGACATCCGATAATTCAAAGTGGAAATTATTCCGTATTTTGGACTTGCGAGTGGGTTCTAATTGGATATTTGACCAATTTACGCTCCGATTCACCGATTTAGAGTCTAAGTGTTGGAAAATCATAACTTAGCGTGTTTCGGATATGAAATAGGTTTGGATTCGATCCGATCGTCATCGGATCGACATCCGATAATTCGAACTTGGAATTATTCTGTATTTCAGACTTGCGAGCGGGTTCATATTGTTTCATATTGTTTCATATTGCGAGCGGGTTCATATTGTTTCATATGTAAATCATACTGTTTCATATGTAAATCAAACTGTTTCACATTGTTTCATATGTAAATCTTACTGTTTTATATGTAAATTAAATTGTTTCAGATGGCATCACGGTCATATGTTCGTAGAGGCAGAGGTAGGGGTGGGGTAGCTCGGAGCGCTCCGGCTGCCACCCCTGGGTCCGAGGCTGAGCCGTCCGGATCTGGTAGTGCTGTTCCTCTCTCCACACCAGCTCCTGCTGTGGTCGCAGCCTCCGGAGCTTCGAGCAGTGCTCAGCACTCGGCTACAGCGTCTAGGCCCACAGGTAATGTTTAGATCTAAAGTTTTATACATGTTGTAAATACTTCTTCAGTACTGATGTATATTTTATTTGCAGGGTCGACCAGGCACGTAGGCGACCGGGGCGTGACGATGGCCCGGCGCTTGTCGGCCTTACACGAGCCGCTGTCCCTACAGTGGAGCGGCAGGACCTTTGTGGGCGAGCACGCTTCTGACGCCGCCACGTGGGTCGGCATGATAGTACAGGAGGAGAGGAATGCCCCGATTGTGGGGTTAAGGGGGTGGAAGAACATTGATGCATCCTATAAGGAGAGGATGTATCAGCAGTTTTTGGTACGTTAGTTTTATTAAAGCATTTTAGAATAATATCGTACTTCTTTATAATTTGATTTGATAAAATGACTTGTTTCTAAATTGATTTTACAGGAGAAATTTAAATGGGAGAACATGGAAACCGACACCCATCGGGAGGACTTGTGGAAGACGATGGGTGAGCGGTACAGGGATTACCGTCACGAGCTCTACCAGCTCTACGGTTACTTGGTCGGCCAGCCGGCTGAGGAGGTACAGGCTGCGGCCGGGACGAGAGACGCGCCACCGCTACACATTCTACAGTTTTTGGTCGCTCACTGGGCCACCCCTAGCCTTCAGGTATAATTATAATTTTGTTGATTCGTACTTGTTTTAATGTTATACTAAAAATCTGTATTGATGTTTCAAAATTTAATCGATTGCACAGAATAAATCTGCTATAGGCAAGCAGAATAGAAGTGCCTCGACGACACCTGCTCCAGTGAAGGGGAGGACCTCCATGCCCCAGCTTGCCCAGCAGCTGGTAAATGATACAAACATTGTTATTATTTAAAGCTCTATACATGTTATATTAACTCATCTATTTATTTTATATGTCCAACAGACACAGTCCTTGGGCCACGAGCCTAATAGGATTGACCTTTTTGAGGCCTCTAGGAGGCGGCGTATCGATGAGGCATTTCTGGACGACAGGGTTGCCTCGCAAGTGGTAAGTAATTAAATTACTGTTAATATATTCTTATACATATGCCATAAAATATCATTGAATATCATTGGTTGTTTTTATATAGGAGAGGATGCAACTTCTGGTGACCCCGTCAGGCGAGGCCGGCTCCTCCTCCAGCTCAGTATCTGTCGACTCAGCGATGGATACTGTGCTGAGACCTGCCACGCACGGCCGTGTCCTCTGTACGGGCCTTGGAGTCATGCCCTCCTCCTACTTTGGACGAGAGGGTATGCGCTCGAGGGCACGGGACACCCAGACCGGTGCTATCACTCAGCTGCAGTCTGCGCTAGACGCGGAGCGAGAGCAGAGGCAGGCCCTCGAGCAGAGGATTGAGGCAGAGCGAGAGCAGAGGCAGGCCCTCGAGCAGAGGGTTGAGGCGGAGAAGAAGGCCCTCGATGAGGAAAGAGAAGCTCGCAGGAAACTAGAGCGTCGGCTTAATGACTTCATAAGCCGGTCTAGCGGTGGCTCATGATCAGGTACTTACTAATCTTTATAATATTAGTAAAAAATATGAATCTTACTAATTTGAGTTTAGATCATATTATCACACTTATGATTTTCCAACACTTAGATTCTAAATCGGTGAATCGAAGCGTAAATTCTTCAAATAACCAATTAGAACCCGCTCGCAAGTCCGAAATATGGAATAATTCCAAGTTCGAATTATCGGATGCCGATCCGATGACGATCGGATCGAATCCAAACCTATTTCATATCCGAAACACGCTAACTTATCATTTTCCAACACTTAGATTCTAAATCGGTGAATCGGAGCGTAAATTCTTCAAATATCCAATTAGAACTCGCTTGCAAGTCCGAAATACAGAATAATTCCAAGTTCGAATTATCGGATGCCGATCCGATGACGATCGGATCGAATCCAAACCTATTTCATATCCGAAACACGCTAACTTATGATTTTCCAACACTTAGACTCTAAATCGGTGAATCGGAGCGTAAATTGGTCAAATATCCAATTAGAACCCGCTCGCAAGTCCGAAATACGGAATAATTCCAAGTTCGAATTATCGGATGCCGATCCGATGACGATCGGATCGAATCCAAACCTATTTCATATCCGAAACACGCTAAGTTATGATTTTCCAACACTTAGACTCTAAATCGGTGAATCGGAGCGTAAATTGGTCAAATATCCAATTAGAACCCGCTCGCAAGTCCAAAATACGGAATAATTCCAACTTTGAATTATCGGATGCCGATCCGATGACGATCGGATCGAATCCAAACCTATTTCATATCCGAAACACGCTAAGTTATGATTTTCCAACACTTAGACTCTAAATCGGTGAATCGGAGCGTAAATTGGTCAAATATCCAATTCGAATTTGCTCGCAAGTCCAAAATACGGAATAATTCCAAGTTCGAATTATCGGATGACGATCCGATCGAATCCAAATCTAGCTATTTCATATCCGAAACACGCTAACTTATGATTTTCCAACACTTAGACTCTATATCGGTGAATCGAATCGTAAATTGGTCAAATATCCAATTAGAACCCGCTCGCAAGTCCGAAATACAGAATAATTCCAAGTTCGAATTATCGGATGCCGATCCGATGACGATCGGATCGAATCCAAACGTATTTCATATCCGAAACACGCTAACTTATGATTTTCCAACTCTTAGATTCTAAATCGGTGAATCGGAGCATAAATTCTTCAAATATCCAATTAGAACTCGCTTGCAAGTCCGAAATACAGAATAATTCCAAGTTCGAATTATCGGATGCCGATCCGATGACGATCGGATCGAATCCAAACCTATTTCATATCCGAAACACGCTAACTTATGATTTTCCAACACTTAGACTCTAAATCGGTGAATCGGAGCGTAAATTGGTCAAATATCCAATTAGAACCCGCTCGTAAGTCCGAAATATGGAATAATTCCAAGTTCAAATTATCGGATGCCGATCCGATGACGATCGGATCGAATCCAAACTTATTTCATATCCGAAACACGCTAAGTTATGATTTTCCAACACTTAGACTCTAAATCGGTGAATCGGAGCGTAAATTGGTCAAATATCCAATTAGAACCCGCTCGCAAGTCCGAAATACGGAATAATTCAAACTTCGAAGTATCGGATGCCGATCCGATGACGATCGGATCGAATCCAAACCTATTTCATATCCGAAACACGCTAAGTTATGATTTTCCAACACTTAGACTCTAAATCGATGAATCGGAGCGTAAATTGGTCAAATATCCAATTCGAATTTGCTCGCAAGTCCAAAATACGGAATAATTCCAAGTTCGAATTATCGGATGCCGATCCGATGACGATCCGATCGAATCCAAACCTAGCTATTTCATATCCGAAACACGCTAACTTATGATTTTCCAACACTTAGACTCTAAATCGGTGAATCGAATCGTAAATTGGTCAAATATCCAATTAGAACCCGCTCGCAAGTCCGAAATACGGAATAATTCCAACTTCGAATTATCGGATGCTGATCCGATGACGATCGGATCGAATCCAAACCTATTTCATATCCGAAACACGCTAACTTATGATTTTCCAACACTTAGATTCTAAATCGGTGAATCGGAGCGTAAATTCTTCAAATATCCAATTAGAACTCGCTTGCAAGTCCGAAATACAGAATAATTCCAACTTCGAATTATCGGATGCCGATCCGATGACGATCCGATCGAATCCAAACCTATTTCATATCCGAAACACGCTAACTTATGATTTTCCAATACTTAGACTCTAAATCGGTGAATCGGAGCGTAAATTGGTCAAATATCCAATTAGAACCCGCTCGCAAGTCTGAAATACAGAATAATTCAAAGTTCGAATTATCGGATGCCGATCCGATAACGATTGGATCGAATCCAACCCTATTTCATATCCGAAACACGCTAACGTATGATTTTCCAACTCTTAGACTCTAAATCGGTGAATCGGAGCGTAAATTGGTCAAATATCCAATTAGAACCCGCTCGCAAGTCCGAAATACGGAATAATTCCAACTTCGAATTATCGGATGCCAATCCGATGACGATCGGATCAAATCCAAACCTATTTCATATCAGAAACAAGCTAAGTTATGATTTTCCAACACTTACACTCTAAATCGGTGAATCGGAGCGTAAATTGGTCAAATATCCAATTCGAATTTGCTCGCAAGTCCAAAATACAGAATAATTCCAAGTTCGAATTATCGGATGCCGATCCGATGACGATCCGATCGAATCCAAACCTAGCTATTTCATATCCGAAACACGCTAACTTATGATTTTCCAACACTTACACTCTAAATCGGTGAATCGAATCGTAAATTGGTCAAATATCCAATTAGAACCCGCTCGCAAGTCCGAAATACGGAATAATTCCAAGTTCGAATTATCGGATGCCGCTCCGATGACGATCGGATCGAATCCAAACCTATTTCATATCTGAAACACGCTAAGTTATGATTTTCCAACACTTAGACTCTAAATCGGTGAATCGGAGCGTAAATTGGTCAAATATCCAATTAGAATTTGCTCGCAAGTCCAAAATACAGAATAATTCCAAGTTCGAATTATCGGATGCCGATCCGATGACGATCGGATCGAATCCAAACCTAGCTATTTCATATCCGAAACACGCTAACTTATGATTTTCCAACACTTAGACACTAAATCGGTGAATCGAATCGTAAATTGGTCAAATATCCAATTAGAACCCGCTCGCAAGTCCGAAATACGGAATAATTCCAACTTCGAATTATCGGATGCCGATCCGATGACGATCAGATCGAATCCAAACCTATTTCATATCCGAAACACGCTAAGTTATGATTTTCCAACACTTGGACTCAAAATCGATGAATCGGAGCGTAAATTGGTCAAATATCCAATTAGAACCCGCTCACAAGTCCGAAATACGGAATAATTCCAACTTCGAATTATCGGATGCCGATCCGATGACGATCCGATCGAATCCAAACCTATTTCATATCCGAAACACGCTAAGGTATTATTTTCCAACACTTAGACTCTAAATCGGTGAATCGAATCGTAAATTGGTCAAATATCCAATTAGAACCCGCTCGCAAGTCCGAAATACGGAATAATTCCAACTTTGAATTATCGGATGCCGATCCGCTGACGATCGGATCGAATCCAAACCTATTTCATATTCGAAACACGCTAAGTTATGATTTTCCAACACTTAGACTCTAAATCGGTGAATCGGAGCGTAAATTGGTCAAATATCCAATTAGAATTTGCTCGCAAGTCCAAAATACGGAATAATTCTAAGTTCGAATTATCGGATGCCGATCCGATGACGATCCGATCGAATCCAAACCTAGCTATTTCATATCCGAAACACGCTAACTTATGATTTTCCAACACTTAGACACTAAATCGGTGAATCGAATCGTAAATTGGTCAAATATCTAATTAGAACCCGCTCGCAAGTCCGAAATACGGAATAATTCCAACTTCGAATTATCGGATGCCGATCCGATGACGATCGGATCGAATCCAAACCTATTTCATATCCGAAACACGCTAAGTTATGATTATCCAACACTTAGACTCTAAATCGGTGAATCGGAGCGTAAATTGGTCAAATATCCAATTAGAACCCGCTCGCAAGTCTGAAATACGGAATAATTCCAAGTTCCAATTATCGGATGCCGATCCGATGACGATCGGATCGAATCCAAACCTATTTCATATCCGAAACACGCTAAGTTATGATTATCCAACACTTAGACTCTAAATCGGTGAATCGGAGCGTAAATTGGTCAAATATCCAATTAGAACCCGCTCGCAAGTCCGAAATACGGAATAATTCCAAGTTCGAATTATCGGATGCCGATCCGATGACGATCGGATCGAATCCAAACCTATTTCATATCCGAAACACGCTAAGTTATGATTTTCCAACACTTAGACTCTAAATCGGTGAATCGGAGCGTAAATTGGTCAAATATCCAATTAGAATTTGCTCGCAAGTCCAAAATACAGAATAATTCTAAGTTCGAATTATCGGATGCCGATCCGATGACGATCCGATCGAATCCAAACCTAGCTATTTCATATCCGAAACACGCTAACTTATGATTTTCCAACACTTAGACTCTAAATCGGTGAATCGAATCGTAAATTGGTCAAATATCCAATTAGAACCCGCTCGCAAGTCCAAAATACGGAATAATTCCAACTTCGAATTATCGGATGCCGATCCGATGACGATCAGATCGAATCCAAACCTATTTCATATCCGAAACACGCTAAGTTATGATTTTCCAACACTTAGACTCTAAATCGGTGAATCGGAGCGTAAATTGGTCAAATATCCAATTAGAACCCGCTCGCAAGTTCGAAATACGGAATAATTCCAACTTCGAATTATCGGATGCCAATCCGATGACGATCGGATCGAATCCAAACCTATTTCATATCCGAAACACGCTAAGTTATGATTTTCCAACACTTAGACTCTAAATCGGTGAATCGGAGCGTAAATTGGTCAAATATCCAATTAGAACCCGCTGGCAAGTCCAAAATACGAAATAATTCCAAGTTCGAATTATCGTATGCCGATCCGATGACGATCCGATCGAATCCAAACCTATTTCATATCCGAAACACGCTAAGTTATGATTTTCCAACACTTAGACTCTAAATCGGTGAATCGGAGCGTAAATTGGTCAAATATCCAATTAGAACCCGCTCGCAAGTCCGAAATACAGAATAATTCCAAGTTCGAATTATCGGATGCAGATCCGATGACGATCGGATCGAATCCAAACCTATTTCATATCCGAAACACGCTAAGTTCTGATTTTCCAACACTTAGACTCTAAATCGGTGAATCGGAGCGTAAATTGGTCAAATATCCAATTAGAATTTGCTCGCAAGTCCAAAATACGGAATAATTCCAAGTTCGAATTATCGGATGCCGATCCGATGACGATCCGATCGAATCCAAACCTAGCTATTTCATATCCGAAACACGCTAACTTATGATTTTCCAACACTTAGACTCTAAATCGGTGAATCGAATCATAAATTGGTCAAATATCCAATTAGAACCCGCTCGCAAGTCCGAAATACGGAATAATTCCAACTTCGAATTATCGGATGCCGATCCGATGACGATCGGATCAAATCCAAACTTATTTTATATCCGAAACACGCTAAGTTATGATTTTCCAACACTTAGACACTAAATCGGTGAATCGGAGCGTAAATTGGTCAAATATCCAATTAGAACCCGCTCGCAAGTCCGAAATACGGAATAATTCCAACTTCGAATTATCGGATGCCGATCCGATCGAATCCAAACCTATTTCAAAACCTAAACACGCTAACTTATCATTTTTTAACGCTTAGACTCAGTTATAGATATAAACCATTTTTTTAACAAATACATGTTAATTGCAGGAGCAGGGCGGCGTCAGGGGATCGATGAGAGCACCAACATTGGTGGTGGGCGGGCGTGGTTGAGATAAGGCGGCGTCAGGGGATCGATGAGAGCACCAGCGTTGGTGGCGGGCGGGGGTGGTTGAGATAGGGCATGCATGTATCATCTCTCAGTTCTGGATTGTGTAAATATTATTTTGTAATATGTGGTTATTTTTTGTTCTTGTCTATAATTGTCGGCCGGGTACTGTGGTAATATTTGATAATTTGCTGTAATTTTTTTATCAATTTTGGTAATATTTTAAAATTTGCGGTAATATTTTATAAATTGTGGTAATATTTGATAAATTGTGGTAATATATTGTGGTATTGTTGTAAATCACAGGAATTAAATAACATTATTTAGATAAATTTATTAAAAAAAAAAACATACTTATTACCGACGGAAATTAATTATTTCGTCGGTAATAATGTTTTTATTTTTTAAAATTATAAATAATTTGCCGACGGCATATAATATTCGTCGGTAATATATTTATTATTACCGACGAGTAATATATATATGCGTCGGTAATATATATAGCATTACCGACGGATATATAATATCTGTCGGTAATATATATATTATCGCCGACGGGCAATATATTTATGCGTCGGTAATATATATAGTATTACCGACAGTACAATCCTATCCGTCGGTAAAAGGCTTATATATTACCGACGTATTATTTAGTTTCGTCGGTACAAATATATTATATTAATTTTTAATTGATTAAATATTACCGATGGCTTTAATATTACCGTCGGTATTAATTATTATTACCGACGGTAATATTTGGTCCGTCGTGTTGTTTTCCCCGACGCCTTTTTTCCCGACAGCCAGCGACGGAAATATCGTCCGTCGCTATAAAACATTACCGACGGAATGTTAATATTACCGACGGATATTATCCGTCGGTAATAACTGTTTTTTTGTAGTGCCGCCCGCCTAGTAGAAGAAGCAACGCAATCCTAGACGACGCGACGGTGACCACGATATGACCAATGCTTCGACACATTGTTGCCAAGGTATTGTATAGGAAAGTCTTCCCGGTCCCGGCTCCGCCGTTTAGGAAGAACGTTGTGCCTCTGTTATCTGTAACCGACGAAATGACCCGCTTGAAAGCACCACGTTGACAGGCATTCAGCTTTTCGATATTCACTTGGGGATCAGACTGTTCGGCATCATGTTGTAGTTGTCGGTGCTCGATGATTAGTCTATTACCCAGCACTCTGCACCAGTTTGCTGTAGGAATTGGCATTTGGGGAAAGTCGACCAAACTCTTACCTGACTCAGTAAGTAACTGATTAAGGAGGTAAAGTCCGTAGTCCTCAACCTGATGTTCACTTGGCTCCACGATCATAAAGGAGGTGCGTATTCTGTGAGGCAGGTCATCACAGATGTTTTCGTAGAATCGCCTCCATAGAGTATGTGGTTCGATCGGTGAGCACTATAGAAGAATGACGGCAAATAGCCTCCTTAATTGGTGTTCGGTATTCATTATCGATGCCTCTTCAAGACACTGGATCCACTCTTCATCATCCTCTAGCAATCCCCTCGCGACGCACGCAGCCTTGAATGTATTATACAATACATTGTCAACAGTACGCAAGCTTTCAAAAGACGTTGGGCCTCGAACGACGGTCAGTAGAAGGTGCATATAGAACCTCTCGCCGGAGCTAGGACTTGCAAAAAACATCCTGCCAATCGCAAAGCCAGATTTTCGTTGGGTCCATTTCTTTTGTGACTTATTCCACACAAAATATTGCGGGAATTCCTGATATGTCAGGTTGCGAGCATCTTGGTTTACCGCACAACACTCAAAAAAAGCAGTCAAAGTAGACTTCGGGTACTGGCATCCTGAAGAATTTGCTCCATTTCTAAGTTACGATTGAACAGAACTCGATGCTCACCCGGTAGATGAATAGCGAGTCGCTCGACTTTTGGTATTTCTTCGTGCATTGAGTGTTGGAACAGCCGCCATGCTGCCTCTGTTGGACCAATGTACCTGGCATCAAGGTAATCCTTTATCTCGTCCACCCCTCCTACAACAATCGTAGTCCGATCATGCCCCTTGTAGATGTACTTATGTATGTACTTAACGTACCGCAACCCGGCACAGACCTCAACATTGATATGACAGTTGAACTTTCTTGTTAGGTACGGATTATATGGCACTACATCTCGATTATCAATTAGATGGTCATCACGTGTATGAAAGCTATCGGTGTCGCATCTACGGTAGATGGGATACCCATCCTGATCCATTGTAGTTGCATCACAGAAGTCACGTGGATATCTCTTTGTGCATCGTCCATTCTCCATACAGGGCGCTGTCTTGTTTCTGGCACCGCAAGGCCCATGTATCATACATGTGGTGACTGTTTGGTACAAATCTGGATCATCGCGGCTCGGGAGCTCTGCTCGTACCACCTTGTCCACATCCGTAGAGTTTTGAATCTTATCCTGGGAACGTAAAAATATCAACGCATGCATATGCGGTAGGCCTCGCTTCTGGAACTTGATAGTATAGACGTGGCCAACTTCCTTACCGAAAATCCCGTTAACCTTTATCTCCTTCATCAGTGCTTTTCTCTTCAACTCAAAAACTCGAGAAACTAAATCCGGACGATCTGTCGACTTCTGACCACCAATCAATTCTTGTGTAATCTCGTCCCATTTAGGATTTGCAGTCATAGTTAGGAATATATCTGGATGATGATTGTACCGTGTGATTGCCATGGAGTCTTGAAATATCTCGAACATATGGCGTGGACTTCCGATATGTGTGGACGGTAGGATAATCCTTTTTCTGACTTGATTGGGATCAAGGCCTTGGGCGGCAATATCGGTCAAGCCCTGATACAGCTCCGCACGAAGCTTTTTTTGGTTTTCTCTAGCCCAGTTCATTTTATTCTGCTCCGTCGCTGCCCAAGCATCGACGATGAACTCTTGGAACAACTTAGATGCTCTGAGGATCGTTGAGTATTCTTGAGGTCGTTGGAACAGTCGGTAGCAATAGTAGTCCATCTGCGTCAGTCTTGTATTTGTTGGCTCATTTCTAACTGTGTCCCATTTCTTCATACCTTCGTGCCACCCCAGCTCACCGTATGGAAAAAGAAGCACATAATGGAGTGGCAGGTACGATGGATGACACTCGCTGATGGTCATTAACGATTGTTCACTGCGCAAGTAAAGTTTAATATCTCGCACTTTTGAGTATTCTGTCCCGTCTCCTGGCAGAACCACCGCAATCTCATCAGATCTGGGCATATTGTAACGTCGTCGGTCATTGTTTTTGGAATAATGCAAGTAAGCATGAATATTTGTCTCTTCATTATCCACTGAACTCAATAATTCGTGTGCTCTTTTGAATTTGGCGATAAAGGGATTGCAACCAATCAGAGTGTCTTGTATAATATGAAGAATGTAACGATCGAGTTTTTCATTATTTTTTTCTCAAAATTGTAAGGCCTGTGCAGGATCGTAGATATACAACTGGGCATATGATGGGGTTTGATCTGGTCTTGACAATAATGCACCTGTTTGGTGTCGAAGTTCGCCATGTATCGTGAACGGTCTAGGTCCTCGGCCATTAATAACACGTGAATCTCTTTGAACTCCGAGGCTTGTGAATGCGTTCGCATTGTTGTACTCGTGAGCATGGAGCCGGAACGATCTACAACGACTATCGTCACTGTCGAACAAATCTTTAATCGGCCGGGGTGGCTCCCTAAGCAATGGTAGTTTGATTTTCCCTTTGAGACAGCATGTACCAAATTTTGGTGACCTTATAGAGGATTTAGATAATCGCTCATCAATAAAGTGCAAAGCCGAACACATCGGGCATAAGACATCCATCCGACCAAGAAAATGACGACCTAGTTGTTCTCTATGTAACATAAGTTCATTCAAGTCCTCATCCTCATCCTCATCCTCATCAACTGCATCAAGTTCTATATTTCTGTATACCAAAAAAAGTAATTCTAAGTTTAATTTTACAATTCGGGTTTTGTTATATCTTACAAATGATAATGAAAGTAAGAAACGATAAGTATACGTTTAAAATATACAACTTACGTGTTGGACATCAGCTGTAGTTCCGGATTGTCAACCAGTGGTGGCTCATGATTTGCAACCTGGTGTTGTTCGGAATTGACAACTGAATTTATCGCTACGGTGTTTGCCCTACCTATTCCCTCCCTTTCTCTTTGGCTGTTAGGAAGTTGATCAATTGAACGTAAATGACATGTATGGTTATCTGGTATTATCGTCAGGGCCTTTCCCTTGGCTCTTTCCTCTTTTTCCCTCTGCCTCCAAGCAATTTGACCCGCTGAGCGTGACTGAAACGTTATTTCAGGATTTTTTCTTGCTTTTTTCTGTCGTCCTTTTTGCAGTGTTGGGTTATCTAACATCTCAGAATATTCAACCGGTAGTTGTTCTGAATTATTAGCTGGCACTATTGTCACTGCCATTCCCTTAGCTTTTTCATTATTTTTCCTTTGCCTCGATGTCTCCGGATTATTTTTCGATTTCTTCCGTTGTTCTTGTTGCAATACATGGTTATCTGGTATTTCAAGATTTGCAGCCGGATATTGTTCTAAATTGGGAAATGGTATTATTGTCACGGCCTTTCCCTTGGCTATTTCCTCCATTTCCCTTTGCCTCCTATCAAGTTGACCCGCTGAGCGTGACTGAAATATTGTCTCGGTCTCATTTCTTGCTTTATTCTGTTGCCCTAGTTGCAATGTTGGAATCTCAAAAAACTCGCGTTCCATTCGACGATAAAGAGCCTATTACAATTATTAATAGATTCATTATAAGATATCAATAAAATTTTTGTTTTTTTTTTAAAATGTATCTAAAGATAGTTTGTAAACTTGGAGGAAAATTTTTTTTTTAGTTTTTTATCGATATTATACTAAGTCACCCAATAAACAATTTAAACTTGGTATGAAAATATATACCTATTTTATCAGTAATATACTAAGTAAACCAATAAACGATTTCAACACTTTATTAAAGAACAAAAATATAATTTTTTTATATAATGAAGGACTAACATCGTACCTTTGACGTGACGCTACTTGGGCCAACATCATGGAAGGCCACGTCGATTTGATTTAATGGGGCTGGAAATGGTATGTCCTCAAATTGAGTTGGTTCATTGGCCACCACCTCTTGGTCACATCCCGCTGCTAGTGTCTCTAGAGGGGTCGCAAGAACATATTCCGGTGTACCTGGGGGTGAGGGCAGAGGATCCATAGTTGCACCTAAAAAGATCTTTAATCGTTAAGACTTTTAGTGCATGGTTTTTTTTTTGTGATAAAATTACCATCAATAAAGAAAATGGAACTCCAAGAAAATGCTACTCCAAACTTATTTTGAAGATTAATAGGAGATGAGTTTTGGAAAATATATCGAGTTAGCAGCTACTTCAGAAATCACAAAATTCGCTGGAAGACCCGCTCTTTCAGTTATTTTTTTATTTCTCAACATAAGGATAAAATAATTTATTTTTCATTCATTACAAAGTTACATCTAAACTAAAAAACCCAAATGCAGACGACGAATTGACACGATTTTCTTTTTTTCTGTATCGGCAAAGATAACAATGGTCTCGTTTCGTCCATTTCTCTGTATCTCCGTGTAAATTCTTAGTGTCATGTTATATAGATGGTAACTGATGCGATCTAAACTAATCCTAAATTAAGGGTTTAATTTGATCTAAATTATAACTCGCAAGTGCACGAATCGCTTTGTAGGAGCGGTACGTATTACGAGGTCGATCCCACAGGGATTGCTAATGAGGGAGCAATCTAATCTAAGGTTATCAGTTATTTGCCTAAGCTACTATAAAAGACAATTTTAATTGGAGTTGATTTGTTGTGAGATTAAAACAAACTAATTAAGGAAAGGAAAACAAACTAGTTACGGTAAGTCGAGTTTCAAGTGGAGAAGGTACTAAGGCATTCGAATCCACCTCGGTTATTCGTAGTTACTAGGTTTATTTAGATTCATCTATGCGAACGAGTAGCATGCGGGAATACAATTCCCGTGCTCGACTCGAGAATATGATCGTTAGGCTCTTAATTAGATTGAAGACATATGTATGATTCAATTTTCATGCAAAGATGTATTAGAACAGAGCATTAGATGTCTAACTAAAGCACAACTAATCAAGATTCTAAATTTTCATTAAATAACATGCATTGATTACTACGATGATTCATCATAACAACAAAGGATGCATGACATACTATGTGAGAGACTTCCATCATAATAATCCGATAATTGAATCAAATATTCGATTATGAGTGCATGACATAGACAATATAAATAAACCTAATAAATACTTATAACCGGGGTTTCATCTAAGCCTTAGCAATATGTTTAGTTCATCATGAGTTGCATTACATCAAAAGTAAGGGAAGGGAAAAGCAAGATACAGATCATCCTCGGAATACGCTTTTGCTCTTCGTTGTCCTCCTCTCCGATCGATGCTCCTTCACTTCGACTCGGCTGCGGCACGGCTTCGATGGTACGATGGCGGCTCGGATAGACGAATCACGGATGATGGTGATGGGATGTGGAGGCTTAGGGTTTTTCCTGATAGATGGTGGCCTAGGGTTCGGTGATGAGAGGGTTCTCGGATCGGTTCTAAGTGGTGGATGATGGTCGGTTGAGGATTGTGTTTAGTCGTCCAAAGCCTCCCCCTTTAGTTTACCCGAGCCCTCCCCTATATAGGATAGAGAGAAAGAGAATCCCGAGTGAAAGTTCAGCAAGGAGGGTCTCGGCTGGGTTCCGGTTGAGCAAGAAGAGGAGAGGATAAGGAAAGAGAGAGAATAAGGAAGGCTAGAGAGAGAAAAGATCGGATGGCTGTGATCTGGTCGAGCAGGAGAAGTCGGGGGTTGTTAAGGAAGGAGATAGAGAGAGAAAATCAGAAAGGGGTGGGCTGATCGCAGGTTTTCTCGGGTTACACGTTGGGTGGCTAGAGAGAGATAAGGGGGAGATCTAGAGAGATTTAGAGAGAGAAAGTAGGGAACGGAAGAGAAAGAAGGAGGGCGGCTGGGATTTAGTTAGAAGCTGCGATCAGGTTTTGGAGGGTAGAGAGAGAGAAGTTCGGTGGGGGAGATTCACGATCAGATTTTAGAGAGAGAAGGGATCTGGGCGGTTGGGTTAGAGCCGGGTCTGATGCACCGCATGGATAGGTGGAATTGACGGTTGTGATTAAATCGGACGGTAAGGGCTGCAATGCATGCATGGGATAGGTGGGATCGGATGGTTGGGTGTACGGGATGGCTGTGATGGTGGGAGGTAGAGTTGGCTGCTGCATGCATAGGGTGAAGAGTGGAACGGGCGGTGGGTTTTATGCATGGGCTTTGTGCAATGGAGGGCTGTGATGGATTCATAGATGGGTAATCTCTAGATATGGGCTGCGCGGCTAGTGCATGAGAGAGGGATCGGACGGCTGAGATTTAGTTAGAGAGAGAGAGAGAGTCGGCTACAGCTGGGTTGGTCACCGGGTAGCTAGGACGGCTGTGATTAAATCCAAAGGATGGTTGTGATTGTTTGGTAAGGGCTGCACTCAAGTTGTTGCATTGCATGGATGCAAGGGGCTAGCTTGCATACATGGGGATGGCTGATCGGATGGCTAAGTGTAAGGGATGTATATAAGAGATGGGATCTACGAAGGTGCATCAGATGGAATTGATCAAGGCCGTGCCATCTTCGCGAGTCACCATCATGATCATTAAGCTCCGTAGAATGTCCGAGGGTCTTCTCTTGTTCACATCATGCAATTCGTCCGCCCGATGAAGTTAATTCTCCGCCAAATCATGTACTTAGCCTTTGCTCCATTGTTCTTCAGAAACTGCTTCAAAACATATTGTGCATCCTTCATCGGGTCACCGTGAGAGTATCCAATGCTTCAACATGATGCCCTTGAACTGATTGCATCGCGAACCGGGTCAAATCCCTGAAAGACACACATGAAATGACGCGTGTAAGATTCCAATACGATTATCGATAAAAGGATAATTTGGACTGTGGGGCTCTGTATCTTTCATGCATGCAATATATGAGAGCGAACCAATATGCCGTTGGATTCGTATGAAAGTCTACTATATCGTGGTGCAAAGAGACTCATGCAGTTTACGTGCACTATGAAAGTTTTACGTAGCAAAGTGACGCTATGTGCATGAGAAAGAAATGATAAATCGCACCAAATGGACGCTCAACACACCCCCAAACTTGAATCTTTCTCGTCCTCGAGAAAGCAAACAAATAAACTGAGAAAATAATACAATAATAAAAATAACTTAACTCACTTTCGCAGGAATCGCGATTGCACTTAGCATGTGCAACAAGCCGTTAAACCCCTAGGTTGCCCCAGTGGATGAGTTTTGTCTCGTGAGGGTTTGCAGTGAATCTACCCACAAAATTCAAACTTTTTTTAAAAAAAAAATAAAAATAAAAATAAAAATAAGAAATAAGAAAAGTCGGTTTCGCAGAATAATTAAAAAGTACTCAAAAATAGAATTTCTAAGGCACAAGACTCACAAGGTATCTAGCCCAAGCTTCAACTTTCGAAGTAAGCACTTTAGGTTCTGACTATTAGTTTCCCGCTAGAAAAGGTCAAGGTCAACTATGCTCGAGTGCTCGGTGCTGTCTGGGCTAAACACAACTGGGGGTTTGGTTCTCTACATTCATATCATTCTAACAATCTCCTAGAACGGTCAAAGTCGACCTTAGAACCTGAGTCAAAACCAGCTAATCTAGACAGGCTAGTGAGAGTTGTGGATATTCACCTTAATACCTTTCGGCTTTATATGTGATATTCCAGTTTCCCCACATTGTTTATAACGACGACTTTCACACTATTTTTTTTTCTTTTTTTTTTTTTTTTTTTTCAGTCTTATTTTTTTTTCTGGATCTAATTATATATCCCTTCCTAACTTGTAACATGCCAGCTGCACTCTATGCCCATGACACGCTGCCAACGCTCTCATGAGTTAGGTAGCCATCCTCATGTTGCCTTTATATTTGATTCACTCTGCATCCATAGGATCATTCCCATAACCCTATCAACCAGGCTTCACTCATACTAGGGCATACAAGTAAGACTTTTATATAATTAGTTCCTAGACCATACTAATAGGTAGCCCTTTCCGCTATACCTTAGAATTCACTGGTCGTTTTCTAATGATATTTTTTTTTCAAACCAAGTGAACCAGATCCGCATGGTTCATCAGGACTCCAAGTGACTATTAGGTGATATGAAAGCTTTGAATCTAGACCCTAGAGGTGTAAGCCAGATGTGAAGTGAAAAGTCAAGTCAAGTTTGTTTTGACAATCTCTAAAAGGTTACTAAGGGTCAGAACCATATTAGACATACGTTTTCTAGCTAATCCTTGGACTTTATACCTTGATTACCAAGTGCCTTATGGTCCTATTCGAGTACGATAAAATTATACTACAAAACCTGAAATAAAGATGAAATATCTATAGATATATATTTTTTCTTCAAAAAGAACGAAAAGGACGGCAAAAGTAATACGACAAGAAACTAAAATATGGAAAAGAAAATAAAAATATGCAAATGCAAATTCCTATCGATTTCTATACGAACGCTGTAGTTTTGGTAGGGGACTACAGATGAGACACACATACGTCGAGACGTATATGCCGAGCTGTCCCACTACAGCGTAAGTTGATGCATTATTATTACTATTATTTTTAAAAAATAATTTTTTTTTTTATTCAAAATAAAAACAGAAAAATTTTATGGATACAGGATTTTGCAAAAAGGTACATCACACCCCCAAACTTAAATTAGACATTGTCCTCAATGTATGAATTAGACATGCTCATGAATAAGATGATGGCATTATATGATAGCATTTTTGCAGGACATGTATATAAAATAAAAGTACAAAATTTTAAGGATGGATAGTACCTCATAAGTTCTTTATAGCCTCGTTTCCTGTAAAATGTTAGTACTACAAAGAAAAAAACAAAGCGACTAAATAGACTAATACAGACAAGCAGATGCGAATAAATAAAAAAATTAACTGCTATAATGCAAATATGTTTTTCAGCAGATGGAATTTTCAAAAAGAAAAGAGAGTAGTCATCAATTGAGAAATTATATGCTATAGTATACTTCGGGCATGTTTCTGCGTGACTCTCCATTATTCTATTATGATTCGTCCTATATTGTTCTTCATGATTTTTCTTTTCAAATATAACAATATAAGATTCATTATTATACTCCCTATTCCACCAGGTATCATGTATATTATCTTTGAAAAGTTCGCATAATTGAATTTTCTGATTTTGAATGTATTGAGGAAAAATTAAATCAGAAAATATATCTTCTTCACCGAAATGTGTATGTTGAAACTTAGATGGCAGAATTTGTAGGTCAATGTATGATTTCTCGATAATGGATGGATTAATTTCAAGGTTCATTGATAGAGCATTGACTTCTTTAGCAAATAGATCATCATTGACATCCAATATAATATCGGTCAGATCATCGTTCGGGTCATCAAAATTTGTTAAGCACGCCTCCAATGGATCATTAAAAGATGATTGAAGAATCATGTTCTCCATAAGATTGTCGATCATATTCATCTCATAGATTTTATTATCATTAGTAACATTTAGACTGGATGGAAGAACATTACTTTCTTTAATAATCTCATCATCATCGTCATAGGGGGGAGCATAGACTTCTTCATCAATTATACTATCTGTAGTGGCATCAGTGATGATGTCAATGTTGGATGAGAGATCATAAGTATCCTTAAAAATCATATCCGTATTAATGCCATCAATAGTGCTCAGACAATCTTCCAAAGGATTAAGAAAATCAGATTTGGCAAGTTCATCTTCTATAGGGATGTCCATCTTGGTCTCCTCATCAGCTCCATTATCTATTGAGACGTTAATTATGTTTTCATAATCCTCATAATCTTCATCGGAGTTAGACTCAGGTTGACGTTGATCTTGAAGTATTGCTTCCTTAATAATATTAAAATGTGATCCAATTCTTTCGAAAGCGTTTATTTGCTCTTGCATATTGCTTTGATAGTTCTGCATAATCTGATTGAGCATAGACATTTGTAGTGTCTATTCAAGAGTCTCCTTATTTTGTGGTATATAATCATAAGGCTCTTGAAAATTAGTTGCAGATGATTCATTTTTCCAACTATATCCTTGATGATTTTCCCAACTAGAATTTTGATAATATTGCCTACTTGGATCTTGAAAATTTTGCCATCTAGGATTGTGATAATTTTGCCATCTAGGATCATGTGTGTTATAGCATGGTGAATTATGTTGTATATGGCTCTGTAAACTCCTACTCGGTGAATTTCTTTCAGGATATTCTAGTTCAGTTGAAAAGTTTGTACAATCCTGATGTCTGGTGGTTCTTGTTTGGTTCATATACTCCTTTAAGGTCATTTCTTGGGGTGAATGTGAGTTAGCCATTATTGTTGAAGATTAATCTTGATATTTTGTTGATCTTGTAAGGTTCATATATTCTTTTAAGGTTATCATTTGGTTAGTCATTTTGATTAAAGATTGAGAACTAATCTAAAAATAAAATTAAACTAACAAAACTAACTAAGGTAAATAAGGAATAACCTAGATATGAAAGCTCCGTTGCAATCCCCGGCAACGGCGCCAAAAACTTGATGCGATCTAAACTAATCCTAAATTAAGGGTTTAATTTGATCTAAATTATAACTCGCAAGTGCACGAATCGCTTTGTAGGAGCGGTACGTATTACGAGGTCGATCCCACAGGGATTGCTAATGAGGGAGCAATCTAATCTAAGGTTATCAGTTATTTGCCTAAGCTACTATAAAAGACAATTTTAATTGGAGTTGATTTGTTGTGAGATTAAAACAAACTAATTAAGGAAAGGAAAACAAACTAGTTACGGTAAGTCGAGTTTCAAGTGGAGAAGGTACTAAGGCATTCGAATCCACCTCGGTTATTCGTAGTTACTAGGTTTATTTAGATTCATCTATGCAAACGAGTAGCATGCGGGAATACAATTCCCGTGCTCGACTCGAGAATATGATCGTTAGGCTCTTAATTAGATTGAAGACATATGTATGATTCAATTTTCATGCAAAGATGTATTAGAACAGAGCATTAGATGTCTAACTAAAGCACAACTAATCAAGATTCTAAATTTTCATTAAATAACATGCATTGATTACTACGATGATTCATCATAACAACAAAGGATGCATGACATACTATGTGAGAGACTTCCATCATAATAATCCGATAATTGAATCAAATATTCGATTATGAGTGCATGACATAGACAATATAAATAAACCTAATAAATACTTATAACCGGGGTTTCATCTAAGCCTTAGCAATATGTTTAGTTCATCATGAGTTGCATTACATCAAAAGTAAGGGAAGGGAAAAGCAAGATACAGATCATCCTCGAAATACGCTTTTGCTCTTCGTTGTCCTCCTCTCCGATCGATGCTCCTTCACTTCGACTCGGCTGCGGCACGGCTTCGATGGTACGATGGCGGCTCGGATAGACGAATCACGGATGATGGTGACGGGATGTGGAGGCTTAGGGTTTTTCCTGATAGATGGTGGCCTAGGGTTCGGTGATGAGAGGGTTCTCGGATCGGTTCTAAGTGGTGGATGATGGTCGGTTGAGGATTGTGTTTAGTCGTCCAAAGCCTCCCCCTTTAGTTTACCCGAGCCCTCCCCTATATAGGATAGAGAGAAAGAGAATCCCGAGTGAAAGTTCGGCACGCAGGGTCTCGGTTGGGTTCCGGTTGAGCAAGAGAGAGGAGAGGATAAGGAAAGAGAGAGAATAAGGAAGGCTAGAGAGAGAAAAGATCGGATGGCTGTGATCTGGTCGAGCAGGAGAAGTCGGGGGTTGTTAAGGAAGGAGATAGAGAGAGAAAATCAGAAAGGGGTGGGCTGATCGCAGGTTTTCTCGGGTTTCCACGTTGGGTGGCTAGAGAGAGATAAGGGGGAGATCTAGAGAGATTTAGATAGAGAAAGTAGGGAACGGGAGAGAAAGAAGGAGGGCGGCTGGGATTTAGTTAGAAGCTGCGATCAGGTTTTGGAGGGTAGAGAGAGAGAAGTTCGGTGGGGGAGATTCACGACCAGATTTTAGAGAGAGAAGGGATCTGGGCGGTTGGGTTAGAGCCGGGTCTGATGCACCGCATGGATAGGTGGAATTGACGGTTGTGATTAAATCGGACGGTAAGGGCTGCAATACATGCATGGGATAGGTGGGATCGGATGGTTGGGTGTACGGGATGGCTGTGATGGTGGGAGGTAGAGTTGGCTGCTGCATGCATAGGGTGAAGAGTGGAACGGGCGGTGGGTTTTATGCATGGGCTTTGTGCAATGGAGGGCTGTGATGGATTCATAAATGGGTAATCTCTAGATATGGGCTGCGCGGCTAGTGCATGAGAGAGGGATCGGACGGCTGAGATTTAGTTAGAGAGAGAGAGAGAGTCGGCTACAGCTGGGTTGGTCACGGGGTAGCTAGGACGGCTGTGATTAAATCCAAAGGATGGTTGTGATTGTTTGGTAAGGGCTGCACTCAAGTTGTTGCATTGCATGGATGCAAGGGGCTAGCTTGCATACATGGGGATGGCTGATCGGATGGCTAAGTGTAAGGGATGTATATAAGAGATGGGATCTACGAAGGTGCATCAGATGGAATTGATCAAGGCCGTGCCATCTTCGCGAGTCACCATCATGATCATTAAGCTCCGTAGAATGTCCGAGGGTCTTCTCTTGTTCACATCATGCAATTCGTCCGCCCGATGAAGTTAATTCTCCGCCAAATCATGTACTTAGCCTTTGCTCCATTGTTCTTCAGAAACTGCTTCAAAACATATTGTGCATCCTTCATCGGGTCACCGTGAGAGTATCCAATGCTTCAACATGATGCCCTTGAACTGATTGCATCGCGAACCGGGTCAAATCCCTGAAAGACACACATGAAATGACGCGTGTAAGATTCCAATACGATTATCGATAAAAGGATAATTTGGACTGTGGGGCTCTGTATCTTTCATGCATGCAATATATGAGAGCGAACCAATATGCCGTTGGATTCGTATGAAAGTCTACTATATCGTGGTGCAAAGAGACTCATGCAGTTTACGTGCACTATGAAAGTTTTACGTAGCAAAGTGACGCTATGTGCATGAGAAAGAAATGATAAATCGCACCAAATGGACGCTCAACACACCCCCAAACTTGAATCTTTCTCGTCCTCGAGAAAGCAAACAAATAAACTGAGAAAATAATACAATAATAAAAATAACTTAACTCACTTTCGCAGGAATCGCGATTGCACTTAGCATGTGCAACAAGCCGTTAAACCCCTAGGTTGCCCCAGTGGACGAGTTTTGTCTCGTGAGGGTTTGCAGTGAATCTACCCACAAAATTCAAACTTTTTTTTTTAAAAAAAATAAAAATAAAAATAAAAATAAGAAATAAGAAAAGTCGGTTTCGCAGAATAATTAAAAAGTACTCAAAAATAGAATTTCTAAGGCACAAGACTCACAAGGTATCTAGCCCAAGCTTCGGCTTTCGAAGTAAGCACTTTAGGTTCTGACTATTAGTTTCCCGCTAGAAAAGGTCAAGGTCAACTATGCTCGAGTGCTCGGTGCTGTCTGGGCTAAACACAACTGGGGGTTTGGTTCTCTACATTCATATCATTCTAACAATCTCCTAGAACGGTCAAAGTCGACCTTAGAACCTGAGTCAAAACCAGCTAATCTAGACAGGCTAGTGAGAGTTGTGGATATTCACCTTAATACCTTTCGGCTTTATATGTGATATTCTAGTTTCCCCACATTGTTTATAACGACGGCTTTCACACTATTTTTTTTTTTTTTTTTTTTTTTTCAGTCTTATTTTTTTTTCTGGATCTAATTATATATCCCTTCCTAACTTGTAACATGCCAGCTGCACTCTATGCCCATGACACGCTGCCAACGCTCTCATGAGTTAGGTAGCCATCCTCATGTTGCCTTTATATTTGATTCACTCTGCATCCATAGGATCATTCTCATAACCCTATCAACCAGGCTTCACTCATACTAGGGCATACAAGTAAGACTTTTATATAATTAGTTCCTAGACCATACTAATAGGTAGCCCTTTCCGCTATACCTTAGAATTCACTGGTCGTTTTCTAATGATATTTTTTTTTCAAACCAAGTGAACCAGATCCGCATGGTTCATCAGGACTCCAAGTGACTATTAGGTGATATGAAAGCTTTGAATCTAGACCCTAGAGGTGTAAGCCAGATGTGAAGTGAAAAGTCAAGTCAAGTTTGTTTTGACAATCTCTAAAAGGTTACTAAGGGTCAGAACCATATTAGACATACTTTTTCTAGCTAATCCTTGGACTTTATACCTTGATTACCAAGTGCCTTATGGTCCTATTCGAGTACGATAAAATTATACTACAAAACCTGAAATAAAGATGAAATATCTATAGATATATATTTTTTCTTCAAAAAGAACGAAAAGGACGGCAAAAGTAATACGACAAGAAACTAAAATATGGAAAAGAAAATAAAAATATGCAAATGCAAATTCCTATCGATTTCTATACGAACGCTGTAGTTTTGGTAGGGGACTATAGACGAGACACACATACGTCGAGACGTATATGCCGAGCTGTCCCACTACAGCGTAAGTTGATGCATTATTATTACTATTATTTTTAAAAAATAATTTTTTTTTTATTCAAAATAAAAACAGAAAAATTTTATGGATACAGGATTTTGCAAAAAGGTACATCACACCCCCAAACTTAAATTAGACATTGTCCTCAATGTATGAATTAGACATGCTCATGAATAAGATGATGGCATTATATGATAGCATTTTTGCAGGACATGTATATAAAATAAAAGTACAAAATTTTAAGGATGGATAGTACCTCATAAGTTCTTTGTAGCCTCGTTTCCTGTAAAATGTTAGTACTACAAAGAAAAAAACAAAGCGACTAAATAGACTAATACAGACAAGCAGATGCGAATAAATAAAAAAATTAACTGCTATAATGCAAATATGTTTTTCAGCAGATGGAATTTTCAAAAAGAAAAGAGAGTAGTCATCAATTGAGAAATTATATGCTATAGTATACTTCGGGCATGTTTCTGCGTGACTCTCCATTATTCTATTATGATTCGTCCTATATTGTTCTTCATGATTTTTCTTTTCAAATATAACAATATAAGATTCATTATTATACTCCCTATTCCACCAGGTATCATGTATATTATCTTTGAAAAGTTCGCATAATTGAATTTTCTGATTTTGAATGTATTGAGGAAAAATTAAATCAGAAAATATATCTTCTTCACCGAAATGTGTATGTTGAAACTTAGATGGCAGAATTTGTAGGTCAATGTATGATTTCGATTCTGTGTTATTTATCCATACATCCACTCCGTTTGTCCATAGCTTAAACATCTGAAACGCCGTGCCATTTTGTAATATCTATGGATATGGAGTAGTACTTGTCATATACCCAAACCAAAGTAGTAGCCATATGGCTTGTTGGTTATGGTTTGCACATTTGGAGAAGTTGATCTTAGATCCTCGTTTTCAGTATTGTAATTTTAACTCGGTTTGTTATTTGTGCTAATTATTTTTCGTATAGATCCACGCAAAACAAAGAAAGAAAGACATAAAATGCCTCCTTCTTGGTTGTACAGCACAAACAAAATTTTGCAAAAAAAAAAAATCAGCAATGTGATTCTCGTAGTAATTGGGAACGTTGTTGGTATAATTCTAATACTGCATATGATGGGTACTAAGTAGCATGTAGTTAGTTTGAGGAAGGAAACATAATTTTTTTTAGCAAGGCTAGCTAGAACTTTTGAACAGTATGTTATTAACAAAAAATATTCAGCAATGATAAAAGTCAGGATCAAGTCCTCTCTTAAGTGAGCCTAACCTGCTGAAATTGAAAAAATCAGCAATGATAAAAATCCAAATCCAGACTTGAGAAAAAACAAACTCATCCGGACTAAAATCTAAAGGTGACCCCGAAACCTTTCGAGCAATGGCCCACTTCGGGTGATCCATTGCACTTGATTCTATTGGTAGAACAATATAATTTCGATGGTAAATGTATCCGTCGACTATCATAATCTAGTCCAAAAACATATATAAAGTAATATTGGTGTCTAAGGACATAACCAAAAGATTTTCTGATTTTGAAATCTTAGCACATTTCAAACCTTGGCAATTTTGAAATTGGATATTTCGATTCAAAATGCCAAATTAAAAATCAGATGCATAAAACTTTTAAACGATTTGGCATTTTTGGGAATATGAGCATATTTACTGATTTTTGGAAAAATCAGCAAGGAAAAAATCATATATGAAGTATTATTGGTGTCTAAGGACATAACCAAAAGATTTTCTGATTTTGAAATCTTGACACATTTCAAACCTTGGCAAAACTTTGGCAAGTAAAATCAGCATATTTGCTGATTTTTTGAAAAATCATCAAGGAAAAAATCATCAAATTTGCTAAAGATGGGATTTTGAAAAAATTTTACGAATTGCTAAAAGAAAAAAAGAAAAGACGCAAAAACCCCCCTAGCCTCCACATGTGCTCCCAAAGCGACATCCTCCTCGGCTGATTTTTTTGCAAAATCAGAAAGAAGTCTTGCATTTTAGGAATTACTAAAAGAAAAAAAAAAGACGCAAACACCCCCCTTCCACATGTGCTCCCAAAGCGACATTTGCACCAAAAAAATAGGAACCAAATAAATTAATTTTTGATCTCACTTGCACACAAAAATTTGGAACCCAAAATTTGGAACACTTTACGTAGTGTTTTTTTAAGATCGACGAAAAAAAAAATTATGCAAACACAGGACGACTATCTATAAAGGAAAAAAAATAGAGCGGATCACGACCTTAAAGATTAGAAGATTGTTGTTTCGGGCAATGGAAAGGGATTATCGGTTTGGGTGTTTTGCCCTTGTACCAATGTCTCAACCCGACCAAAACCCAACCCCACCCATACCCAAGCACACTTTGGTATGGTTTTGCAAAATTTTGCCAAAAAAAAAAACAGCAATGTAAAGACTAATTGGGAAAAACAAAAACAGAGATTAAATCAATTTCGAAAAGCATTGTAAAGACTAATTGGGAAATAGTAAAGACTAATTGGGCAATAGTACTGTAATACAATCATCACCATTATTATCATTCTACTGATCTTCCCTGGTAAAATAATTAAAAGCATTGTAAAGACTAATTGGGCAATAGTAAAGACTAATTGGGCAATAGTACTGTAATACAATCATCACCATTATTATCATTCTACTGATCTTCCCTGGTAAAATAATTCCCGTAGTAAAATATTTTCCACACACATATAAGGTTAAATCGGAGAACAATACAATCATCACCATTACAATCCGAGCCCGCAGTGGGTCCATAGCCCGAAAAAAAATCAAGTTGCGATAAAGGGAGAGGGAGAGATGGTACCTTAGAGCGTGAGCTAGGTTTGATCTAGTCAGGTGGTGAAGGCTCCACTGTTGTAAAAAAAAAACAAAGGATCAATTTTTTTTTAAAGGACAGAAGATCAAGTTGCGATAGAGTGAGAGTGAGAGATGGCACCTTGGATCGCAATCTGGGTTTGAATGAAGAGCGTGAGCCTAACCTGCCATGAACACTATGACTGCATAACAATGAAAACAATATGAGTGAGAGAGGTGGTAAGGGGATCAACAAAAAACTATTAAGAAATCAGCAAAAATCAAGAACAAAAATCAACCAAAATCCAAAAAATTGCTTACAGCCGGAGGAGGGTGGAGCTCTAGATTAGATTCCCGTAGGTGATGCCGAGTGGGAGTTGATGTTATAAAGTAAATGAACAACGTAAATTTGGGAAAAATATTGAACGAACAAAGGAAAGTGAAAAAAAAATTTAAGAGGAGAGAAGATCAGCTGAGATCCGGATCAGCTCCAGCACCTACCTTGTAAATCGATCCGCATGCGATGCAGCATTCATTTCGTCCTCGATTGCTTTCCAAATCCAGCCCCTGCCTTCCATATCGGAGGGTGTGAACGGAATCCTTACGTCCGGCAAAGGGAAGAGCTCATGATACTATTTTTTGGGAGGAACTTTTGGCAAGAAATCTTCAGTTTTTGAGCGAGGGGGGCAATTTTGTTGGCTGGATTATCAGCTGGAAGAGGGGGGGGCGCTCGATCCACCATCGGGGGGGTGCTCGATCCACCGTCGGGGGGGGGGGGGGGCGCTCGGCTGGAAGAGGGGCTCGATCCGCCCCCTCTTCTCCGCTTCGTGAAAGAGGGGCGCTCGGCTGGAAGGGGGGTTTCCTAAATTAGAGTCGGGTTTTATTTTGTGAGTCGGGGGGGGTTGAGGGGGGAAGGGTGGGACGTGAGTCGGATTTTATTTGGTGAGTTGGGTTTTATTTAGGGCTAGGTTTTAAATTTAAATTTTAAATTATTTCCTTTTTAGAGTCGGACTCTCTCTCTTTCTCTCTGACTCTTTCTTGCTGTTTGGCTTTGTCAGTTTGAATATTATAGTCTAGTCAGCATTGTTGTTGTCTAGTCAGCTTGTCCTAGTCAAATTTTTTTGTTCCATTTTGTCTAGTCAGCAGAAAACCGTCGTGCCATGTTATATAGATATATATATATATATATATATATATATATATATATATATATATATATATATATATATATATATATATATATATATATATATATTTATTTATTTATGAGGGAGAGATGTGGGCAGTACGTGAATGGGTGCCAGCTGTTGCTAGATTTCGATGGGGAGAGTGATGTTTGGTAATGCAACTCTCTCTCTCTCTCTCTCTCTCTCTCTCTCTCTCTCGCGCGCGCGCGCGCGCGCGCGCGCGCGCGCGCGGATGGTTTAAAGGTTAAATCCTAGCCCTTCAAAAAAGTCAATCCCAACCGTTGTTTGTACCCCCCATAAAAACTGTAGCTTATTTTATATATATATATATATATATATATATATATATATATATATATATATATATATATATACTAAGCCCAAAAACTAAAGGAGTGGGGCCCAAAAGACCAAGTCCAAACGACAAACACCAAGAGCCAAAGGGGGTATTTTCCAATTAAAGCAAATTTTGTATTGATACTTGCAAAAAAAAATTATTGATACTTAACTTTTTTTTTCTTGTATTAATATGTATAAGGGGCCCAACTTTTGGAGTTTGCCTAGGGTCCCCAAAACCTCAGGGCCGGCCCAGAGAGAGAGAGAGAGCCTCTGGTGCGATATCGTTCCTGCCATGCCATTTAATAAAGATCCAGATTATTATGGCCTTTGGATTAAAAAGAATGGCTGATCTTTGTTCTATATAAATGGGCAAATGGTGAACAGAAGACCGATAGGATTCTCTGCGATAAAAATGCAACCATCGTCATTTTTTCATCCCAAAATATACCAAAAGCACGAACTCATCGCTGTCAGAGATTGATCTCCCCGCCTCAAAATCTGTGTTCGAAGAAATCCTTCACCCTGAGTCTCGACCAAATCGCCTTTGAAGGTGAATCTCTCCTCTTTAAATATGTGTTCGAAGAAATCCTTCACCCTGAGTCCCAACCAATTTGCCATCGAAGGTGAATCTCTCCGCATCAAAATCTGTGTTCGAAGAAATCTTTCAAAGTTGAATCTGTCCGTCTGCAGATCGTAGATTGGCTAAAATCTTCAAAGTATCCATACCACATAGCCGTTGAAGATACATCTATCCGTCTCGATTTTGGAGATTAAAGGAATTCATCCATCCATATCCTGACTAAATTGTCGATGAATTTCAAATTTTCCGCTTCCACATCAGAGAGCGAAGAAATTCATCCGCCCGAAGCTCAAACAAGTCGTCGTAAAAAAGGTATTGAATCCACAACCCAAGCCCAACCCAACCCAAGCTCAAACAAGTGCTGTCCGTAGGGCGGCTGCAACTTGGGCGGGTCGGGCGGGTTGGGAAGTCAATCCGAGCCCATCCCATGGTAACCTAAGCCCAACCCAACCCGAGGTCGGGTTGGAGTTGGATAGCCCAAGCCCAACCTGAGCTCAATAATTAGGACTCGGGTTGAGATCGGGTTGCCCACGTTTTGTATGTGGGTCGGGTTGGAAGGTTGGATAAGGAATCAAACCAAATTTAATGAACACCAACTTGTTAAAAAAAAACTTCTGTAGGAATCAAACCAAATTTAATGACCCCCTACAAATTCAATGGAGACTCAGAGTCGAGAATCGGGGAGTTGCCGAGTTGGGAGGCTCTCTTAGTTAGGGCCGGAGTAGTCGATTAGCCTGTAACTTCTGTTACCACATCAAGTATCAACATATATATTATATATTGAATATAGGGGTCGGGTTCGGGTTGCCCGATACCCCTGTCCATGCCCAACCCGAATTCAAGTCGGGTTGAATATTTTGAACCCAAGCCCGACCCGCCGAGAAGGCAAAATCCCAACCCATACCCATAAAAAATCGGGTTGGGTTTGGGTTAGCCCGCCCAAGTTGCAGCCCTAGCTGTCCGATTGGAGCGCGTAGGAGGGGGGAGATCGGCACGGGATAGCACCAGTGCGAGAGGAGGATCGCACGGGGATGAGGCCGGCACGAGAGGTGGCTCACGTTGGGAGGAGGCTGACACGGGAGGAGGCTCGCGCGAGGAGGAGGCCGGCGCGCGGGAAAGAGGCCGGCAAGGAAGGAGGCTCACGTGGGAAGAAAGTGACCAGACCCGATCACACTGGTATCTTAAGTCCGATTCATTTGCAGTAAGGGCTAATTACCGGTATCATCCTTAGGGCTTGTGACTGTGTAACTAAGGTTGATTTTAGGGATTAAAGAAATTAAGTGAGAAGAGTTTGTTTAGTGGTTGTTGATCTAATTAAAAACTACTATTAAGTAATTAAATTAACGAAGGAGATCAGATGAGATGATCTAGAGCAGAGAATCCACCACTAGCCATGGTCTAGTCTAATTATGCTAATTTGGGTTTGTTAAATTTAGTGGGGTGTTTCGATCGATTACGATCAGTTTCGTAATAGATCTCAACGATGATTATCATCTTCGACAACATGAGTTATCTTTGGTCAGCATGGTCCGTCCTTTAGGGGCATGGACCGTCTTCCCTTGGCATGCATAACTCATCTCATTAAAGAGTAATGAATTGGATAGAGGATACCTCATCATCATGCACATGACATGCGCCATCTTAGTTTAGCACGGTCCGTCTTTTTAAGGCACGGACCATCTTCCTATGCATGGTGCATCTCTTATGAGATGGTAAGGAGAATGAAAGCATAAAACAAACAAAGATAAGTTTGGTTCATCCAGACGATATAGATTTCATAATGAAAGCATGCATAAAACGAAAGAAATGAACTACAAGTTGTGATAAATAAAGTCTTTGTCAAGCTATTCCCCAATTAGAAGTACAAAACCCTAAAAAGTATAAAAACAACTAAAACAAGGCTAGGGCTTCATCTAGAAAGAGAGTAGCCGCTCATGGTGGAGGTCAATGGAAGGGATATTGATGGAGGATGAGCATTGATCCATGGTGGTTCCTCTTCTTTTTCTTCTCTAGATCTTCTCTCGGGGGTGACGAACTTCGAGCCAAAATTCGGATGTGTTTCTCACGAGAAACACACATATATAAGTTCCCCAGCGTATCTGAGTTGTTGAAGCCTCGCAGCGCATCTGGATCATTTGTTCTAGGGCTTCAGAGGCTTGGATGAGGGTTTCCGATCGATCGGGCCTCACGGCCAATCGATCGGATTTCACAAATCCTCTGTCTATGGGAACGAGCGGTTCTCCGATCGATCGGGCTTCACACCGATCGATCAAACTTTGAAAAGTCTTTGTCTTCAGGAGAGAAGCGCACTCTGATCGATTAAGATTTCCACCGATCGATCGGAGAACGTGGGGCCTCTGTTTGTAGGAATGGGTGTGCTCTGATCGATCGGGCATACCAAATCTTATGTCTATGAGGGTTGCCCTTGGAGTTGTTCTTTCTGATAGCTGCCTTTCGTAATTTATCCTCTTGCTGGGTTGTTGTTCAATGCATTCTTAGCTCCCGTGGCTCATTTCCAGTAAATCATAGAGATGTGAGTAATCAGAGCATTTTAAAGCATAATTTTCCTGATTTGGTATAAGTTTAGTGGCTTAGATACAACGTGTTTATACGCCGATCACAAGCCAAACTTAAACCTTACTTGTCCTCGAGTAAGATCGAAGTTAATAGAGACAAAGATAATCATTAAGAATACAAGGTAGAATGGGGATGTGTAAGTTAGAAACATTCAGAATTGTAAAATCGTTATTTGTTTGAAGAAACGAATCTGATTGTAAACTTTGGGGCAGTTAATTGTGTTGAAGTAGAATAATTCTAAACTTTACACCTTGTTTATTTAAAAATAAATTCTGACTCAGATTACCTTAGCATAATCATACCCGTGCAGTGAAGGTCCTAACTATGCAATATTAGACTACTATCCTATCAATAACCATGGGCAATGTGTCGGATTCCTTGATTTTAACTAAAATAGTGAATGGACTAGGTCCAAGATTATATAAACATACAGTTTTTGTGACGACCAAGATCCAATAGCCAATAGCCAAGAACCAAAACTCATAAGGCTGGGATGCCAATATGGATAAGGTGAGGTGAGGCGAGATAAGGTGTACAAGGTCACGAGTTAGCCCCATATCGCTTGGAGAGAAGGAGATCCTGAGCTACTTATATAATTTCCCCTCCCAAACATAGAAGACGCGTTTTAAAATCATACGCCGCTACGGAATTTGTAAGAACTTCGTAAGTAAGCGTGCTCGGGCGAGAGCAATACTAGGATGGGTGACCTTCCTAGGAAGTTCTCGTACGGGCACGGACATAGCGGACAATATCTTGTGTGTTTGGGATGGATATTACAAAATGGTATCAGAGCCAGTTCTCTTCAGGATAGAGGGGGGTCTAACCCTACACGAGGACGTATAGCCCTAAGGGGGGTGGATTGTGATGACCAAGATCCAATAGTCAATAGCCAAGAGCCAAGACTCATGAGGCTGGGATGCCAACATGGATGAGGTGAGGTGAGGTGTAAAAGGTCACGAGTTAGCCCCACATTGCTTGGAGAGAAGGAGATCCTGAGCTATTTATATAATTTCTCATCCTAAACATAAAAGACGTGTTTTAAAACCGTGCGTCGCTACGGATTTCGTAAGAACTCCATAGTTAAGCATGGTCAGGCGAGAGTAGTACTAGGATAGGTGACCACCCTGGTAAGTTCTCGTGCGGGCACGGGCAAAGTGGACAATATCTTGTGTGTTTGGGGCAGATGTTACACAAGGCCTTGTACTCAGCTTCGTTGTTGGTCGCCGGAAAGTCTAGGCATGTCGACTTATGAATTATGACATTCTTTGGGAAAAGTATAACGACTTTGATCCCCATAACTAGGTTGTTCGCTGAACCATCGACGAAGATCCTCCATTCGCCGAACGAGGCCTATTCATTGGGTCCCAAGTTGGATTCTTCTGCTCGCCAGAAGTCTTCTTCGTACGTCATGAGCATCCCCCTCCATAGGAAAGTCACTCAGGAAATTGGCCAATACTTGGCCCTTGATGGCCACTCGAGGCTCGTACCGAATGCAATATTAGAGCAGCTCGGTCGCCCATCTTCCTAGCCTTCCAGCTCGGCCGACTTCTTTCAAAGCCTGCTTCAGCGGATACTCTGTTATTACTCGGAAGGGGTAAAAGGCGAAGTACGAATGAAGCTTCCGTGTCGTGTGGACTAAGGCGTTGGCTACTTTTTCTATCCTCGTATAACAAATATTCTCTCTCGAGATCAGCTCTTGGCCGGAGTCCTGGATCGTCCCTGAGCTTTGTCGAGGCTATCCCAGAGATCCGTTTGCCGATGGGTGCAACTCTTTGCCACCAAGTCGTGCATCCTTTGGAACAGTTTCTCTTGGTTGACCAAGAAAACCTCTAGTAGCTGATGCGAGGGAAGAAGGGCAGGAGGATCATGACCCTCCTTGTTCGGGCAGACCCTTTTCACCAATGTAGGAGGAGGACATCGAAGTAGCTGACTTCTCCTTGCCTTGGCGAGTCATCACCATGGATGCAGCTTGTTGGAGAGGAAGTTGAAGTTGATCATGTTAAGGTGGGAGGAATCCCACAGACAACGCTAGACAATATGGGGGTGAAAATCCTGCCGACCACACCCGATCGTCAGATGGAGTGGATCGTCCTCCACCGCCTTCTCGCAGCACCTGCAAAAAGACCGAGGCTCACCTTCGAGCCAAAGCCCCTCTTACACTCAAGTCAGGGAAGGGAGAGAAAGTGTGTAATGTGGTCGTGGGTGTCGGAAGTGAATTGCTCTCCTCGGTTTGAATTGCTTACCTGCTTATGAAGGGGTGGTTTATTTTATAGACTTACGTACGTGTGCGTAGTAGCTGCGATCTATTCTTCGATGATCTCGGGACGATTATGATGGATCCCCTCCGATCGGACGCCATTCAAATCATTCCTTCTATTCTCCCATGGATCTGGGCGTTACACCTCATCGCGGGTACCTCACGATCCCAACGACCGAGATATCCTCGGGACCGCTCGGCGTGGCGTTTGTCCCGGCCGTTACAGCACCTTCCGATCTTTTCTCGCCTAATGGCGGTTCTTCCGCGCCGATTAGGTCGGGCTGCTCATGCACTTGGGTAGTCGGGCCAGGTGCACAACCTGCCCAACTTCGTTCCCGACCTGGTTCCCGTCTAAGGGCTCGGGCTCCTTCGATTTTTTTCTTGGGCTCGGTCTTCAGCAGGTGGTGCAGCCCGTGGACCGAGTCTGATCGATCTGGACTCGGTCCACCCTCAACCGGTACTTCGGATTTCTGCGTTGGGCCAAGCTGGGTGGTCCAGTTTTACACTCATCAACATCAATTGAATGTGGCAGAAAACCCCTTCTACAGCGATACCTTGCGTGCGAGCTGATCGCGGGTGTCTTCGCGTACGAGCTGATCGTGGGTGATTGTTGGTGTCCGAGCTGTTGGTGATCAGGTGCTGAATCTTCAGAAGTATTCTTTGAGCTTCCAACACGAGACGATACCTCTTGTGTGAGCTGATCGTGGGCGGCCTTTGGTGTCCGAGTTGTTGGTGATCAGATACTGAATCTTCTTAAGTATTCTTTGAGCTTCCAACACGAGGCGATACCTCGCGTGCGAGCTGATCGCGGGCGAGCTTTGGTGTCCGACCTGTTGGTGATCAGGTGCCGAATCTCATAAAGTATGCTTTGAGCTTCCACATGAGGCGATACCTCGTGTGCGAATTGATCGCGGGCGACCTTTGGTGTCCGAGCTGTTGGTGATCATGTGCCAATCTTCTACAGTATTCTTTGTGCCTCCAACACGAGGCGATACCTTATGTGTGAGCTAACCGCGGATGACTTCACGTGCTTTGATGGCGGGCTGATGCTAATTTAAGGGGACCATCAGCTGATATGTAAGTTATTTGTCTACAAAAAAAAAAAAGGAATAATTTGACAATTGCCAAAGTTCACGTGGAGTTGCTCATTGGACGTTTTGAATCTAACTAGTGACCTTTTGAATCTAGCTAGACATTTTGCAATATCATGTATGCCAAGCAAAGTTGGCAACCGAACTGGCTACCGAACTTTCATTGTCCTAATCGGCCTCCATCCCCCACTCTCGTGAATCGAAACCACATCGTTAATCAC